>OY282414.1:6494943-7034943 GCA_958295455.1 Coleophora deauratella | reverse complement strand
CATTCGGTAAATATATGCAAATCTCGGGTGTTTGTCAGTGCGTCCATTACGTGACTTAACTGGCAAGTACAGGCTGCTTCTGTTAGGGCTTATACCCATTTAATATATCAAGGTGTTTCTTTTAAAATAGTAATACTAATTTTAAGCATTTGAAATGTGCTGGACGCAAACGGAAGGTATTAGCTGCATCGAAACAGTCACAAACGCAGTGTCAAACTGAGTTCTAGACAAAAGAAATGTCATCGAAAATTTTGAGAACTGAAGAAGAAATATTGATAATATTATTTGTTATGATAGTATGACTTCATAATTAACATCATGGAAGGAAAGATAGGTAAGAGAGTTAGAGAGGCCGAGAATTTGTTATATCGATCTGGTGAAGGCCAAAGCCATCGTCGTATCGCACCAGGAACTCAAGGATTTGGCGAGGAGTAGGGGAGAATGTGGGTTGCTCCACCAACAAGGTTCTAGCTTTTTAAAAAAAGTTTAAAAAAGTTAAATAATTGTCGAAGTTGTCACAATTGTTTAATGTCATCAGTTTACCCATTCCAGGCATACAATAGTCAGGTTTTTCAAATTACAATAAATTATGACATTATTGTTTGTATTGTACATGAGAAATTAGAAATAAATGATTTAATCATTCATATACATCATGTCATCATCATCAGCCAAAAAGAAAACACAGTGGACGTAGGAAAATTTGGCTCCCCATATTAATTTGACCGATCAGACAAAATCCAAAACATTTTTGCGACTGCGATTTACGCAAATCGTAGAACAAAATTTGTTCAATATGGTGAGGTAGGAGCCCCAGTAAGCGGTCCCTACAGCTATTTTACTAAACTCTATCTATATGTATACAGAACACATAATTTCAATGGCATCTCGCTATCTCAGGGCTCCTAATCCAATGGATCGTAACTAATTCGTCCTTGAGATCCCTCGGGATGATGCCTATACTAAGTAGGTATACTGAGTTAAGGCTCCTAATGCGATTAGTGAAGGCTTTTCGAAGTGACGTGCCGAACATTTGGCAGTTTGAAATAGGGGACTGGATTACAAATAAGTCTAAAAAAAGACTACGAAAATTTGAATAAAATCTCTTTTAGCTGTCGCCTTTCTCACCTATAATCCCGATGGTATTGAAAACAATGTCTATATTGTAGCTAAATCTATTGAAACGAACATACCTCATTAAAAATGAGATTTCTCCCGGTCTCTTCGTCTATAAAATTCTTGAACAAATTTGCCTTCCTTATCACATAAAAAAAAAAAAAACTGATATTTGCTTGTTTTTTTTCTATCTATCTATCTATTTGCTTTAATTTTTTATGTTAGTTATGTTTCCAATGAAAAATTAATACTGAGATATCAATATATTGGACTTTTTCTCATGTTGATGTAAGTTATTCGGTGTTCTGGGAGATCATCAAACTCAACCATTTTTGTTGAAAATCTTTTCTGAAATTACTGAACAAAATCATAGAATATATACATATATATTGATCTGGTATATAACAGCAAAGATCTGGTATATATGGAGAGACTTTTTTTTAATTTGATTGCGTGTTATAAACTTATGTTTTTAAACAGTCTCAAATAAGTTTTCTTTTTTCACTAAGGTTTTTCATTAGTTGAGTTATTATTATAACCACACCCCGGACACTTCATAAAAATTTCGCGCCATTGTTTACTACATAGACATTCATGTTTTTACACATGTAAATGTGTGATGTACTATAGGATTGAATCGAGATTTAATAATTAGCCCCATTGTCTTTATTGTTAGCTAGACTTTTACAAATAAAGTGAAGGCTGTATACACCAAACAAGGCTTTATAATAGCCTTAGAAGCCATTAGCTGTTTCCTTAAAAAAATAAAATTGTCTTTGGTTATTATACTGTGCTGTTTTGCCAACGTCTTGACAAATGGTCACACATCGGTCACACAGGGGGGTGAGGTAGCATTCAGAGAGCGGCAGGGAGTGTCCATACTGTATAATGTCCTTATATTGTGTATTACAACGTTAAGGGTCATAATACATCATTATTACTTTCTGATAGTTAAAATTACTTTTATTTTCATTTAAAGTTCGGTTCTTTGACAGCGGTCCATGAATATAATTACTGCAAAACTTTATCCTTTGTGGTAAGACTTTTATTTAATAAGTTTTACAAGGTAACTCAGAATATGTAACTATGTTGATTGACTCGGTGGCGCAGTGGTTATTGCTCATGACTACTGATCCTAGAGTCGTGGGTTATATCCCCACCCGGAGCAAACATTTCTGTAATGGGTAGATGGCTTTGTGTCTGGGGTCTGGGTGTATTATATCTACAGTATTTATGTATGTTTTTAAAAGTATATGTGTACTTAAGTATGTGTATCAAGTCTCGGTTCCCATAATACAGGGAATCCTAGTTTGAGGCCAGATGACCGTGTATGATTTTTCAATATTTTTCCTGTATTCTATACTTGACGAGCTGAATGAGCGGAAGGAGCAGAAATGAAAAGATACGTAGAAGAACTAAAGTTACCGACATAGCTTACAGAATCGCTAAACTTAAGTGGCAGTGGGCGGAGTACATAGCTCGTTGAACAGATGGCCGCTGGGGCAGTAAAGTTCTCGAGTGGCGACCGCGCACCGGAAGACGCAGCGTGGGCAGGCCTCCGACTCGGTGGACCGACGACCTGGTGAAGGTTGCGGAAAGACGCTGGATGCGAGCAGCACAGAACCGGTCAGTGTGGAAATCCTTGGGGGAGGCCTTTGTCCAGCAGTGGACGTCTTTCGGCTGATGATGATTCTATACTTGATTCTGAGTAACCCCTTAAAATCTCAAAAGCACATTTTTTAACACCCTGTATAGGTTCCTTGTAAAAGATTTTTCAGTTTTATAAGTAGAACACGCTGTAAACAAAAAAGAATTAAATTAAAACTTTTAATCGTTTTACCTCTAATTTAAACGAATATTTTTAAGTATTAAATACTCATAAAAATTTAAGATGTATTATAGTTTTTACTTTTGTCAATTATGAGGACCCATCCTTTAAAAAGGATATTATTTCATAGCGCATCAGAAAAATACTAGTTACACATCAAATAAACTACATTTAATATCTAACCTACATAACTTAGAGATGGTGAAATATATTTTTTTCTGTGAGATTCAGTATTTTTAACCGACTTCAAATAGGAGGATGTTCTCAATTCGTCGGAATCTTTTTTTTTATGTATGTTCCCCGATTACTTGAAGACGCCTGAACCGATTACGATTTGGAAAAGTATTTATTTGTTTGAAAGGGTATACTTCCCAGTTGCTCCCATACAAATTTTATCCATTTTGAAAAATCAATAAAAGCAAAAAAAAACATAGCAAAATTGTAGTTGTGACGATTGAAGTCGGTTGTTTTTAACGTCTTAATTCGATGAGTGATTAAATATGTACTGTTAAAATAACACTGTGTCTAATTGAAATTAACACGTTCACAGTCCACGACTCCAAATGGAGTCGTACGCAGGCGTGGATCCAGGGGGTGGGGGGGGCAATGGGTGCAATTGCCCCCCCCCCTGAAGCCTGACTGAGGTACTAAAACTTCTATAAAGTGCAAATAAATAGAGGCATTCTTAACTATTCAAAAAATTTGATTTTTATATGAACGGTCTAATACCATCGACCGCTTCATAAATAAGGGTATATTGAAAATTCCCCCCCCCCCTGAACGAAATCCTGGATCCGCGCCTGAATCGTAGACTTGGCTTCAACCACTAGTCCACGACTCCAGGCGGAGTCGTAAGACGCATATGTTCTGCAAGTCCATGGGTATGCGTGGACTTATTGGTTGAAGCCAAGTCTGTGACTCCATTTGGAGTCGTGGACTGTGAACGTGTTAAAAGGAAAGAAAAATCATTCTGAAATATAGAAATAGCTTCTCATTTATTTCAACTCATTGCCAGATAAATCCACAATAACAATAAACAAACCTGGAAAAATTGAATTTACTTTGACACATATTGTCGACAGTGGCTATCTCACGAGAATTTTGCTATTACTACTTCTACTTTACTAGTATTATAAGTATACAGGTTGTTAAAAAGTGCGTTTGAGATTTTAAGAGGTTGCTCAGAATCAAGTAAAGAATACAGGTAAAATATTGAAAAAATCCGATCTATAATCTAACACATACCAAATCTTAATACTGAATTTGTATGGGAAACTGAAAAAAAAATTGTAGATCGATTTTGTTTTTAATATTTTTCCTCTATTTCTATACTTGATTCTGAGTAACCCCTTAAAATTTCAAACATATTTTTTACCACCCTGTATTATCTGTGCCGACGGTACCCAGGCTATTATCTGACATTTCGTTCACTCGGCTGGACACTGTGGCATTTGCGCTACGAGTAATAGGTTCTATAAAGGCTCTATCATACTTTCATCTAACTCATCATCATAATCTTCATGCAACCATATTCCTTAACATTTGAGGTCGGCGTCGGCGCAACATGTCTTTTCTTTTTCATACATATCTCGTGTCATCTCAGTGCTCCCTCCTTTCTTACTACCTAATATCATTCTTATAACTATTAATGAAACGTTACTTACCTTAGCAACAAGGTATTATAAAATTAGATTATATTTTCAAATGCACGCTCTCTGCTCTGCACTACCAACAAGTAACTATATATATTAATTGACCACGCTGAATACGTTAAAAACAACCGACTTCAATCGCAACAACTCCAATTTTGCTATGTTTTTGTTGATTTTCTCAAAAACCGCTGAATCGATTTCGATAAAATTTATATGGAACCATTTGTGAAGTATACCCTTTTAAACAAAAAAAGAATTTTCCAAATCCGTTCAGGCGTCTTTGAGTAATCGGTGAACATACATTAAAAAAAAAACGAAAAAAAGAATTTAAAAAAGATTCCGACAAATTGAGAACCTCCTCCTTTTTTCGAAGTCGGTTAAAAAGATACATCTGCACCTCTAACCACGACGGTTTCATTCCTTCAATCTGCACGATTCACAGTCTTGCACTGCCCGCATCCAAAGGGTCATGTCATCTGTCCACCGAGTGGAAGGCCTGCCTACGCTACGTCTTCGCCATCGCCACTCGAGAAATTTAATGCCCCAATGACCATATGTTCAAGAATATAAATAATCCAAAAAACAGCATGGGAGCAGTTTTGGGGGTTTTGAATAAAAAATATAGTAAAGGATCTGTTCCTCGGGTTTTTGTACCATTAGGGGATAAATTCACAAATGTTCCGGACCTATACGAATACAGCAGAGAGCGCAGTTATTAATAATAGATTTTGAGTCGTTCCTTGCGGGGCATAGAGTAGGTGAAATATGGGTCAACGCTTGCTTTATAATACATGGTGATTCAGCGTGGCGCGGATACTGAACTATGAAACAATATTTAAAAAATTCAGGATGTAGAAAGCCTGTTCTCGGAAACTATTCATCATGCTGTATAACTTTCCTTAAGGAACCACGCTTTATTTTTAACTAGCTTCCGCTTACGACTTCGCCTGTGTAGACTTCAGGATTGGGTTCAGAGAGTGTTAATAGAATGTTAAGGCAGCGCCATCTAGTGACAACGCAAAAATTCAGTTTTTAGCCATCCTCCCCTTCATCCAACCCTCGGTATTTCCAGGATAAAATTTATTATATGTGTTAGCCGAGAGTTTTATCTATATTCCTACTAAATTTCATCAAAATTTGTTCAGTAGTTTCAGCGTGAAAGTGGAATAGACAAACAAACAAACGTCCATACTTTTGAATTTATAATATTAGTGAGATAAGATATTAGTGAGATGAGATAATTAATATAAATGATAAATATTGCTATTAGATACTATAGCATTAGGGCATTTAGGTTTACAATATCGGACGTGTGCAATGCGAATATCATACACAACTATTGTAGTAATCAAATGTGTTAGTTTTCTCACGACGACGTTGTTCTTCACCGTGAAAGCAGTCGGTATAAAAATGCACGTAAGTTTATAAAAACTCGTTGGTACATTGGCCAGGATTTGAACCCGAGACCTCTGGTTAGGAGGACGGAAAAAAAAGAAGTGATAAAAGGAGGGCTCATTAACACCAAATAGTGTTATAAGGGTGATATAAAAGCAACGCGGTGGCTGGCGTTACTAACTCTGAAATATCACCGATATATAGACAGTTTGAGTAGACAGTTCCATCTTGCCAGCATGATGTTTGGCATAATGAAGTATCAAAAACCGAAGTATCTTTTCGGTAAACTTAGATTCTCCCCATTTTATGACCGATTCGGGTGTAGACAAAACCGCATCTCATTAACATTTCAGCACCACAGAACTGTAGCACTCACTGGCAGCTTCCGCTACCAAGCAACAAAATGCTGGAATAACATTCCCCCACCTATAAGACTTCTAAATTCTAAAATTTATTTTAAACAACAATAATTAAAGTCGCATATTTTAGAAGTACAAAAAATAGGTATTCCCAATCAAGCGCTTTGGGCAGTGAGGGGTTGCTGTGATGATCACACTGTTCGTTCATTCTCATTTTATTTTTTTCATTTTTTCACTTTGTTTATCATATTTTATTTCATATCAATTCAATTTTTAATTATAAAGTTTTTGAATTTCCCACTATTAATAATTTTAAGACAAATACGTATATTTTCTGACCTTTTATTCTCTATTCTGTTCGCGACGTCAACTAATATATTGGCTAAAATGCACAATTTTATAGATTATACACACACACCGATACACAACACAATAACAGTAAAAGCAACAACACAATTTTTTTAAATATTTTTCCTACTCGCACATCTCATTGGGTGGTGGTCTCAATCAGTGTCCCGTCCTTGGGCGGGGTAACAACACTGAGCCGTGGCCCATTTGTGATCGCTGCGGCACACACACTAGGCACACCATAGATATTTAAGTTTGCTTGTTTTTTCTTTTTTTACTTATTATATTTTTTTGTTTTTCTTATTTATGTTTTGTTAATATGTTATAAGTTTGTATGTTATTATTCTTATTTATTTTTCCTGTGTTTATCATTTTTGTGTTCAAGTATGTTTTGTGTGTCACAGCAACTACAATAAATGCTTTATCTATATATCTATCTATATATCACCAAATAGTGATATCCAAAATACAACCTTTATATCACCATATGGTGTTAAAACTGGGGCCATTTCGTGGTGATAGAAACGTTTCTATCACCAATATATGACCACACCTTGCTTGTCGGGCGTGATCTCTGATAAGGAGGTCGAAGTTACTACCGTGGAGCCACCGACGCTTTTATACAGGGTGTTAAAAAAAGTGCGTTTGAAATTTTATAGGGTTACTCAGAATGAAGTATAGAATACAGGAAAATATAGAAAAAATCAGCTCTTCAATTAATTTTTTCAGATTCCCATACTAAATCTGAATAGTGAATCAAGAATTTGTATGGAAAACTGAAAAAAAATTGTAGATCAGATTTTTTCAATATTTTTCCTGTATTCTATACTTAAGTCTGAGTAACCCCTTAAAATTTCAAATACACTTTTTTTTAACATTCTGTATAATAGAAGTAACTAGAATAATTTTAAAGAATAGAATAATGAGTGAAGCGGTCGTGGCTCAGTGCGGCTTGCCTGGTCATGTCGATCACACAGATTAACTGACACAGACACGGTCATAACCTGGATGAGTTTGACTAAACTTGAACTCTTCATACAACTAATTTATTTTTGGCATTTATTCAAAAAGTTTGAGTTTTTGATGCTGACCACCGAGGATGCTATTCGCGTGGCAGGATTTTGAGAGCCATCGACTCGAGAAGAGGGAAAAGAACAACAAAAGTTATCACACTTAACATTTAA
The DNA here is from genome assembly GCA_958295455.1 of Coleophora deauratella. Lineage (NCBI taxonomy): Eukaryota > Metazoa > Arthropoda > Insecta > Lepidoptera > Coleophoridae > Coleophora > Coleophora deauratella. The sequence continues at coordinate 7,027,061 of OY282414.1, read as the reverse complement.
ACTTTTAGCCTGGATGGATATAAGATCCAGGTAATACGGTCAGTCTGGCATCAGTCTGGCGTCAGTCTGGTCCATGAATGATCGGAGAATGATCGTGTAACCCACTGACCGTCGTTAACCGTGTACCGTGAAATTATCCATCATTCTGGCGTCAGTCAAGACTGATGGATCAGACTGACGCCAGACGCCAGAGCGTGTAACCTTGCTCTTATGTTAATGTTGTTATGTTCATATGTGCCAATAAAAAACATTTTGTATAAGTCTTCAAAATTGACCCTTGTATATAACACCACGCATCACCTTGACGCACTTTTGAAACCTCGTCAATACATAGGTGCACCCTGTATATTAATAGTATGGTACAATATTATTAAGCTTTGTGAAAGTCACCCCTACATGATTTAATTTGACGTGAATAGTATGAAAAGGCCCAGTCATTTTGACATTAGGTAATTAAGCCAATGAATGCCAGGTTTTAGTGAAGTAACAAGAACTAACCATATTTATAATTTTTAACCTCAGTTTTTATTTGTGTTTTGTCATAGAAAAAAAGGGGTTTCTACTTTCATGTAGAATATGAAAAATAAAGCACCAGCATTTTTTAATTTCTTAATAGTTATAGATATTTCATTTCTCTGTTAGACCACGTTTTAGACAATAGTGCTGAAGTTTTTCTTTTTTTTATATATATTAAACTAGTTGTCAACAGAACAACCTGTTGTCATAGATTTGGATAGTCAAACAGAAAAAAAAGAAGAATAACAGTTAACTTCTCTATTTTCTGTTTAAAGTCCAGACATTCTAACAAGTACGTCCCAATGTCCTATATGAAGGTATAATGCTACAAGCTGGGAACATGTTTACCCCAGCAGCCTTAATATATGTATTGTTTCGCGCCAATATTTACCCTCCCGTAAATTACCAGTTAATGTCTTTACAAACATGGGACACGACACGTTCGTACTACCAATAATGACTTTGGGAGCACAGAGCCGGCGTTAGGAAATAAATTGCAATTTTATCTGAGTTTTATCCTTCTTTTTATGGCTAACGTTTGGTGGTTATGAGCTTACCGAGCGCAGACTAATATCGGCATCACTTTTTGATTTATTTACTTAACCTTTACTTATAATTTTGTTAATCTAAAAGCGAGCTTCTTTGTTTATTTTATCGTTCTTTGTTGTTACAGCGGAGTAACGGATCGACATGAGTTTTGACGCAAAGATAGCTGGAAAGGGGAAATGACATGTTTTGGCAAAGAGCTTCGACAACAGCGTTAAACCACACAGGAAAGCATTTATTCCAAAAAACACATTTCCAAGCTACACACCGTCAACGATAACCATAAAAAAGATATCCACGCAAGCAAAGCCGCGGGCAAAAGCTAATTTAACAAGAAAATTCAAAAAGTACGCCGTACCTGTACCATCCTGTACTAAGCTGGTTCATATTATGGTAAAAGATATAATGACACAAAACAAACATCTAAATATCCAAATGATAAATCGATTTAAAGAATTGAAACTAAAGGACCAGTTTTTAGTCACCGAGAACTGCTAATATTTATATATTGTGCTCATAAAATTTGTCAATTTTCCTAAAAGAACATAGACCAGTATGTAAAAAGTCAACTTCTGGAAACTGACAACGTTGCCAATAAAAATTTATACTGAATTCTCAAAATTTTTTGGACTTTCCATACAAATCGATCGACCGAGCTGTCAGTTTAGTATGGAGAGTCCAAATTCTATTTAGAATTCAGTACGAGATCCTAGGGAACAGTTGATCAGTTTCATAAGGGGAAGTGGAACCCAAGGGAGCCGGGTCGTTCCCTTCCCTTAAATATAGTTGAGGGAAGCGATGGCTGACTCTCGCGTTATACTCGTGATCGGGTGCTGTCCATGTGAACTGGCCTTCTCTTGTCATTGGTTTTTGGAATTGTTAGTCATTAGCTACAAATAATTTTTACTTTTATCTCTTTCTTTCTTTTTTTATTCTTATTATTTTATATTTTATTTACAGACATGACATTGTATAATTCATTTATTGATCTAGCATTAAGATGTAATAGAATATAAGACTTTTTTTTTAATGTGTTGGAGGGAGTTTCTTTAGGGCCCGCCGTTTCTTCTCACTCCGCAAACACTTCCCGAAACGGCGGGTATACGAGTTCCGAGTGGTAGGAACCTCGTATTAGGTAGATAGAAGAATGACGTTCGAAAAGTGCACAGTGCTACCTACTTCGAATAAAATATTTTCATTTTCATTGTTTAAGTTTCCGATTTATCCTGTATTAATTGAGCCTTTTGAATAGTTGTGATTTTCCATATTTCCATATTAAATATTGATCAGCGAATTTTGTAATGGATGGATGAATATTTTTGTCTTCTTCGAGAAAGTTGTTCAGTTTCAAAATGATGACGGACAAAAAGTCACCCTGTATAACAAACATATAACAAACAGTGCACAGTTTTAACGGTTCAATTTACGTTTTAACAGTTGTTAACAACCCATTACGTCCCCACTGCAGGGGCACGTGTCTCTTCCCATAACTTTACATTTTCCCATTTTGACAGTACAATTTAATATTTGTCTATTCCAATAACATTAATATTAAAAAAGCGGTCAAGTGCGTGTCGCGCCACGCGCAGTGTAGGGTTCCGTAGTACTTCACGTTAGCGAATCGAAATTGGGAACTACCGAAGTACGTTGTCGGCATAAGTATATCCGTGCCAAATTACAGCTTTCTAGTACACTGGCCCACAGAGATATCTGGACCCCTACTAAAACTATTCGTGATACATGGTGTATTGCGGAGAGGTTCAGATATCTTTGTGGCTGTCTGTACTAATAGTCTCTAAGCTAAGCTGCGGACAGACAGACAGACGGACATGGCGAAACCATAAGAGTTCCTTGTTGACTACGGAACCCTAAAATTGACCTACAAAAAGGGCATTTTCATAATGTCGTACAACATTGTAAAACGGCAGTATAATACTGAAGATAAGTGCATTTTGTCGTAACTCAGAAATCATGGAGAGAACTCGTAGAGGAGAAACATCAATTACAGTCTATTAAACTTTATTGTCACGCAGTTACTGCCTTTTATTGTAGGGGTAGTGTCATGGAACATTTTGTATCATTCTGTATACTACATATAGGATTTAAAAATACCACTTCCTTCAGCCTTTTTGTTACCTAAAACAATAAAAATTTAAAAAAGTCAAGTTTTACTCTTTTTTTTTGTTTGAGATGGCAAAAGGCGGCCAACCTGATGGAAAGCGGCATCCGGCATATGAGCACCTATAGCACCAGAGGGGACATCAGTGCCTTGCCAATCTTGAGGGCTAAGATGGAATGCGTCTTATGCCGGTGCATGCGCTGGCTCTCGCCCCGCCGGCAGCGCGCTGCTGGCGGCAGGTGCAGAGCGAGCAGTGGTACCCACCCAGTCGGACCTAGCATAGTCAACCACTGTTTTTTTTATTTGATCAAATCTCTAAGAGATTATTAGGTATAACTTTCGATATTTTCAGCTTCTACTCATGAAGCTGAACCTTATTCCCAAAAGATCACATAAAATCGAAAGTTTTCTTTTTATTCTCTTAAAATGTATCATGTTGATTGGAGAGAATAATATTTATATTAGTTATTGTGAGCGTTTTTGTTTATATAGTCCCTGTGACAACAAACCCTTGTATTGATCATAAGGTCCGGTTTTTAGTGCTGCGAATTTTGGGATTCTGTTATAAAAACAACACTCCCTGAAACCAAATTTTTTGTTTTTGTTTTTACAACTTATTTAAGTTGTCCGTCTATCATACCATATATCTGTCCTTCCTTTAAACTGCTCTATATGTATCTTCAAATTGAAAAACCTTTTTCCTGCACCAACCTGCAGTGGGGACGATATAGAATGTTCATTATCATCAAGGATTTTCACACCGACCGGTCCCGCGTTGCCAGCATCCAGCGGTTCCCCGCAACCTTCACTAGGTCATCGGTCCACCGAGTGGGAGGCCTGCCTGTAATGCGTCTTCCGGTGCGCGGTTGCAACTAAAGAAATTTAATGGCCCAACGGCCTTCTGTTCTACGAGCTAAGTGCCCCGCCCACTGCCACTTCAGGAATTCTCCTGAATTGTTTAATTCCTTTTTTAGGTGCACGGGACTGCAACCCAGGCAACACACATTTACGGGTGTACAAAAACGTCATACTATTTTTATGTAGTAGACCGGCAGATTACTGCCGGTCTGTTGTCTATTAGACAATTAAGTAATAATAATATCCGGGACAAATCACACACGGTCATCTGGCCCCAAACTAGGATTCCCTGTATCTTGGGAACCAGAGACTGATATACATACACATATACTTTTGAATACATACATATATAGACATAATACACCCAGACTCAGAGCAAACAATTCTGCTCATCACAGAAAAGTTTGCCCTGTATGGGGATCGAACCCACGACTGTCGGATCAGGGGTGCTATTCCGTAAGCTCTCGCTAACCTCTCGCTAACTCGATTTTAAATTTGGAAGCGATTGGAGTTGTCAAATTTAAAATTTCGAATGCTAAAATCGCTTATGAGAGGGGTTTGCGATAGAATGAATAATTTGATTGAGTAGTTCATAGTTTATAAAAACACCAAAAAGAAAAGTTGCAAGTTTAAAACACTTCTTGGTAAATTTCAACATATTGCAGCTTTTTTGGTTCATATCACCAAAAAGGAAAGTTTCAAGGAGTCCGAAGTTTGAAATTAATAAAAAGTTTAAATATAATTCTTGGTAAATTTCAACATAGGTACTCTTTCCTACATATCTCTTTGGTACAACTGTAACTACTATAACATTCTGCCCTCATAAGAAAGAAGGTCGTAAAGTATATGGAGTTTCCGTACATTTTGCGGTCTTCTTTCTGAGACGGATATCACACACTGGTGCGGAAATCGGGCGCGAGTCTGGAGCAACGAAGTTCGCATGCGGCAGCGTTCCGGACTACCGGACGGTTTCCGTCCGAATTTCGTCCGAAGCTGCAATGCACGTTGACTCAATTGAAATATTATGTACATTCCTCAGCCAACGTTATGATTTTATGGTTCACACAGCACATTACTTACAAAAATGTGCATATGGCTTACAGGCTTATTCCCTTTTAATTGATACCATGCTTGGCACACTCAGCAGATGCTGTCCTTTCTTCGTATCTGGGACATGGTAGAAACTTCAGTAATGTTTGTCCTTTAGGCAAGCTCAAAACTCTCACAAGTAAAATCCGCTACAATTCGATTAGAATATACTTGAGAGGTCTGTCAAGACTTCTCTTCTGAGGAGTTATCGCCAATCATGCTCCTACAAAATCTTTTAGTAAATGATATTGAACAATGTTAAAGTGCGTCCTTTTGTAAAATTCGATTCAAACAAACTAACAAAACTTATACTTTGTTTACATTTTCAAGAATTTTAAATTTTGGCGTCATTCGGTCGCATTGCGTTTTTATGTTTAATAATTTAATCTTATAATAGAGAATGAGCGAGAAAAAGAGTGAGCTTACATATATGAAAACATATTTTTTGTCTACTCTACGTCAGCAAATGTTGTACAAAAAAAACGCATCAATGATGGCATAACGAACGTCGATATTGCCATTTAATCTAAAAAGTGTGGCCGCTGTTTTTAACTTCCATTTTGGTAATATTTGGTACTTACAGACTTCTAAAAATAAAGGCAATTTATGAGTCTGTTGTTTACAGTTAACATTAAATAACGTGTTTATGAACGTATTATAAGTTAAAATTCTAATTCAACAAACATTAGTAGCTATTTGCCAGTTAGCGATGAGTTAGCGGAACCTCCCGGAGTAGCCGCTTTGTCTGACACTCGCTATCGCTTTGGACTGTCATTGGACTGCCAAAAAATGAGATGTATCCATTCATGCACTCATTCAATCGCAAACTTTTGTATAGGTTTTGTTCTTACGGAATACGAATTTTTGACCACTCGCTATCGTAAACCGTGAGTTAACGATTGCGATTTGGTCCCTTACAGAATACGAAAAACATACATAAACCTTCGAATATTAAATGAACGCATAACGAAAGTCGTCGTGCATTGCAGCTTCGGACGAAATTCGGACGGAAACCGTCCGGTAGTCCGGAACGCTGCCGCATGCGAACTTCGTTGCTCCAGACTCGCGCCCGATTTCCGCACCAGTGTGTGATATCCGTCTCAGAAAGAAGACCGCAAAATGTACGGAAACTCCATATACTTTACGACCTTCTTTCTTATGAGGGCAGAATGTTATAGTAGTTACAGTTGTACCAAAGAGATATGTAGGAAAGAGTACCTATGTTGAAATTTACCAAGAATTATATTTAAACTTTTTATTAATTTCAAAGTGGACTCCTTGCAACTTTCCTATTTGGTGATATGAACCAAAAAAGCTGCAATATGTTGAAATTTACCAAGAAGTGTTTTAAACTTGCAACTTTTCTTTTTGGTGTTTTTATAAACTATGAACTACTCAATCAAATTATTCATTCTATCGCAAACCCCTCTCATAAGCGATTTTAGCATTCGAAATTTTAAATTTGACAACTCCAATCGCTTCCAAATTTAAAATCGAGTTAGCGAGAGGTTAGCGAGAGCTTACGGAATAGCACCCCAGAGGTCAGGATCGCTAACCACTTAGCCACCGAGTCAGTCAAAGTAAGTATAAAGTAACAGTCGGGTAAGTCGGACAAAAAGTAAAACGCCTAATTTAATTGGCTGAGTTGAGTACTTACTTTGATCACATTGAGACAGCGGTTAGAGGGATCTCGGAATAATCTCGGTCTCTCAATTTGTTACTCTCTTGATAAGATGTCTACATTGAGGGCCCTTTTATTAACAGACTTCAAAAAAGGAGGAGGTTCTCAATTCGTCGGAATCTTTTTTTTAATTTTTTTTATGTATGTTCACCGATTACTCGAAGACGCCTGAACCGATTTGGAAAATTCTTTTTTGTTTAAAAGGGTATACTTCACAGGTGGTCTCATATAAATTTTATCGAAATCGATCCAGCGGTTTTTGAGAAAATCAACAAAAACATAGCAAAATTGCAGTTGTTGCGATTGAAGTCGGTTGTTTTTAATGTATTCAGCGTGGTCAATTATTGTCATGCGGATTTGCGCCCGCGCGTGGGCCAGGCCCACATGCGTACTGCGGGCTGCATGCAGAGCAGATATTTTCGCCACGCGTGTGCCACGCATGACAGTAAAAACATGTATAAAACGACAGGTTGCAGGCGGCACGCATGCGGGCGCAAATCCGCATGACAACAAAAGGGCCTTAGATTTAAATAATAAAAAAAAACACAATATTTAGTTACGAGTATACCAGTTACCGCAGTCCTCGACAATGATCGGATAGTCCAACGCTTTCTCTCCTCGTCGCATTGACCTCCAACCGACTGTGCTTCTGCTGGAGTAGTGCCTAGCGCGATGTGGGCAGAGTTGCAAAAAAGTATATTTGAAAAAAAAAAACATACGTATGCTAGACTGTAATAAATAAGGTTATGCGAGAAAATGTGCACTTTCGAATTATCATTTCCTGGGATAAAAGTGATTGATTGATTGAACCATCCGACCAATTTCGGTCATGGCGACCACTTCGACTCCTAGTCGGCTTGTTGGCGCTGGTGCACCCGAATATGGCTGATATAGTCAATTTTGGCGGCAAACCCCCGTGCTCATTGGGGGCACGTGAGTACGCCGTCTGGATAAAAGTATCCTAATGTTAATCCAGGTTATAAAATAAATGAGTGCCTTTCAATATATGTATGTGTGCTAAATTTCATTAAAATCAGTTCAACTGTTTTACTTCACTGAGTAAAAAACCATCCAAACGTTAACATTTAGAACACTAATAATATATCTCAATTTATAATAATAATAGTTTATAATAATAGTTTATTTTCAAAAATGGATTAAGAACAATTAATTAGTAATCATAATTACAAAATGTGGCTTATTCTAAGTTCTTCAGAAATGCATGCAACACGTACCCATACTAAGTATAGTAATATACTTGTGTCATGGGCACGAGTTACGATCTCCCTCCGTGACATAGCCGTAATTTAGATGATATTGTTCTAGTAGAATAAGTAATATACATAATAAGGATAACATAGTGAGATATATTAATAGTGAGACATACAGATAATATTAGTTAAAATACTGGATGTATTATATCTATATATGTATGTATTTAAATCTATATGTGTATGTATACCAGTCTCTGGTTCCCAAGATACAGGGAATCCTAGTTTGGGGCCAGATGACCGTGTGTGATTTGTCCCGGATATTATAGATTATTATAATTATTACTGTGTTAGTTATTTGTATAATTAAATTAAGTAGTAAAGTCTTACGACACCCTATTACTCTTCTTATCGTAAATTTGTGAGGGCTTCATTAACATATTTGAACTGGTAGGCGGTTAAACCTATTGCCATCTACAATTTTAGCTAAAGGACATTGGGCTAACGATGGAATATTTATGAATGTCAAACTATAAAATATACACTGGTCCACTAAAAATCTACTCAAGATTTGTTGCTCGACTTTTGAAAAAATAACTCAGTCTTCAAAACTGCTTAACACTAAAAGCAAAAAAACTAGAAAACCATCAAACCGAAATCATAAACAGTAAACACGCAGTTTTTGAACTTTTGGTTTAGTTTTATTTTGCTAGATTGAGTTAATTTTCCAAAAGTCGTGCATGAAACTTTGAGTCGTTTTTTTTGTCCATGAGTATATTTATAGGTATCATTATTTTCCATAAACAACAGAATAACACAACACAACACTTTCCTTTGACTGATTGTAAATGGTGTCGTTGGTATTGGGATGTGGTGAACACCCATAACACAAGTTTTTAAACATAGTATGGATGTGAACCGCAGTTTAAATAATAAGTACATAAGAGCAAACTGATGTAAAGTATTTACTTTAAAATAACAATAATTGACCACGCTGAATACGTTAAAAACAACCGACTTCAATCGCAACAACTCCAATTTTGCTATGTTTTTGTTGATTTTCTCAAAAACCGCTGAATCGATTTCGATAAAATTTATATGGGGCCATCTGTGAAGTATATCCTTTTAAACAAAAAAGAATTTTCCAAATCGGTTCAGGCGTCTTCGAGTAATCGGTGAACATACATAAAAAAAAAGATTCCGACGAATTGAGAACCTCCTCCTTTTTTTGAATTCGGTTAAAAAGAAACTCTTATTGTCTGAATCAACCATTTGTATTTGTATTGTATTACCCGTGACTGCTAGGCACAACCAGTACTGCCAAAGGATTTTTTTCTCATAAAGGACGTGAAATAGTATGTAGCTAATTACCCTTTAGGGGTTTGACGTCTACTTGTAAGGAACGGCCATTTGTTACTACTACCACTTCCCAAAATGCTATCGTCTTGACCTCTCGATACGACCGTACAGCAACCTTCTCCTTTATCTGTTCTATATAATTTCGTCTTGGTCTTCCTCTTCGTCTTCTCCCCTCTACCTTTCCTTCTATTATGGTTTTAAGGAAGCTATCGTGTGTTATCAGGTGTCCTATCATATTTCCTCGTCTATTCTGAATAGTTTCCAACATGTTTCTTTTTTCTTCAATCATCTCAAGTACTTCTTGATTTGATTTCTTTTCTGTCCAACTGATCCTTTCCATCCTCCTCCAGCACCACATCTCAAATGCTTCCAATCTCTCCCTGTCCCGCTGAGTTAGTGTCCACGTCTCTGATGCGTACAAAGCAATACTGCATATATACAATTTAATAAGTCTCTTCTTATTTTTGCGTGACATTTTAGATGTTAAAAGGTCAAGGATAGGATTGCAAAAAAGAACAAGAAGTGTCTTTCTCATAAAAATCATTTATTTTTAGATTTCCATAGTTTATTTTATTTCTATTTAATTTTATTAGAGACAAACAGTCTTTTATAAATTGCAAGGAACATAGTCAACAAGGAACCCTTATAGTTTCGCCGCGTCCGTCTGTCTGTCCGCGGCTTAGCTCATAGACTATAGTACTAGAGAGCTGTAATTTGGCACGGATATACATATTAATCACGCCGACAAAATGGTAAAATAAAATCTTTAAAAAATCAGGGTACCACCCCTACACGTGAAGTGGGGATGATTTTTTAGGGATTTATATATTTTCGAAATATAGTGCAAATAAAAGGCTTTAAAGTGCAAATTTTTTTTAGTCTTTTTCCCCCCTGCCAGGTAAACGGTTGTTTCTAGAAATGTGAATAAATTCACGCCAGTAGTATATACAGGATGACTGGTAATGTGCTGTCGGAAATTTAGTTGTTCAGTTGTGTCGGTCTTTGTTCAGTTGTGTACGTTAATAACGTACACAACTGAACAAAGACCTCCACCAAGGATTTTCTTAGCCATCGGTCTTATAGTGCTCGCATTTTGGAACTGTTGGAACATTCACTGGAAATCGTTGTCATCATTCTGTTTTTTTATGGCAGTCGCTTGCCACAGCAAGCGAGCAGACGGATCACCTGATGGTAAGCGATTACCGCCGCCCATAGACACCCGCAACACCAGAGGAGTCACAAGTGCGTTGCCGGCCTTTGATATGGGAGTACGCTCTTTTCTTGAAGGTTTGAATGTCGTATCGGTCCGGAAATACCGCAGGCGACAATTCATTCCACAGTTTAGTTGTGCGAGGCAGAAAGTTTCAACTGGTTTTCTAGTATGCCTGGGAAGTTAACATAAAGAACAGGGGAAGAAACATGAGAGGAAAAATATCTCGGCAAGAAGCTACTTAAATCTAATTTCATCTTCACCCAAAATTAAGACCAGGGTGTTTTGAATTTAATTTAATTTTATCGGATTAATAAAGATTAACGTCGGAAGGCGAGATAAGGATGCTGGGCCCGTAATTTTAATTTTAAATTTTGTTGGGCAAAGTAATAACGCCTGCTGAATAAATGCTCATCTAAACCCAGAGCCGGATGATCACGTAAATAACCTTAGTACAGTCTACGAGCTTTTGGCGTGTGGATGACATTTACAGGGGGGCGCTTTTGTCGCAAGTCTGACGAGTATTTCATACAAATAGTGTCATTTTAAGATGGCGGCGTTAGTTCCGGCTTTTGTCCACACGGCAAAATATCGTAGTCAGACTATACATTAAATAGTATTACTTTCAGCACAGAGTAATCCAGAGAGACCGCTCGATACAAATCACAAAAATCCTAACCTAAATAAGCATGTATATATGCTTATAGACGTATACGGTCTTTCTAGGCAAGGTCACGATACTGTGCGATCGTGACCTTGCCTAGAACGACCGTATATGGCTTATACAGGGTGTAACAGAAGTGTGTGACAATACTTCAAGGTTGGCTTTTACCCATCTAACTGAACAACTTTTGTTCTACAACTTTGTTGAAATCGCAAAAAATTTTTTGGACTTTTCATACAAACTTGGTTCGCCAGCTGATCGATTTGTATGAAAAGTCCAAAAAAAATGTTGCGATTTCAACAAAGTTGTAGAACAAAAGTTGTTCAGTTTGATGGGTAAAAGCCGACCTTGAAGTATTGTCACACACTTTTGTTACATATTAGCATATACAGGATATGCTTAGGATTTTAGTGAGCGTATTGAGCGGTCTCTCTGGATTACTCTGTGCTTTCAGTATGGACACTCCCTGTTGCTCTCTGGCGACATCACCCCCTGCAGGTACGATCCGATGCCGGTCCATACAGTCGTTACTCAGTTGTCTCGCTCGCTCCTACGTGTTAGAAAGGGAGGTCGTAGTAAGTAAATAACTCGGATGATTTGTATGAAGTGTCCGGGGTGTGACATAAAAAAATATATGTATGTATAAAATTATGTATTATAATTTAATATATTTCTGTAATATTTGTTTTTTGAAGTCAAAAAACGGTTTTAGTAATTATTTGGTGTTCCATCTTGGCCCTAAACTATCACTGATAAACTTTTGGTGCTAATTAAATAATAGTTTTCGGTAGAAAAAACATTGTGTAGGAACATTAGGTCCAAATAAAATATTGAATTTCCTTTATAAAAAGATCAAACTGCGCAAAAGCAGCTGACACATCCCATTTATCAATCAATTTGATCGCAAGAGCAACCGCTCTGTAGCTGGTAAAAGCTTCGGTTTGTCTCACAAATTGGTTCTCGCTACTATTGGTTCTCGACAAATTCGAAAAATATATTTTACGTCCTTAAACCTTTATACCGAGGAGATGTAACCGATAACCACGGCTGCCCTTCTCGGTGGAGATGAGTGCGAATTAAATGAATTAAATGTTAATAAACACGCAAGAAACATTCAAATCGATATAGTTATATAATTACGTACATAGTTAAAATAAAACATAGGTATTTTAGTTAGTCTTTCAATAATAAGTTGATGAACAGACCTAGAATTTCTCGTAGAGGAACACAATTTTCATAGGGATAATACGCTGTAGTTTATCGACTTCTCCATTTATCGATATTTTTATTAAAGTAACTGTGTAGTGTTTTTTCAAAAAAGTGCCCCTAATGGCACATTTACTACGGCATTATTGGTTAAGTTCAACGTCGAAAAAATCGATGACATACGGTAAAGAAGAAACTTATAATACAATGTTAAAAAAGTGCGTTTCAGAATCAAGTATAAAATACAGGAAAAAATATTGAAAAAATCCGCTCTTCAAATTTTTTTTCAGATTCCCATACTAAATCTGAATACTGAATCAAGAATTTGTATGAAAAACTGACAAAAGTAGAAGATCTGATTTTTCTATAATTTTCCTGTATTTTTAACCGGCTTCAAAAAAGGGGGAGATTCTCAATTCGACTGTATGTTGTTTCTTTTTGTATGTATGTTACGCGATTACTCCGCCAATTATGAATCGATTTTCATGATTCTTTTTTGTTTGGTAGGCAATACTTCAGAAGTGGTCCCAAATAAAAAAAAACATACCAAAATTGTAGCTGTTACGATTGAAGTCGGTTTTTTAACGTGTTCAGCGTTGTTGATTATACAGGGTGTAACAGAAGTGTGAGACAATACTTCAAGGTTGGCTTTTACCTATCAAACTGAACAACTTTTGTTCTACAACTTTGTTGAAATCGCAAAAAAATTTTTGGACTTCTCATACAAACTTGGTTCGCCAGCTGAACGATTTGTATGAAAAGTCCAAAAAAAATTTTGCTATTTCAACAAAGTTGTAGAACAAAAGTTGTTCAGTTTGATGGGTAAAAGCCAACCTTGAAGTATTGTCACACACTTCTGTTACACCCTGTATACTTGATACTGATCAGCCCCTTAAAATTTCAAACGCACTTTTTTAACAACCTGTATATCAAGTCACTTACATTAATACTGTCACAAAGTATTGGACACTTACCTGTCCCTCTCTAAAGGTAACCTTACCTTGCGGGTAAAATCCGGTGACGGTTGCTTAGCTCAAGCCACGCAACACACACATTCACGCATACACAATATCAATAAGTTTTTAGGGTTCCGTAGCCAAATGGCAAAAAACGGAACCCTTATGGATTCGTCATGTCTGTCTGTCTGTCTGTCCGTCCGTATGTCACAGCCACTTTTTTCCGAAACTATAAGAACTAAACTGTTGAAACTTGGTAAGTAGATGTATTCTGTAAACCGCATTAAGATTTTCACACTAAAATAGAAAAAAAACAATAAATTTTGGGGGTTCCCCATACTTAGAACTGAAACTCAAAAATATGTTTTCATCAAACCTATACGTGTGGGATATCTATGGATAGGTCTTCAAAAATGATGTTGAGGTTTTTAATATCATTTTTTTCTAAACCGAATAGTTTGCGCGAGAGACACTTCCAAAGTGGTAAAATGTGTGTCCCCCCCAATGTAACTTCTAAAATAAGAGAATGATAAAACTAGAAAAAATATATGATATACATTATCATGCAAACTTCCACCGAAAATTGGTTTGAACGAGATCTAGTAAGTAGTTTTTTTTTAAACGACATAAATCGTAAACCGCAAATTACCTTTCATTCAATCAACTCAAATATAAAAAATATAGGGTTCAAGACATGTGTGATTATGAATTTATACGGAACCCTCTGTGCGCGAGTCCGACTCGCACTTGGCCGGTTTTTTGAAGTGAGTGCTCGGCATATCACCATGTCCAAGCGACAGAATTCCGAGATCTTGTGAAGTACAGATACCAAACACCATGGTAGGGGTCTGAGTATGTCAAAGTACAGTACTACATACTGGCACATATAGATAACAGACATTTTGAGTGGCATGCGGAAAGAGGTTGCCTTCTGAGATCTATCACACCGCTATACCTTGTTCATTGTTCCTATTATACAAAATGTAACAAAATATGTATAGGACGCGTTAAATAATATAAGGGATTTTTTTGGACATACTGAACTCCATATCATATAATTGGTTAAGAAGCGATTTGTATGAAAAATTCAAAAATATGTTCAGTTTCATAAGTAGGAACTCTAGTTACCGGGATCTTTACCAATTTTGTTAGACCCTGTTAACTGTTTCATTAATAATAATATTGTCACAGGGTTCATAGAGCGCTAACTTTTTAATATAAATAAATACTGAATATTAACTTTCTGTTACATTCAAAATTGGCTAATAAAAGTCATAATGGACCGAAAATTGTTCAAAATCCTCATTAAACGCCTCATTTACTAAACTTTTGAGGGTGACCATGCGTACCGGAAGTTGAAAGATAACAAAATGGCCAATGGTAAAAAATCGTTTTTTTTTAAATCAACAATAAGTCAATCCACGGCATCATTAAAAGTCAAAAAGTCAAAAATCAAAGTCTTTTTTTTTAAGTAGATACTTTACACATACTTTTAAATCATCGTTTTTTCTAACTAGTACAAAGTTCCTACCACTCGGAACTTGTACACCCAACGTTTCGGAAAGTGCTAGCGGAGCGAGAAGAAACGTCGAGCCCAAAAGAAACTGGCCCCATAATATAACCTTCATCAATTTCACCCTCTATGAATGAATGTAGGTGTCACCCGATTGTCACGTCATATCATACACTCGTTCACACAGACTTGATGACAGTGATGACAATATTGACAATGTCACAGTCAAAAAAGTCACTCATGCGTCCTATGCTGTAGTGGACAAAGAAATTTGGTCACCCTATTTGGTCCAATATCACGTAAAGCCTGGCTGATGAAGTTTCGATTCCTTCGTAATCAAGGCAGACTCATTCTAATTGCTTCATTATTACTCTGAGTGAGATTTATTCCAATCATAATTTGGTTTGACATAAGCGCGTGGCTACAGTGGCGCGCTCTGTATAGACAAACCTTGTCTCTGGCTTAGACTTATTATTATCACACCCCTGTCACTTCATACAAATATCGCGTTACTGTTTAATACATTGACACTTCCTAATGACTGTACACGTGTTAATGTGTGTTAAGTAACTAGGACTGCTTAGGCTAAGGCTTCTTGGTCATACCGCCCTTGTCGTAAGTTATACTTCTTTTTGTTATGTTAATGTTTTTATTAATTGATATTTCCGAAAACAGTAGAATTTTTAACGACGGATATGAACATAAACGACAGACTTTTACAATAGACATTTTTAATGAAGTGAATACTGTATACATACACGAGACAAGGCTGTATAGACTTAGAAGCCACCTCTCTCCTTATGAAAATAAAATTGTCTTTGCTTTGCCAATCTCTTGACAACTGGTCACTTAAAAGTCACACAGAGATAGCCTTCAGAGAGCGCAGGGTGTGTCCATACTGTGATTATTATTACTTACTGTCAATGTTTAACGTACGAAGCTGCGTATTTTAGCTTGCGTGATGTGAGAATGTAATTGTAGTATGTTCATTTAGATAAGTATTGAGTTTTTTTTTATTAATTAATTAATTGGTAATTTATAAATAATTCCCCATAGAACCTCCACAAAGGAAACAGAAAAGCAAACACTGGTAGACAATGTCAAAAACTGTTGTTGTTTAGAATATATGGCTTACCTTGAAGAAAGTTTTTCAGTTTTATGTGTAGCATCAAAAATTTGCTACTTTTTGGCAAATAAATGGTCACCCTACTAAGTAAAATGTGTGATAAAACTGATAAATATGTGTAAAATAATCATACCAGGACCGGTGACAGATTTCAGTTGATTTTTTCCTACCTGAAAATATAAAAACACGTATGAGTTTCCAAAATAATATAAGTAAAAAATCACATGAAAATTGACGCGCTGAGAGCAAGAGTGGGTAAGCCACATTTTTTTGAACCTCTTCCCCTGGTCCACTTTTTAGCACTTTAGATGATATCTACCTTAATCATAATGAAACTACCCTATTATAATACATCTTGACATAGTGACCAACATGGATAAACGAATAGTTTAATATCATGTACGTTCGTAAAAATCTAAGCTGATTCTTCAAAAATAGTGACAGACATAACCGTAATTTGAGAAGTAAAAATAATCTTGACATAGCTTTCTCGAGGCTTAGTAAGGTGAAAAAATCATTTGTGGGGCAGTGTGTACGCTTTTATAACAAAATTCCGAATAACATGTGTGAACTACCAGAATGTAAATTTAAGAAACACATAAAACGCTGTATTTGTTCAAGAGGATACTATAAGACTGTAGATTATTTTAATGATAATGACATTTGTAATATTCCTCCAGAAAAATGATATGACGTTTATAAGAGTGCTTAATGTACCTACGTAAAGAAATAAATGATTTTGAATTTTTGTTTTTCTTAAAAAATTAATAATTAATGAAATAAATGATTTCAATTTAAAATATATCCAAAATGGGGTTACACCACTCTTGCTCTCAGCGCTTCAATTGTACGACTAATTTTAATTCTTACGACACCTTAAACTGCAAAGTCCAACAAACCGTTTAGGCTACATGTTTTATCAAACAAAAAGATATACATACATATGAATAATACTAATTATAATAATATAGGGTGACTTTAAATTAGTTCTTGATACCAAAGCATATGCATGTGTTCACGATAACAAACAACTTTCCCTAAGGAACCCATTGTCAAATCTCAAAAAAAATTGGACTCTTCATACTAATTTGGCCGGTCCATTGACCGATTTGTATGGAGGGTCCAAAACTTCGTTTGAGATTTGACAATGGGTTCCTTAGGGAAAGTTGTTTGTTATCATGAGCACATGCATAGCCTTTCGTATCAAGAACTAATTTAAGGTCACCCTATATTGATATTATTATTATTTTTAAGTATTGTTTTGTTTTATTTTTATTTTATTGTGTGTAGTTCTTTACTGATGTAATATTTGTGTGTTTGTAGTAACTAATAAACGAGTTATCTATCTATCTATAGTTCATTCCAATCAAAAATAGCAAAAGGTAAACAAAATTACTATAGAACTGACACATGTCAATGTCAGATGCATACTATGTTTGTTTACGTTTTGCTTTTTTTTCGATTGGAATGAACTATATCTATTACTCTCTTTCTGAAACAATTAGGTTAAAACCAAAATTTACAAAGTTAAATTCATACTCCATACACATGACAAGCTGTCAGTATTATCCTACCCCAACTTTAAACTCCTTAGGGAATGAATTTTCAAAAATCCTCTCTTAATGCTTGCCTATGTCAACAAAAGTTTTTACAGTATAAATAAAATCAAAATCAAAATATTTTGCACATACTTTTAAATCGTCTTTTTTTTCTACCTAGTACAAAGTTCCTACCACGCGGAACTTGTACACTCAACGTTTCGGGAAGTGTTTCCGAAGCGAGAAGAAACGTCGAGGCCAAAAAAAACTCGCTTCAACACATATTTTTTTAAATAATACCTTATTACTAATACAATGTATGTCATCAACAATATCTGTCATAATAATATATAATGATAATGTATCCCTAATTTTCCGACAAACATCCCTTTTCAACCCCTTCAAGTTTTATCTTCGCGACAAAAAAGTAGTCTAGATGTCCTTCTCCAAAGCCCCATCTGTCTCTATTCCAAAATTCATCAAAGTTAGCTCAGCGGTTTAGTCGTGAAAACGTAACAGAGATAAAAGAGTTACTTTCGCATTTATAATATAAAAAAATACTTTTTAGTTTGGTGATTGTATTGTAAAGAAGTCTGGATATTAAAATTGAGCCAAGCACGGAATAAAGTATGTAAATACGATACTTTTAAGTAAGTATTTTTTTTTCGTTAAATGTCAGGAATTTGTACTGAAAGGCTTACCATCTTTCAGTTGAGTTTTAACAAGACAACTTCTGATTCCATCTCTTAAAGGCTTTCTGAATTTCTTAAAAAACTTCGTCTGTGAGTTTTTACGAAACTTGCCGGGGTATTATAAAATATTTTTATACCTGTAATCGGATTGGGTATAATAATAATAATAAAATACGTTTATTTATCTGGTTATACACAAAAAATTAGTATAAATGGTAACCAATTTTTTTTTTTTTTTTTTTTTTTTATGTGATAAGGAAGGCAAACGATCAAGTGGGTCACCTGATGGTAAGTGATCACCACTGCCCATAGACACCTGTAACCCCGGAGGGGATTGCAGATGCGTTGCCAACCTAGAGGGCTAAGATGAAATGCCTCTTGTGCCTGTAATTTCCTCGGCAAATATAACTAGATACAGATAAAATGGCCAAAGCCTCACCTAGAGCTGATTTTCAGGCTTCGCCAAGCGCAAAATGGAGAAAATTTATACATTGATAAAAGTTAAATGTAATAAACTAAATATCTACAATTCTACATATATCACAATGCTATACAATTAAAATATAGAAAAAACGTGATAAAAATATTGAAATATGGGTGAGATATAAAAGAGAACAATGTTACAGCAAGCGCGTCAAACAAAATTTAACATTTACCCCCTTGTGGGTAATAAGACTACGTGATCAAATCAGGAATGAAGAGATACGAAGGAGAACTAAAGTTACCGATATAGCTCTCAGAATCGCTAAACTTAAGTGGGAGTAGGCAGGGCAATTAGCTCGTAGAACAGATGGCCGTTGGGGCAGTAAAGTTCTCGAGTGGCGACCGCGCACCGGAAGACGCAGCGTGGGCAGGCCTCCGACTCGATAGACCGACGACCTGGTGAAGTTTGCGGGTTACTCTTAAAGAACCTATACTGAATTTACAAAAAGTTGGACCTTTTCAGGGACCGTACCTTGGATTTTTTTTATGTGATAGGTGGCAAACTAGCAGACGGATCACCTGATAGTATGATAGACACCCGCAACACCAGAGGAGTCACAAGTGCGTTGCCGACCGGTGAAATGGGATGGGGGATGGGGGAATTGGGCGGGGGGGGGAGGTTGGGCCTCCAGTACCCTCATTCACTCGGCGAAACACAACGCAAGCGTTGCTTCACGCCGGTATTCTGTGAGGCCGTGGCATCACTCCGGTCGAGCCGGCTCATTCGTGCCGAAGCATGGCTCTCCCACGGTAAATAGGTTTTAGGTTTCGGGAGTGGTCTATTTATACCTATATGGTGTTAAAAAATACCGACATAGCCATATCTGTGTACAAGGTGTTAAAAAAACTCAGAATCAAGTATAGAATACAGTAAAAGTGTAAAAAAATCCGATCTACAATAATTTTTTTTCAGTTTCCCATACTAAATCTAAATAGTGAATCAAGAGTTTGTATGGGAATCTGAAAAAAACTTTGTTCGGATTTTTTCTATATTTTTCCTGTATTCTATACTTGATTCTGAGTTTATAACACCCTGTACACAGATATGGCTATGTCGGTACCGTGTTACTTTTTAAGGTTCCGTAGCCAAATGGCAAAAACGGAACCCTTATGGATTCGTCATGTCTGTCTGTCTGTCTGTCCGTCCGTATGTCACAGCCACTTTTTTTCGAAACTATAAGAACTATACTGTTGAAACTTGGTAAGTAGATGTATTCTGTGAACCGCATTAAGATATTTATACAAAAATATAAAAATAACAATAAATTTTGGGGGTTCCCCATACTTAGAACTGAAACTCAAAAATTTTTTTTTCATCAAACCTATACGTGTCGGGTATCTATGGATAGGTCTTCAAAAATGATATTGAGGTTTCTAATATTATTTTTTTCTAAACCGAATAGTTTGCGCGAGAGACACTTCCAAAGTGGTAAAATGTGTGTCCTCCCCCCTGTAACTTCTAAAATAAGAGAATGATAAAACTAGAAAAAATATAAAAATAATAATTGTAAACCGCAAATTACCTTACATTCAATCAACTCAAATATAAAAAAATATAGAGTTCAAGACATGTGTGATTATGAATTTATACGGAACCCTCAGTGCGCGAGTCCGACTCGCACTTGGCCGGTTTTTCAAAACTGAACATGGTGATTCGCAGAACCGTTCTTCGAACGACCATTCATTGCACATCCGTTTGTCGCACAGCGCACTCAGGTAGTGCACTACAAATGAATCCCACATATTGGAAAGAGATGCACGTATAGCTATATCTTTCAATAAACATAACGCTGTGTCAGTGTGCCAATACATACAAAGGCTGTTAACTTTGCCTTGACAAAGATATTACACCTACCCCTTACTTTCAAACTTAAATTTTGTAAAATTCATCATCAGCCGGACGTCCACTGCTGGACAAAGGCCTCCCCCAAGGATTTCCACACCGACCGGTCCTGCGTTGCCCGCATCCAGCGGCTTCCCGCAACCTTCACCAGGTCGTCGTCGGTCCACCGAGTGGGAGGCCTACCTACACTGCGTTTTCCGGTGCGCGGTCGCCACTCGAGAACTTTAGTAAAATTACAAAAACCGAAAAAAAGCGTTCTTTTTATCTATAATTTTTACTTTACGTAAGGCCTGATTTTCTCAAAATATGGTTCCTCAGTACCTATGACGACTGATATATTTTTTACGTAATGCCAGTCTAAATAAAAAAGGACGAAATACCCAATAACTATTGAACCCAATTCCAAATCAATGACCCTTTTCATTGGACTGGTTGAATTAAACGTCAAATACAGTACGCAGTAATCCTAGTTGTATTGTATTGGTAGGCCTACCAATACAACTACACGATTTAAATTATCCCAGAATGAATGCCTATTCATCTCACTTATTATATTATATCTAATCTAATATGATAAATGCGAAAGTATGGACGTTTGTTTGTTTCTTTGTTTGTTCCGCTTTCACGCCAAAACTACTGAACGAATTTGGATGAAATTTGGTAGCACTCGTGTAACACATAAGATACTTTTTATCCCGGAAAACTTAGGGGCTCCCAGAGGAATGCTTAAAAACATAAAATTTGCATTTCGTCACTAGATGGCGCCATCTTAACATTTTCTTTCTCTCTGTACTTAATTGTAAAGTTCACGCAGACGAAGTCGCGGGCGGAAACTAGGAATTGATATTTCCCAAACACACCAAAGTGTTTTGGACAAATCCAATCAATTTACCAATTCTGTAAGTAATAAATTGCTAAAGAAAACTCCATTAGAAAGGACTGGTTACTATAGAGCTACCATTAGCTTGGTGGTTTAATACAAAGTGTTATTTTGGTTATGAACTCCTTTTTTCAGGGGTAAAAGTATTGCCATGGTACTGATAGCAAAAAAATAAATTTAAAAATCCTCCTCAAAAAATATATGGACCTTTTCAAGATATTATATCTTCGTCAAGATATTTTTATTTCTCAAATATATAGAAAAAGTAAGTCGCGTTTTAGTCAAACGTAATATTACAGGTAGTGACTCTGATTTCCTAAACAGAGGTCTCGAGTTCCAATTCTGGCCATGTCCAATGATATTTTTCGAAACTACGTACATTTTCATACCGATTGCTTCAAAGGTGAAGAAAAACATCACGGGGAAACCTTCACATCTAACAAATAATAATAATATCTGGGACAAATCACACACTGTCATCTGGTCCCAAACTAGGATTCCCTGTATCTTGGGAACCAGAGACTGATATACATACACATATACTTTTAAATACATACATATATAGATATAATACACCCAGACTCAGAGCAAACAATTCTGCTCATCACAGAAAAGTTTGCCCTGTGTGGGGATCGAACCCACGACTCTCTGATTAGAGGTCAGGATCGCTAACCACTTAGCCACCGAGTCAGTAAAATAGTGATCACTCTTTGTGTATGAACGTCGCTGATCAGAAAGATAATTCTACCATATGTAAAAACTTTTTATAACACCTACTTTACAGAACCTAACAGATCTTACAAAAACTGTCACACGAGGAATGAACTACCCCGTAACAGATATTTGGATCAGAAAAGGGTTCTCTACACGGCGTAATCGGAATGTTACGTGAACTTAATAGCTTGGAACGTGTTAAAGCAAGGCACGAGATGTAGCGGATTACAAATAAATCTCATCTCACTATAATATTATAAATGCGAAAGTATGGATGTTTGTTTGTTTCACTTTCACGCCGAAATTCCTGAACTGATTTGGATGATATTTGGTAGGTAGATAGATAAAACATTCGACTAACACACTATTGGGTATTCTGTGCTAACACATAGGATACTTATCATCCCGGAAAACTCGAGGGATCCCGGGGGAATGTCTAAAAATTGAAGTTTTACTTTGTCACTAGATGGCGCTGCCTTAACATTTTATTTCTCTCTGAACCCAGTTCTTGAAGTCCACGCAGAGGAAGTCGCGAGCCGAAGCTAGTTATCGATAAAATAAATAATGTCACGACATAAAATTCTAGTATAAATAAATATAAATATAATTCTAGTAAAAAATCTAGTATTCCAACTCCTTTCATACCGACTTTCTTAGGTAAGACTTAAGGCGATAAAATAGCATTAAAAACTTCCAATAGTAATAAAAAGCATCAATAGAGGGCGCGGTGAAAAAAAGTTTATGGTTAAAATAAAAAGTAAAATTTAAAAGTAAAAAAAAGCTCACTCTGAATAAAAGACACATTCTGATTATATTTGTCCTACTTTACACACTCAGCTGTCAATTTCGTTCAGACATGATCACAGCCCTATAATTTGGTGGGGATCCTGGCTTAAGAACCACCTAATATTTCATGGTCGTTTTCCGGACATGACAGACCTTCTTCCGAAATAATATATGTATTTAGTGTAGTGTATTGTAGTGTAGTGTAGTGTAGTGTAGTGTATTTTATTGTACTGTATGTAAAAATAGATGATGATTATACAAAACGGGTGTAGGACCCAAAAAATGGAGCTTCCCCTCATCAAACTGAACAACTTTGCGCTACGACATTGCTTAAATTACAAAAAGATTGATTTCAATTTCAAACTGCTATTTCGGGAAAGTTGAAAAACAGAAGCTGTCAATATTATGTGTTGCAGCTCTAGATAACAGGTCAAACGCCTAATAGTTATATTCTTATACGAATAAGGTTCTACTACTACAAAATAGTGAACCTCATATCCGATCCGGGGATTGCATCGCATTATAACTGACAACGCTAATCAAGTCAAAAACATCAAATTTCAATGCTATGTTTTTTATACAAAAACAATATTATTTTACTAAATTATACACACTGCATTTTTTCACACATTATCAAATCTGACATAGATAGATAATCAAATGTTTCGCAAATTACTCAGCAGATTGAATCACACGGAGTAAGGACTTGATCAGGGAATGGAAAACTCTTCAATACCTACGCATTACCGGTAATATTACTGGTAATACCTACATTCCAATACCGGTATTGCACGTCCTAGTCACATATACAGGGTGTAACAGAAAGGTGTGATAATACTTCAAGGTGGGCTTTCCCATCAAACTGAACAACTTTTGTACTACAACTTTGTTGAAATCGCAAAGAAATTTTCGGACTTTACATACAAACTTCATTCGCCAGCTGATCGATTTGTATGAAACAAAGTTGTAGAACAAAAGTTGTTCTATTCGATGGGTAAAAGCCCACCTTGAAGTATTATCACACCTTTCTGTTACATCCTATATATATTTTACACGCACGATGGGATTATTGAAGAGTTTTCCATTTCTGATCAAGTCCCTACTCCATGATCAGATCCTTGGCAGATTCTTCTTTTAGATAAAAATAAATAAATTCGAAATTGGATTATTATTTAAGCCCATTATACATGGACATAAAAAAAAAACATACAGACGACTTGCATAACTTCTCCTTTTTGGGATTTCTATCAAAAATCGAGGTCAACTGGTATGTTTCCCATGACTTGGGCCACACCACATTATTACCTTCTCGATTTTTACGAGGCCCCATACAACCTTCGTAGACCCACCTACGGGATATTACTGAATTTGAAATAGCTCTATACATACAGGGTGTAACAAAATAGACGTGGGACGCACCCCAAATCGACTGACTCGATGGCTCTGTGGTTAAAGTATGATCCAAGAATTGTGGGTTTGATCCCCACCCAGGGCAAACATTTCTGTGATGAGCAGATTTGTTTGCTCTGTGTCTGGGTGTATTAAATCTATAATAATATGTATCTATCTAAACGTATATGTGTATGTATATCAGTCTCTGGTTCTCATAATAAAAGGAATCTTAGTTTGGGCATTAATTTGATAATAGTCCAGATGACCGTGTGTGACTTATCCCGGATATTATTATTATTAAATTAATCACGCTTTTACCAACTTTGTGTGCTTCATTTATATGAGCTCCTTGAGTAACCAGCAGTGGGAACGTCTGTTGACGTAATTTTCTTTGACCTCTTAGAATGTCTAAAGGCATATAGAATCAAGTCCTTTCATAAAACGCGAACTCTGTAAATACTGCTGTTTCCTTAGACAAAGGCTGTTTTTCGCTTTTAAGGGACAGTACTGGAGGAAGGTCATTCACGGTCGTTCGTCACGGGCAAACAGGCTGAGACAGGGTTAATAAAAAGTTAATAACATTACCAAATATCACTCGACTTTATACCTACATAATAATTAATATGTTTATTCAGTCAACACAGAATCAAATATTTGTACAGGTTTACTATAGACTGGGATTTCAGTAATACGAGTAACATACGTAATATTATGGTCTTTACATCGAAGACAGTTTAGCTACCACAATAGCTATGACTGATCATGGTGCGAACCACTCCCTACTTTCCATCGACATAGGTTTATTCCTGCTCCAGTTTATGGACACCGTTTAGCTGATATTCATTTAATTACTTAATAAATTAATGTACTACGGCCACAAAACAAATATACACAGAAAGTCCGCTCAATACAAACTACTAAAATCCTAAACATATACAGGTGGCAGGGCACGCAGAGCAGGACAAAAGGTGTGCCGTAGCACAAAACAGTTATACACAGAAGGTCCACTCAATACGCCCACTAAAATCCTCAGCATATACATGCTTATAAACGTATACAGTCGTTTTAGGTAAGGTTACGATACTGTGCGATCGTGACCTTGCCTTGAACGACCGTATACTTCTATAAGCATGTATATGCTGAGGATTTTAGTGGGCGTATTGAGTGGACCTTCTGTGTATATCTGTTTTGTGCTACGGCACACCTTTTGTCCTGCTCTGCTTGTCCTGCCACCTGTACGCGCGAGGACCTTCACAATGCGACGGACAATGCTGTCCGTGTAGCTGAGTACAGGTCCGGGAAAATTTGAAGCCGAAGGATCGACTCGCTGAGAAGAAGAATTAATGTTTGTTATCTGCCTATTGTTTATATGTTTTGCAATAAAACATTTTTTTATTTTATTCAGTCAGTAATATAATATACTTAAATCTATCTATGGTATATGTTATGGTTGAATTTCTGTTATTGACTATGTGAACCATATATCAGTGGTTCTAATAGGTGCAATTTATACAAATAGAATGGTCGCGAACGTAAGCAGTCTACAGTAGCAACTCGTCCAACTTGTCAATGGTCTAAAACCGCATGTGTCGTCCTGATAGCAAGTGGTCTGAAGTTTAATCTCGTCTAAATATGAGATGGTCTAAGGTAGTATTTCGTCGTTTCTGTGTGATGCCTAAAATTAAATTTCGTCTAAATACGAAGTGGTATCTAGTAGATAGAGTTCAAAATGGGGTTCCTTCACATGAATCTGAACAATTTTTTCCCGAGAAACCTACAGACAATTCGCAACTAACCTACCAGTTAAACTGAATCTGAAGAGTCCAAATTATTTTTGTGAATCGACATTTAGATATATATTTTTTACTCTCAATTGGTAAACCCTTGGCATCATCTCACCTCTTTCTCATTTACTTTGGAAATTTGTTTTAACTCTTGTGTAGAAACTCTGAGTGCTGGCAAATATTTTGAGAGCGACTTACATAAGGTGTTTTGACAGCACCTTGTTTCGAGAACATCTTATACAGGTCGAGAGGACTACTCCCGGAAATTTAAACGGTGGCTTCCAACCATGAAACTTTTGCTTGACTCTGGAACAAGACCCTAGTTTGGGGCCAGATAACCGTGTGTGATTTGTGCCTCCATACTTATTTCAATCAATGGCCCTGCGCCTACTCGTATTATAGACGATTCACTGCCAGTATCTTGGCGCAACGCTTTTGATGAATCAGAGCGACGCGAGCGCCACAGAGCCTGAAACTTATTTATTTATTTTCAAAACTTGTGATCAGTGTTTTATGAAGTCCTTCTACCACAAAGTATACAGGGTGTTTAAAAAAAACGTTTGAGATTTTAAGGGTTCACTCAGAAAATCAGAAAAAATCTGCTGTTCTTTTTTTCAGATTCCCATAGTAAATCTGAATAGTGTATCAAGAATTTGTATGGAAAACCTGAAAATATTGGTAGATAGGATTTCTTCAATATTTTCCTGTACATAACTGTGCACTAAAATTAACACAACTCCTATTAATACGCACAAATTCTCAGCTTTCCACTTCAATCAAGTTTTATTTAAATTAAAAGCTCATGAACCTAATAAGAGACTGGTTGATGGCAACACCAGTAAAATTAGGACTCAAGTACTAGCGCGTTCGCTAATTTTATTGGCGACAATAAAGTCTGTGTGTCTGGCCGTTTATACTGCCCTCTTAAGAAAAAAGGCCGCAAAGTTAGTACATGAAATGAAATGAATACGAAATATTGTATTTCCCGTGATACGACTACAATTCCAGTAGTAGTAATCACTAATCTCGTACCGAGTTCGTGTTCAAAAGTACCAGGAGAGCAAGACAGAACAGAGAAGGGTGCCGGATTATTTGATGTCCTAAGCAATACGGGGTGGTACTGCTTTTGTAGATATACCTATAGCTTAAGTATATACAGTGCCTAGTGCCTTTATTGCCCGTGGCACTACTGCTTGATACTACCTGTAGTGCCAAAGGAAATCAAGAAATAAATTCCCATTAGTTCAGTTATGTAGATATTCATTTATTCCAGAATAAATGAAATAAAATGAAATGAAATGAAAATGAAATAAAATGAAAATATTTTTTTTCGAAGTACTGCTAAGTGTACACTTTTCGAACGTCATTCTTTTATCTACCTAATACGAGGTTCCTACCACTCGGAACGCGTATACTCGCCGTTTTTGCGGAGTGAGAAGAAACGGCGGGCCCTAAAGAAACTCCCTCCAACACATTTTGTTCAGTTAACTGAACTAGTGGGAACAAAGGGAAGTTTCCGTTTACTTTGCGGCCTTCTTATGCCGGCAGTAGGTATATCTCCTCATGAGGGCAAAGTGGAAAGCATTTATACTTACTTTTATGAGATCTCGTAAAGACGCAAATAAAATGAGTATTTGTTTTTGCGAGGCCAATTAGGAGAGGATTTTGGTGGGTGGACCAATTTGAATGATCATATTATAAAAATAGATTACATTAAGACTCGGTGACTCAGTGGTTAGCGCTCCTGACTACTGATCCGAGAGTTGTGGGTTTGTTCCCTACACAGGGCAAACATTTCTCTGATTGACAGATTTGGTTGCTCTTAGCACAAATCAGAAGGTCCGCTCAATACAAACCACTAAAATCGTAAGCATATACATGATTATAGAAATATACGGTCGTCCGAGGCAAGGTCACGATCGCACAGTATCGTGACCTTGCCTACAACGACCGTATACGTCTAACAGGATGTATATGCTTAGGATTTTAGTGAGCATATTGAGTGGACCTTCTGTATCTATGTATTTTGTGCTCTGAGTCTGGGTGTATTATATCTATATTGTATTTGAATGTATATGTGTATGTATATCAGTATCTGGTTCTCATAGTACAGGATATCCTTGTTTAGGGCCAGATAACTGTGTGTGATTTGTCCCGGAAATTATTATTATGGTGGTTTTAAAGAAAAAAAGAGAATAACATAAAACTTATAGGTCTCAAACCATAACGGTGCCAGTTACAGTATTCAACCTTATAGTTAACCCGCAATCCCTTTGCTTAGATGAATTAAATGAAGTCCGGTTGAGTGATTTACGAGCTTCACATTTCTGAATGCTGAAGACTGATATAAATGCAAATATATGTTTGTCTATGCTTCAGCTACGACTGTGCCTGCCTCTTTTAACACAGCAATTTTACTACGGAATACGTCTACCTATGTACTGTCAGGCACATATGTTAAAATGAGTGTTGGTACTTCTAATGCACTTACTTGCATTCTTACCATCGATCTGATTGCATACATTTTGTAACTTGTCCAGAATTAAATATTTAAATTCGTAATTTTGAGTTTAATTAAAGCTCCAGTATGTCAACCTAAGACATATTTTGGTGGCCCATGAGGGGAACAACAAAATTTTCGTGAAAATTCAAGAAAAATGAAGATTTTTTGATTGGCGGCAAGCGTTGGCACGTGGCATCAACGGGACATTTCCAAAAAAGGGGACCTTGGAGAAGATTCCATCTAAAGGATCTGGATTAGAGCGTCAAGCCTGAGGCGATCAGTGGGACGTCCAAAGTTTCACATCGTTTAAATTAAATTAAATACTTTATTTTCTTAGTTGATCAAGTGAATTTGCCCTAAATATTTTAAATTCTGTAAAATTAAATTAGACTTACTTAGGTTATTTCTTCAGGTACCAAATAGCGTCGATACATAAGTTTAATATTGTGCTAAACATTTTTTAACAGAGAGTACAAAACTAATAAAATTCATTTCAACTACATAGTTAAATCATTTGCTAATTTTTTATGCATATCGCATTCCAGTGCAGTCGCCGATCATCGCTGGTGTTACGTAACGCTACCGACAACGTGTCAACAATCTGCCGCGTTTGTGCCGGGTCCCGATCGGCAAGTACCACCGAAATAAGGAGCGTGAGCATAAATTCATTTAAATTCACTTTTAGATTTTTGATAAATTAATTTTTTCTTGGTTAGGAAGTGCCTCATACCTAACAATGACTGAAACTTACGAAACTGCAAAACAAACGTCGCGTTTAAAGGAGTTATCTGTACGACGAAGTTCAATTAAGGGTCAAATCACTAAATTTAAAAATTATTTGACCTCTCTCGAAAGCAAATCAGAGCTAACAAGCATTGAGCTGGCTGAATTAATACTTAAAATTGCTAAGTATGAGGCCTTATCAGTTTCCTTCGATGGTTTGCAAAATGATATTGAAATTTTGAATTCAGATAGTTTGTCAGTCGAACTTGAAGAGCGAGACAGAATTGAGGCTGATATAATAAAAAGCATCGCCTCTGCTAAAACTTTACTAAAAAGGTATTCGAATAAATTTGATTGTGGACCGAGTCAAAGTTCCGCCCAAAGTCAATGTAATCATCATGAATCACAAGATTTAGGTATAAAATTGCCCCAAATACAAATCGCCAAATTTGATGGCGCCTACTTTCGCTGGCTTGAGTTCCGCGATACGTTTGAGAATTTAGTCCATAACAACGCTCGTATAACAAATATCCACAAATTCCACTATCTCATCTCTTATTTAGAGGGAGATGCAGCCAGAGTTATCTCCAACCTCGAGGTATCTACATCCAACTATGAAAAGGCTTGGACTTTGCTCTGCGAGCGTTATAATAATAAAAGGTTGTTAATTAATCACCACCTCAACTCTTTATTTAACATAAAGCCTAACACGCGCGAGACCGAACGCTCACTTCGTTTCCTTGTTGACCACGTGACAAAGAATTTGCGTGCGTTAAATTCGCTAGGGCAACCGACTGAGAGTTGGGATGTACTGATTATATTTATGTTGTCGTCTAAATTAGATAGCACCACGTTAATGAAATGGGAAGAGTATCGTAATACGTTAGCGGGAGACGTCCCTACTTTCGAAGAATTCAAAAAATTCTTAACTGACCGCGCGGATGTGTTAGAGGCCTTAAGCCGTAATAACAAAAATGATGTATCCACTAACCCCGTGAAAAAATACGATAATAATCCAATTCAAAAAAATATTTCGCCGCGGAATTCGTCAGGGCTGACAAACGATTATAAACATAACAATAATAATTATAAACAACAACAAGAACAATTTTTACACACTAAGTCGTTTGCAAGTACTACTCAAAATAAATCTACATCTTATATATGTATAATATGTAACGAAAACCATAAAATTTATGACTGTCCGATGTTCAAATCAAAAGGCATCGATGACAGGCTAGCTGACGTATCTAAATACAAATTATGCATTAATTGCTTAAGGCAGGGTCATCCCGTAAGCGAGTGTCGCATGGGCCCTTGCCGCGATTGTAAACAAAAACATAATAGTTTACTTCATTCACCGAAAACAATCAACTGTCATACAGGTCTAGATGATGATGAAACGGAGTACGTCGTCAACTTTTCTAGTCACTCTAAAGGGCTAAGTCAAGTACTTTTATCGACAGCATTGATTGAGGTGTACAACCCTACCACTAAACAAAAGGAACAGGTTCGCGCGCTCCTAGACTGCGGCAGCCAGTCCTCTTTTATTAGAAAATCGTTAAAAGATAAGCTATGTCTAAATTCACAATCCATCAACACACTAAAGGTTGTTGGAATTGGAAATAATTGTACTAATGATGTAGTCGAAAGTTGCAATATACAAATAAAGTCATTAAATAATGAATATCAAGTCATTTTATCATGCTTTGTACTAAATCAGTTAACCAGCGAGTTGCCTAAAGCTCCAGTTAACATACAAAATTTACGATTGCCAAAAGATATAAAGTTAGCAGACCCAAAGTTTCACCAACCGGCTTCTATCGATGTGTTGATTGGGGCTGACATTTTTTGGGACATTTTGGGTAGTGAACAAAGGTCACTAGGGTCAGATAACCCCAAATTGAGAAATTCAAAATTAGGCTGGATAGTTTCTGGGCCTATTCATTCAATATCTAAAATATCAACAAAAGACATTCAATGTAATCATGCTATACTAACGGAGTCCTCTAAAGATAACGTAGATAGCTTGTTACCCAAATTCTGGGAACTAGAAGACGTTCCAAATAAACAAAAGTTTACCGAAAAAGATAATATTTGCGAAAAACATTTTTTGGCTAATACCACAAGATTGGAAGATGGTAGATTTTGTGTGAAATTGCCGTTAATTGATTCTCCTGACTGTTTGGGTGATACCTACTGGTTAGCCAAAAAACGTTTACTAAATTTAGAAAAAAGGTTTAAAAGGAATTCATTATTAAAAACAGAATACACTAATTTCATTGATGAGTATGAATCTCTAAATCACCTTTCACAATCAGACGAAAAAATACCTAAAGGTTCTTATTTTTTATGCCATCATGCCGTAATCAAAAATGAGAGTGAGTCGACAAAAACCAGGGTCGTCTTCGATGCGTCTGCTCCTTCTTCCTCTGGCTACTCGCTTAATGACATTCTAATGGTGGGCCCTAATGTCCAAGACTCTCTGTTCTCCATATTAATCAGGGCACGACAATACAAATACATTTTGACCGGTGACATTGAAAAAATGTACCGTCAAGTTCAAGTTAGTCCCGAAGATCGTAACCTGCAACTCATATTATGGAGAGAGGATGAGTCCCAGCCCATCAGAACGCTAAAGTTAAATACTCTCACTTACGGAACCGCAAGTGCGAGTTATTTAAGTACGCGCTGTTTATGGCAGCTAGGAGAGGAGCAAGAAGATGAAATGATAAAAAATATCATTCAGAAAGATTTCCTGGTCGATGACCTCATTACGGGCGCTGATGATGAAAATCAATTATGCTATATACAAAAATCAGTTTCACATGCATTACGTACAGGTTGCTTCAATTTAAGAAAATACAAAAGTAACTTACCTAATATTTTTGAAAAGTCCGAAATAAACACTAGCGAAAATTTGGCTATAAGTGAGTCATCTATGACACTGGGATTAGGATGGAATCCGAGAAATGATTGTTTCCATTTTCCAACAAAAGAATTTTCCGAGCAAAATAATGTCACTAAAAGATCTATTATGTCAAATACTTTCAAAATTTTTGACCCCCTTGGATTACTTAGCCCCTGTGTCATTCAACCAAAAATGATTTTGCAAAAACTTTGGCGCCAAAATCTCGATTGGGATGAACCAGTCCCACGTGATATTCAGGAATTTTGGTACAAGTTTTCTTCAAAAACTCAGGCCATTGCTAAATTAGAAATACCTAGGTTGGTCTTATGTGATAAGCCTAATCAAATCGAGCTGCATTCATTCAGTGACGCATCCCAGCATGCCTACGGAGCGTGCATATACATGAGGTCAATAAACTCTAATGATGACGTCACAGTCAGGTTGTTATGCGCTAAATCTAAAGTAGCCCCGGTTAAGCCTACTACTATGCCGCGCCTCGAGTTGTGCGCTGCTTTGCTCGCTTCAAAACTATGTAAGGCAGTACTCGATTCAATTAGGTATAAACCCCAAAAATTGGTTCACTGGTGTGACTCAAGCATTGTGTTAAGCTGGTTAAACTGCGATATCACAAAATTGAAAGCTTTTGTGGCTAACCGTATCAATGAAATAATCGAATTAACAGATAAAACATCGTGGCGTTATGTACCTACCGCATCTAACCCAGCCGATCTGATATCGCGCGGAATGGACGCCGACAAGCTTGTTACGTCACACCTGTGGTGGTCGGGTCCAGATTTTTTATTTCAGCAAGAAAATGAATGGCCAGTTTTAAATAATAATAATAATACAGTAAATTTACCTGAAATAAAATCAAATGCGGCTATAATATCCGAACCGATAATTAATTTTGAGAATTATTCTACACTAAATAAACTACAAAGGTCTTTTGCCTACGTAAAGAGATTTATATATAATATGAAAAATTCAAAAAATAAGCGTCTTGGCAGTTTATCTACGGATGAGTTGAATGAGTCATTCTATTCGTTATGTGCAATGGCACAAAGCCAGTCATTTCCGGTCGAGTATGAAATGCTATTAAAAAATAAGCAGCTCAATAACAAATCTAAGATTTTGTCCTTATCACCGTTTATGGATAAATATAATTTAATTCGCGTTGGTGGACGCATTGATGCGTCAAAATATTCTTTTGATAAGAAACACCCAATCTTGCTTCACTCGTCAAACTATTTGACTAAACTATTCTTTGAACGAGAACATATAATAAATATGCATGCCGGCCCGCAATTATTATTAGCAGCGGTAAGGGAGACGGTATGGCCTGTGAATGGCAGACACCTCGCTCGGCGGACAGCTAGCAAATGCGTCACCTGTAGGCGTTTTCGAGGGCGCACGTTATCTCCAAAAATGGGTGACCTTCCATCCCAAAGGATAACTCCAGATTATCCATTTATTTCTGTGGGGCTAGACTTTGCCGGCCCGTTTCACATATTGAACCGCAAAGGGCGCGGAAGCAAGTTAATTAAGTGCTATATGTGTTTATTTGTTTGTTTACGCTATAAATGTATACATTTGGAAGCGGTTAGCGATCTGTCGAAGGATGCTTTTATTATGACGCTTCGTCGTTTCGTTGCGCGGCGGGGAAAGCCAGCGGAAGTGTTTTGTGACAATGGACGCAACTTTGTAGCAGCCGCGAAAGAAGTAGGTATTTTCTTAGATATGAATAAAGATAATTTAAGTAATTTTGCGAGCCAACAAGGAATAAAGTTTGTCTTCATACCTACTTATGCTCCTCACTTCGGTGGTATTTGGGAGGCCGGCGTAAAATCCGCTAAATATCACTTACGTCGCGTTATCGGGAACAGTCACTTAACTTTTGAAGAGATAACTACCTTATTTGCTCAAGTGGAGGCTATATTAAACAGCCGTCCCTTATATCCCTTATCCTCCTCTCCTAACGATTACCTCTCCCTCTCTCCAGGTCACTTTCTGATCGGAAGGCCACTGACTGCACTACCATCGCCGAATCTGGAGAACTGCAATGAAAACCGACTGCAACGCTACGCTCGTGTGGAAAAACTCCGCCAGCATTTTTGGCAAAGATGGCAGAAGGAGTATATTGCTGAGTTGCAGCAGAGAACCAAATGGCGTACCAACACAGCCAAACTGAGTGTGGGTGACCTAGTGCTGCTTCAAGAAGACGACGTGCCGCCATTGTGCTGGCGACTTGGAAGAGTGGTGCGCTTGTTTCCCGGTCCTGATGGGGTATCCAGAGTGGCTGACATAAACACCCTCAGAGGCTGCGTGCGAAGACCACTTGTTCGTCTGTGTCCTCTTTTGACGTCGGATGATTGTCAGGGTTGAAAGATGCCTTTCAACGGGGGGGAAAATGTCTATGCTTCAGCTACGACTGTGCCTGCCTCTTTTAACACAGCAATTTTATTACGGAATACGTCTACCTATGTACTGTCAGGCACATATGTTAAAATGAGTGTTGGTACTTCTAATGCACTTACTTGCATTCTAACCATCGATCTGATTGCATACATTTTGTAACTTGTCCAGAATTAAATATTTAAATTCGTAATTTTGAGTTTAATTAAAGCTCCAGTATGTCAACCTAAGACAATGTTTGAATAATACACATACAGGATCTAAAAACCACTTCCGATTACTTTAACGATGGGTTTCACAATAAAAAAAAAACACAATTGTTAAGCCCTTGCAATCATCATGGAATTGAACAACTTTACAAAATAGGAACCCATACTGAATTATTAACAAAAAAATTGGATTCTCCACAAAAAGTTTGGCTGATTAGCTATTTTTTTTTAGTCTTTAAAGTCAACTTCTTTTGCGAATTCAGTATACTTATATTCTATAGGAACAGTTGTTCAGACCTGTTCAAGTTTTTGGGGAAGGTTGTTTGCACCCTGTATAAAAATCTGTGGTTATCCGGAATACGCTGAAATCAACGAATCCTGCACATAAGTGTATCCTGTATACTCAAATCAGTTAAAAAATATGTATTCAACTGATAAAAACCATATGAAATACAAAAAATGTGTTGACTGGATAACCATCTTTTTCGTTGTGTCGGTTAACCCCCAATCCATTTGCCCATGACTCGACGTTCCATTCGCCGCCTCACGTTAAGATCGTTCTGAAAGGTTCTGAACAAATAAAATAACAAAAATAACAGCAATATGTTATTTTTTAGATACTTTCGGACCTTATTTCTGTATAGAAATGATCCCTTTGAAAAGCCCTTTGTAGGTTTGTAAGGGTGAAATACCTTCCGTTGGTGATGCGAGGGTTGGAAAGCATTATGGAAGCTATTTTTAGGGTTCCGTGTAAAAAGGGTGACAGGGGATCCTATAACTAAACCTACACCGTTTGTTTGTTCTTATTTATATATCGTTTGCAGTATACTTTAACGTAATAGGTAACAGATTTAGAAAAAAATATATGTTATTACGACGGAAATACTAGCAGAAATACTACCAACCTTCACCTCGGTCAGTACGGTACGGAATCCCCGGTGTTTACGCCACTACGGCAATTAAAGATGGTTTTCTTCTCAAAAAGGGACTTTTAATGAATTTAAAGAAATAATTTGACAAACGCAGCCGCACGTCCTTCTCGTTAGGAAAGTTGTTCAGTATGGCCGGCCGCGGCTGTGCCGCGCCGGCGACGGGCCCGCGCCCCGCGCGCCCCGCACCTCTCAGCGCCTCCCACCGTCTAGCTGGTGGCAGCGGCGGTAACACCCGGTAATCACACTTACACTTGACTAGTTTTTTGCCGTAGTAACAGTAACTAAAAGATAGCACGATCGCATCTTTTTAGGGTTCCGTACCCAAAGGCCAACGGGACCCTATTACTAAGCCTCCGCTGTCCGTCCGTCCGTCTGTCAACGGGCTGTATCTCATGAACCGTAATAATAATAATAATAATAATAATAATTTGAAATAACAAATAAAAAGAAATTAAAAATTTAAGGGGGCTCCCCTACTAAAAACGTGTTTTTTTTCGCTTTTTGCTCGATCTTAGTAATGGAAACAGGTAGACGCTTGAAATGCTCACAGAGTTTGTGTTCCTATAGTCGCTAAAAAAAAATATATATATATATTTTAAAATTACAATAGACGTGTTTTTTTGGAGTTTCTTGTACGATGGTACGGAACCCTTCATGCGCGAGTCCGACTCGTACTTGGCCGGTTTTGTTTCGGAACGCACACAGAGTTTTACCGTATAACAATATACAAAGAACTTGGGATCATGGTACTTATCACCAAACAACACACTTGAAGGCAGAAAAAGAACCCTCAAAGATTCGCTGGGCAGAACTGGAAGGGTCAAGCGAATCGCGAAATGAGAAAAAGTTCCATCTACTCAGCCCAGTCTCTTGAATAAGTGCCTTTTTGTGTAAGTTTCGATCCTATTGGACTTTTTCACACTCAGCCACTATTGGTTAAGCCCTAGGCAACAAATAAGGACTTGTCTTGATCCCTAAGCACCCACTTAAGTTTAAGCTGATACCTTATTCGGGTTGTTTCTGTATCGTCCCCACTACAGGGCCACGAGTCTCTTCCCATATCTCGGGAAGGATAGGCCATACTCCACACTCGGGGGCCAAGTCCGGATTGGTGGAGGTTGCGGGGTAGTGGCCAACCCTAGTGTCAGAAGTTTTCAAGCCTCCTATAAGGCTTTTGACATGGCTTAACGACTGCTACCTAGTGATAGCAGCCGGCACTAACAGCTTTACGTGTCTTGCGAAGCACGAAAACGGTCGAGATAAATGCCACTGACAGTCAAACCCATCCAGGTTATGACCGTGTCTGTAGTCAGTTAACTGCGTGATCGACGCGACCACGCAAGCCGCACTGAGCCACGACCGCTTTTAACACGAATTGATTTTTTACCGCTTGTATCTTACTCCAGTTTTAATACAATCACGAATATAAACAAGGCAACACATAAACCATTATAATGTTACAACTTTGTACACACGGTGACGCATAAATTTCCACCCCCTGTATATTTATATCTACGCTATATTGGCGCTATATTGGAAAATTGTACCGATACAGAGCAGCAGCACAAAGTATACATAACAGAGTGTCCGCTCAATACAAACCACTAAAATCCTAAGCATATACATGCTTATAGACGTATACGGTCCTTCTAGCAAGGTCACGATAGCACAGTCAGGGTTGTCACGCGCGTGGAAGCGACAGGAAGGGATTTGTTACAAATCACTATGAGATCGGATGAAAAAATATATTTTAGAAACTGTTCTGTATTGGGCTGTCTAAACTGTAATAGAAATAGTAAATTATCTTTTTTTATTCTTATCTTTTAAATTATCTTTCATTGCCAGCTGACGTGAACAGGTAAGGAATAAACAATCACATATATGTCCGTGTATTTTTTTGGTTATATTTACATGACAGCGCGACATTACTTTTTAATAATAATTCATGAGATAGGTATTATGGTATTATGTGAAATATGTTTAAAATGCATTTTTTTTTATGGCAGAGGTGGCAAACGAGCAGACGGATCACCTGATGGTAAGCGATTACCGCCGCCCATAGACACCCGCAACACCAGAGGAGTCACAATGATAGCGAAGAACGCGCTAAAGCATGTATAGCCCCAGAAAATTAAAAATATACCTATGATTTTCTAAGCTTCAACAGCAGTGTGTGATCTCAAAATATTCAGATAACGCGCATTAAGCAAGCATTAGGTATTTAATTTCTAAACATACAGTAATAATTTGGAAATAGTTAATATTAATTTCTCTTTCACTTTTTTTTATTAATCGGCAATTTCACTGACCACACGCGCTTAAGTATTTTGATTAGATTTGAATGGTTATTTACTTACCACAATTAGGTACTCGTACCTAAAATATGGAAGGATGGTGGACGCAAGGTGAACGTCTTTATATATATAAGATCACGCCTCTTTCCCGGAGGGGTAGGCAGAGACCACATTCTTCCACTTACTACGATCTTGACATACTTCTCTTGCTTCCTCTACATTCATCAATCTTTTCATGCAAGCTCGTCGGTTTTGTGTACTCTTGACCTGACATTTTTTCAAAACGTCTTCGACTTGGTCGCGATACGTTCGTCTAGGTCTACCCCTTCCAGTATTACCATTCACACTCGCTTTGTAAATCTGCCTCGTTAATCTTCTATCATTCATTCTTTCTACATGACCGAACCATCTGAGCATACCTTTCTCAATAACTGTCACAACATCTTCTTTCACACCACACCGTTCCCTTATCACACTATTCTTGATTTTATCAATTAGTTTCACACCGATCATACTTCTCAACGCTCTCATTTCAACTACATTTACTCTACTCTTATGCTTCTTCTGCCATACCCAACTTTCACTTCCGTAAACCAAACTAGGAACGAGAACCCCTCTGTGCACAGCCAGACGGGCCTTTTTGGAAACTTTTTGGCTAATGACTAAGAACTTCTCCTCGTACCTAGGTATTTCTTGGTTGATTTCTCTCTTCAGTGACTTCCTGTGTAGTTAGTCTCGCAATGCCTATGTTATGTTATATGATTTAAAAAAAAAATAGAATGTTGTGACAACCCTTGCGCCGAGGTCAGTAGTAGGTACCTATATGCTGGTGCTGTGTGGCAGCAGTGTGTGCTTTATAGCGCCCGCCCTTATGCGCGATGGAAATACGAAAAGAGATAAGAATATCAGTTTGTTAGCGCTTGACATTGTAAGCAGTCTGTAACACGAGCACTCCTATAGTGCTTAGCACGGGCATCGTCTGCTGCCATTATTAGTTTTTTTTGTTACACATTAGCCTAGCATTATATTTTGTAACTGTAAACAGCATTTTTCCTAAATAAATTATTATTATTATTGTCTCACCTGACGGTAAGTGATGATGATGTCGAAGATGAAAGCGGGCGTACAAAGATTCCACAACGCAATGAGCAACTGGC
The DNA here is from genome assembly GCA_958295455.1 of Coleophora deauratella. Taxonomy (NCBI): domain Eukaryota; kingdom Metazoa; phylum Arthropoda; class Insecta; order Lepidoptera; family Coleophoridae; genus Coleophora; species Coleophora deauratella. The sequence continues at coordinate 6,987,754 of OY282414.1, read as the reverse complement.
TATCTTATGTCCATGTCGGAACACAGAAATACTCGAATATCGAGGTGAGGAGTGGAGTGAATAGAATTGAAATCTCTAAGAAGACGACTATTTCCACCGAAGATGTGAGAGAAAAGAATTTATTTTTTCCCATACAATATAAATTCTCATGCTTGCTCGCCTCGCCGGTGGAAAAGCAGCTTAATACTACTTTTTTAGTGTTAATATTATAACTTTTTTTGATTTAAAGAAACAAAAATAATTCTGGAGTATTAAATTAATATTATATCATTTAAGCCTATAATGACAAAAATCTTACAAAAAATTATAAATTTTAATAGCGTACGATTTTACAAAACTGTACCTACGTAACAAAATAAGTTTAAGATACGTTTAATTTTAATTTCCGCCTCCGTAACCTTGTAGCTAGTCCCCTCGCTTACATCAGGAGGTTGCGGGTTCGATTCCCAGCGGGGTCCAGCAGTGGTTTGGTTGGTGGTAGGGCATTTTCTGACTCCGCCTGGCTAGATACCAACATCTTATCTAAGTCTTGCCGCCAAACATCAATGTTAACAGCATTGATGTGTTCCCGCATGAAGATAAGATAGCCAGTTCCCCACTGCATTGGGGAATCTTGGTAAGCCCGCTTCCATCTTCGGCATCATCATCACCTACCACCAGATGAGATGATGCCAAGGGCTTACAGATTGAGGGTAAAAAATAATAATTAAGAAATAATTCAATACGCCAGAAGATCATGGAGGCATGAGATCTGTGTTAATTAGTATTGGCTCAGTTCCGACGTTCGTGTGTTTACATTCTTTTCAAATTTAATAAGACTATAGGGAAGTAGTTATAGTCGGCAACTTTATCGATAAATCAACAACAAGTTATTAAAAGTTTATACTAATTAATGGAGACAAACATTTACACTATGAACGGATAAAGACAGATCATATTTTGAAACTACAAAAACTAAAAAATAGGGTTTATTATTTTGAATTCGTATTCATACAGTATGTTGGGATTTACAAACCTCAAATTTTAAGGAAAATAACTTTATAATAAACATAATAAGGAGTCGTAGTTTAAAATTGTAAATATATCCCTATTTTTTTTTTGTTAAGAGTTAAGAAGAAAGTGTCTTGCCGGGGTTCAAAATGCTATTTATTAAATATCTGCTCTCTACCTCTGCTCATGTAACTGAAAGGAACCCAAACTAAATACGTAAGTAAATACTCAAAATTTTTTGGACTTTTAATACAAATCATTTATCCGATCGACAAACTTTACATGAGAAAATTTGAGAAAAGTTGATCATTTCCATAATAAAAGACCCAGTTTTGAATAGTTTAAACCCATTTTTAGGACCCAATATTTTATAGTATCAAAGAATTTTTGGACCATAAATAATTGATCATTTAGTATTTTATACAGGGTGTAACATTCAAGGTGTGCAATATTTACGGAGGTAATTAAGCTTCTCAAACTGATTACGAATCACTAAAAAAGTAGGCATCTTAAAAAAAACTTATTTTCGAATGATTTACAGAATAGGTAACTTTTTTCTATCGACTTTCGATAGTAATCCCCCGGCGCGGCTCAAGGTCGCGCGACTACGCAGCACCACAGGCAGCGGCATATGCGTGCATCACAGAGCAGACACGTTCAGTATTCTAATGCCACAGAATAGTTAAAATGATACAGAAAAAAAAGATTAATTAATTCAATTTAACTTTAATCATGAATTTGATAAATTATTCCTAATAAATAAATGTTCATGCATCTTCTCAACAAATATTGCACACCTTGAATGTTACATCCTGTATTTGCATGCCTTCTTGACCGCTGAATAATGTGCTTTTGTTGTTATTTTTAAGGCTTATTTGTAACGTATTCTTGCAAACAAACAACTATCATTATCAATTTTCATTATCATTTTATCGATAACTGCGTAAATCTGACACCCCTATACTTGATCAACGTCAATTATTTGCTCCGTCTCGCGAAAAACAAACTATTTAATTGTAGACAAAAACAAAAAGGCCCAATCAAATTAGCGAAAAGGCAGCCTTTTGACAGATCACCAGTATTCTTCAGCATTATTTACACAAATGTTACGACAGCAAAAAATAAACAAGGATCCTTATAGTTGAAAGCCGACGATTCTTTTTATAAAAGCCCGACGACAATTTCTTAGACATTTACTTAAACAAATGTAAAAAGAAACACTCTTGGTAACTTTAACAAGGTATTTTTTATATTAGATTTAACGACCCAATCACACAATTTTGTATGGAGTGTACTTTTGTTTTAAATATATAGATTGACTTTAAATTAGTTCTTGATACGACAGGTTATGCATGTGCTCATGATGACAAACAACTTTCCCTAAAGAACACATAGTCAAATCGCAAAAAAAATTTGGACTGTCCATACAAATCGATGAACAGACCGGCCAAATTAGTAATAGTCCGATTTTTTTTGCGATTTGACTATGGGTTTCTTAGGGAAAATTGTTTGTTATCATAAGCACGTATCAAGAACTAATATAAAGTCACCTTATATTTCCTGGATAAAGTAAAAAAAGACAATTTAGCATGAACGAGTGTATTATTAATATAAGTTGCGTTTGAGAAAATGTCACGCCTCGTTTTGGATAATCCAGTGGCGTAGCGTGGGTTTTCGCCGCCCGGGGCCGATCGAAAATTTGCCGCCCCTTTCTATTTTGATCATTAGTAAAAAAAAGTCAATATACTATAATGCATGCTACGATTACTGGCCAAGAGTGAATCGGTGGGACTACGAGTAATCGGTCAATTACTCGTCGACCCACCAGTGGGACAATGCGGTAGGACCACGTTTCGGGAGCGAAATAAAACAGCCAAATTCTGTAAACAATTAAAAATTATGTACTTTTCGTGTTTTTTTTCAAGCAAAATCTTTTATATAATCGATGTTATATCACGATCGATTGCTAATTGCTAATATATCTAAATTCGAAATCCGTAATACTAATTGAACCCCGCTGGACATCGAACTTGCAACCTCCTGATGTGAAGCGAGCGCATTATATTCTTCCGTGGGCGAGTGCTTACGAACATAAATTATATTTATAAAAAGCGCGAGCGAAGCGAGCGCGAAATTTTTTAAGATATCTAAGAATGTTTATGTTAAACCAACAAAAACCCTTTTACTTGGAGCGCTCAGCGCCGTTTCAGTTAGGGTAGGTACCCCAACTAACAGGGTGCTTGGACTGCTTGGCGCCCCCATGAGCTCGACGCCCTGTGTCTGTGCACGGGTGACACAAACCAAAGACCGGCCCTATTTAAAATGTAATTGTGCGCCGCTGCTGTACGGGTTTCATTCTTCATACGATAACATTTGTTTTCATGACGTTTTATCTGGGTCATGTAACTTTGAATATTGCCGCCCCCCTGGACATGCCTCGACCTTAGGTAATTTTTAATTACCTTCAGTTTAGAGATGCTTCTCTCACACTTGGCACTGCTAATGGCAGCTGTTAAAAATATTCTTAACATTATGATAATATTTGGTAAACACTCTTCAAGTTTATAATATATTTTAGTAAGCCCAGTGAGCCAGACATAATTATGTATCCCTTTTTTAAAGTCTGGGTCTGTTGCAGCTACAGAAGTGCGAAGAGGTACATGCTCAAGTTTGAACTCTTCACTATTAGTAATATCTTGAGGAGCGTGATCTAAGTCCAGTTCATCGACGCCTAATAACACCTAATAACACTAGGTAAAAAAAATGTGGCGCTCGCCGCCCCTATTCATGTGCCGCTTGCCGCCCCTATCCATGTGCCGCCCGGGGCCATGGCCCCCCCGGCCCCCCCCACGCTACGCCACTGGGATCATCGATCAATAAAACTTCAAAATATCAATCTTGTCTAATGGAAAAATGGCATCATCTTTAGAAATGATCAGTTCGTTGAAACTTCGTGACTTTAAAGATAATTCAACTTAAATGAGAAAGCAGTGATTCGTCTTTTCATTTTCGCACTTAATCATTTTTCTTTTGGACTGGATATTTTAACTATAAAGTAAAACCGCCTCCGTAATGTAGTGGTTAACCGCTTGCTTCTCATCAGATTGTCGTGGGTTCATCACTATATCTGATCTGATGACCGCCTATCACTGAATCTGAATCACAGATTTTTCTCAATCCCAAAAAAAAATTCTTCTAAAAATGTTGTTATTGTAAAATTAACTCCAACAGTCGGTCCCGAGTCCCGACCATAACCCCGACCATCATTTGTCATTTTGACGTTTAGACGTTGTCATGTAAAAAAACTGCAAGAAAATATTGACAAATGGTGAATAAATACGTCAAAATCAATCTTAAGACAGATAAAATCAAAAATATTGTGTGTATTTGTATAATTTTGACCGAGGTAGACACTGACCATCCATGTATGGAAGCTGGACCAAGTGCTGCCCAGAATGAACACATAGTGTATTTTGTTCCTCAGGTCAACACTCTTCTGTAAACCGAAGCGCTTCAAAATCTGTCCTAGGAGTCAAGAGAAAAAAAGGTTTTTTTTGAGAAATATTTCTTTGCAAAAAATGAACTTAATAATTATTTTCAGTCTAACTAGTAGTGTATTAATGGTACTTATGTAATAATAATATCATTTATCAATCCGTAAGATTACATAGTTATATATTATTAGTGATACCAGTATTATAATTGTATGCAAATAAGTAAATACTACTGACCTGTGTCAGTAACACTAGTGACAGTGACTTTTACAGTAATAGTATAATAATAATAATAATAATTATACAATACAATAATACAGTATTATAATTATGTAAATGTAATTAATTATGTATTAATCATCTTCATCGTCATCGATTATATCTGGGTCAAGGAATATATCTTTTTGGCTCGATTGTGATTATCGCGACGCTGTGTCTAAAGCATGCCTAATACCATTTAACTGGTCACCGATCGTGTGTTCTATTAATCGTAATGACTTACCGGGTGATCAGTACAACAGGCGCTTTCACTTTTTCGTTGCTGCCTACCTGTACCCAAGTTGGTGTATATTATGAGAACCTCTCCGACTTGGATTTTTCCACAAGAGGTTTCTAAGCTGGACAAAGTATTTAATGCCACGTTAGAGCTTATACTCAGCGTGTACCTCAACGAGACCTAGTGGCTGCAGGTGTCACTGTGGGTTTGCTATGGGGGTATGGGTATTAGGCGTGTGCAAGACGCAAACCTTCCTGCTTTGTTGCCCTTCTCCAGTGGGGTTGTCGGCCTAGTTAACTGAAATATTCCATGTACAGGGTGACACCGATATGCCTTTTAGAGCCTCAAAGTCTGGGTTACTGTGTGTCCGTCCGCCGATGGCCCAGAGGGCCCTTTGATCCAGCGTCAATGGGATGATCAACTCTGTGGATCCCAACCTGCTATTGGAGGCGGTATCAGGAGCGGATGTGCTCTTCCGTCCCGCCATTTGAGAATCGCCCTCGATGACGGATCCTTGAGGCAGGCCGCTGCTCTTCGTTTAGGGTGTAACGTCTGCGAGCCCTGTTACTGCAGGAGCGGGGTGCGCGTGGATGCTGATAATCATCACGGGTTGAGCTGCAAGAAGTCAGCGGAACTTCGACCACAACACCATATTATGCTCAATGAGCTCATCCGCCGTGCTCTTGTTTCGAGTATCCTGGAGCCGCCCGGCTTGAGTCACTCGGCTGGCAAGCGGTTTGATGGGCTGACTTTGATCCCTTGGGGGTGAGGGCGTTGTTTGGTGTGGGATGTGGCGTGTGTAATCACATTTGTACCCTCCCATTTTGCCTGTACCACCCACACAACGGATTCAGCTACCGATCGGACTGCCGTTAAAAACATGCCAACTCCTCGCCCCTCAAGGATACATTTACTTACGTCCCCTTCGCGGTTGAGGCGAGCGACGCATGGTGTGCGGAAGCTAGGAAGTTTCATTCAGCTGCCGATCGGACTGCCGTTAAAAACATGCCAAGTCCTCGCCCCTTAAGGATACATATACTTACGTCCCCTTCGTGGTTGAGGCGAGCGACGCATGGTGTGCGGAAGCTAGGAAGTTTTTGGGGGAACTGGGTCAGCGCCTGATTCACAATAGTAGAACCCCCACGCCAAATCGTACCTGGTGCAGTGCATCTCGCTGGTGATACAGTGAGGCAACACTGCCAGGGTTATGGGCGCATTTTCTAATTTCACCAGGGCTGCTTTTTGACTAAGGCTTAGGCTTTTATGGTGCCTCGTTTGCCACCTCTGCCATAAAAAAATAAATAAAAAAAGTTGTAGTTTAAGGTTTGTAAACTTACTGTTTAACGAATGTTGATTTTTAATTATATTATTTTATGAATAAAAACCTAGCTAATCTTCATCAATGTAATTACTGATTGATAAATAATGATATTATTATTACATAAGTATGTAGGGACTTTGTACTAGGTAGAAAAAAATATTGACGATTTAAAAGCATGTGTAAAGCATCTACTTAAATAAAATACATTTTGAGTTTTGAGTATAAATAATACACTACTAGTTACACTGAAAACAATTATTAAGTTCATTTTTCGCAAACAAGTAATTCACAAAAAAAACTTTTTTTTCTCTTGACTCCTCGGACAGATTTTGAAGCGCTTCGGTTTACAGATTAGTATTGGCCTAAGGAACAAAATGCACTATGTGTTCAGTCTGGGCAGCACTTGGTCTAGACATCAATGTAATTACTAATTGATGATTAATTATATTATTATTACATAATACACTCCTAGTTACACTGAAAACAATTATTAAGTTCATTTTTCGCCAACAAATAATTCACAACAAAAAAACTTTTTTCTCTTGACTCCTCGGATAGATTTTAAAGCGCTTCGGTTTAAAGATTAGTATTGGCTTAAGGAACAAAATGCACTATGTGTTAATTCTGGGCAGCACTTGGTCCAGACATCAATGTAAATACTGATTGATGATTAATGATATTATTATTACATAAGTATAAATAATACACTACTAGTTACACTGAAAACAATTATTAAGTTCATTTTTCGCAAACAAATAATTTACAAAAAAATCAACTTTTTTCTCTTGACTCCTCGGACAGATTTTGAAGCGCTTCGGTTTACAGATTAGTATTGGCCTGAGGAACAAAATGCACTGTATGTTCATTCTGGGCAGCACTTGGTCCAGACATTAATGTAATTACTGATTGATGATTAATGATATTATTATTACATAAGTATAAATAATACACTACTAGTTACACTGAAAACAATTATTAAGTTAATTTTTCGCAAACAAATAATTCACAAAAAAAAAACTTTTTTTCTCTTGACTCCTCGGACAGATTTTGAAGCGCTTCGGTTTACAGATTAGTGTTGGCCTGAGGAACAAAATGCACTATGTGTTCATTCTGGGCAGCACTTGGTCCAGACCTGGTCAATGTCCTTGTATGAAATAGAGTGACTGACGTTTAACCTTAAGGACAGTATACGCTAAAGCAGTGTTTTTCAACCTGTGGGTCGCAACCCCCCAAAAGGGGTCGCGTTAAAAGGAAAAGTGGTTATAGGTCCTACACTGCAATGAAAAAATACGATTTCAGTGAGAAGGTTGGTCCTGTTTATTTTTTAACAATTTGTCAAAACGTGGTTCTATTTTGGAGACTTTTATAAGTAAATCATTTTCTAATTGAAGAAATTTATAAACGTAGTCTTTCAAATCACTAAAATTTTGTATGTTTATGGCCCTAGGGTCGTAAGAATTTTATAACTTGTAAAGTGATCGGGTATTAAAAAAGGTTGAAAAACACTGCGCTAAAGTAACTGATCTAATAAATAAAGAGTGTAAAATACCATTCCCTTAAGGTTAAACGTTAGTGCTCCCTGGTTGAAAAAATCCGATAGATGGCGTTAATCTGACTATAACTTGGTTTTTCGATTTAAAAATAGTATAAATAACCCTAAACCATATTACGTAAAACAGCGAGCAGTTACAAGATCAATGTACGCTAATAAACCATAATAATGTTAATTAAATAAGGCTTTCGATATATTTGTCCCCTTACAATTATAGTTTTGCGTTTATCTCGTATGAATAAGGGCTCAAATTACGCACACATACATAATTTTTTTACGTATATGATGCTTATTTTTGACTTACCTCTATAAGTAGTCTATAACCCAGAGGTGCAAGCGGCAAATTTTGTATGAAGTTTTTACGTTATTGCTTTTAGGTCCGGGTTCGTATCCTACGAGACTATTGTTTTTGGCTTTTAATTTTTTTATTTAGTATGAACATAAGTAAATATGTAAATAACAAGACCCAAGAGCGATAAAAGAAAAGATTTTTTTTAAAGAAAAAATCATTTATTGAATAACAATGTCGCATAGCAATCATTCATAGCATTGGCCTGCAAGGAGATACGTATCACGTCTCCCCCGCGAATCAGGACACCAGGGGAGACAGCCGCAGCTGGTCGAGGTGATGGATCCACAGGAGTCCCCCATCGGTTCTGACTTCATAATGTACTCCACCCAGACGTCGGGTTATTGTGCCGAATTCAAACTTCTGGGCAAGAGAGGAGTAACTCCTGGCCACCTTGTCTTCAGGAGAGAAATGCCTCCTTGTCCTCTGACTACGTGGCTCCGGTCTAGGTATGGGACTAGCATGGCATGTAGCTTAGTTCTAAACTCTTTTCCAAAGATCAGTTGGTAGGGAGTCCCTCTTGGAGTTTCTGTCTGCCTCAAGCGGACTGAGGTTTCCCCTTGAGTGGTGAAGTAATACTTAGTTTTCGTAATGTAGTTTTCAGTGCTATACACAACTCCTCAAACTCGAATCTGTAGAAGGTTTCTTCCTCAAGATGTTCATCTTCGGTTTCTAGTTCTATGTTGTTCTGTATTTCGTGAAATTCCTTTATTGTTTTGTCGAGTGACTCCAAGCGGGGCTATATACTTACTTGGGTCTTGAGTGTCGAGCACATTTTCTGTGCACGTTAATAAACTGTACTCAGCTTCTTGTACGTTTTAATTTCTTTAAATCCATTGAATTGGCCTCGTCGCCAATATTAAAAACATAAAATATCTGTTCAGTCACATAACATTTATTGAATAACAACGTTGCCTAGCAATAGCCTGCAAGGAGATACGTATCATGCAAGGAGATACGAAGTGATGTCGAAAATTTGTGGAGGCACGGCCTTGCAAGCCTTTGCAAGCCAAGTCTTACGCTATTTGGAGTCACGGTAGTGCCTCCGCAAGCTAAGGAGAGTATCAAACTTAGGAATCACAGATTACCATAATTTTTATGTATATGTCATAGGGAATGGCCCCCTTATTACATCCGTGAAGTGGCAGCATGAAATTCGTTTTCATTGTCGAGAAAAATAGATTCATTTTTTATTAATTTTTTCAATTTATTTTATCCATACAGATGAAAGTTTTTCAATTGGTAAAATTGATTAAGAAAAGTTGATGTTTTGTTAATTAAAATAACATAATTATCAGTATAATCATTCAAAGAATAATAAATTACTCCAATATACATTTAAATTCAGTCACTCACTCTCACGGTCACGGACAATAACACATTCGCTGGGATGATAACCATCATAGTTACTTAGTTAACAACCCAATATCGTCCCAGTGACTGAATTTAAATGGGTATGGTAATTTTAAAATAATTCATTCTAATATAAATAATGATACTGATAATTTTCTTATTATATTGAACTAGCTGGGAGACCGAGCGTCGCTCGTTCAATCGGAGTTTTTATAAACTAAGATAACTTGTTTAGTAGTACATATAAGATATATTTTCTATAAAACATTTTGCAGGGTGTTGTTTTAGTCGGTAGTGGCCTTCTAAGGGACGAAAGGACAAGCAATATTTGTTCTGAAAATATCTATAATTTTTTTTTTATAATTTGATTCTATTGAAAAAAATACATGCAAATCATCCTTTTTTTTTGATAAAAAAAAATAGAAAAATATTTTATGATACGTAATATTAGAAAGTTGTTCATCATTTATAAGTCAGTAATATCAATCAGTTTTGGCGACTTTTTAGAGATTTTCTTATTACAAATGTTATCAGCGCCATCTGGTTGAGTTTAGAGAAAACCGTGGAAAATTTCCTATTTTCAAACACGGGACAGAGCGGCACAATCACCAGGTTATAACTTAACTAACTAACTTATATGGCCAAAGATGGCGCTATTTGTCTCTAAAATACAGAGGTGAAAATATATTTTTTTATCACTCTTAAGTCTTTTTATTTATTTTCATAATATTTACATAAGTTCACACAAAATAAAAAAAATAAAAAACAAAGAACTATAAAGTCTCATGGGTGGTATTCGAATCCGGAACTAAAAGCAGCAAAACGTAAGTGGCTCGCACCAAAACCGCTAGTCTACCAATGTACCTATAAGCGATGGTTAAATTTAAGCATCATATGTGTTCTCCTTCCATGTAATTTCGATCATTAAATGAATTCTCCCTTAAATGAATCTTTTCGAAGATAATTCCCTCATAGATCTGGATTTATGGTGATTTTTAACCCCTAATCCTAGATTTTCATCAAAAGGTTTCAAGCCGATTTCGAAATCGTCGGGACACTTAACTCGTTTAATAGTATAGGATAAAGCATCTAGTTTTTTAGGGTTCCTAGCCAAATAGCAAAAAGCGGAACCCATATGGATTCGTCATGTCTGTCTGTCTGTCTGTCAGTCCGTCCGTATGTCACAGCCACTTTTTTCCGAAACTATAAGAACTATACTGTTGAAACTTGGTAAGTAGATGTATTCTGTGAACCGCATTAAGATTTTCACACAAAAATAGCAAAAAAAATAACAATAAATTTTGGGGGTTGCCCATACTTAGAACTGAAACTCAAAAATTTTTTTTCATCAAACATGTACGTGTATGGTATGGATAGGTCTTCAAAAATGATATTGAGGTTTCTAATATCATTTTTTTCCAAACCGAATAGTTTGCACGAGAGACACTTCCAAAGTGGTAAAATGTGTGTCCCCCCCCCTTTACTTCTAAAATAAGAGAATGATAAAACTAGAAAAATTATATGATGTACATTACCATGCAAACTTACGCCGAAAATTGGTTTGAACGAGCTTTAGTAAGTAGTTTTTTTTTTAATACGTCATACATCGTAAACCGAAAATTACCTTTCATTCAATCAACTCAAATATAAAAAATATAGAGTTCAAGACATGTGTGATTATGAATTTATACGGAACCCTCGGTACGCGAGTCCGACTCGCACTTGGCCGGTTTTTTTGTTGTACTGATGATAAAAAATGTGTTTTGAATGTGCCATTTGTAACTTCTGTTCTGAAATACATTTAATTTTATTTGAATTCTGGGTACACAAGGTAATTTTTTTAATGGCGGATATGAATATTCTATAATTCATAATAATTCATAATTAATTTATTTTCTCTGTACAGGATAAAATACAAAAATACAAGGTACCTAACATAGCACAAATAATTCTTTTGTTTTAAAAATTCTTCCTTCACTGTTGGCACCTGAATAGTGTAAGCTTATATGTATCCGAGGTCAAATTTTATGATTAAAGAAAACCACTTGGCACACGTATATGGTACATAAATAGAAGCTGATTTAGCCCGGTAGCCACCCCACACCCCCTGGCAGGTCTATTTGACCTACTATCTTGAACTTGGTATCGTTTTCGAATAAACCGAGAATGGAGCTTTCATTTTTTGTATTACTTTTGTTCAATCTATTACTCTTATTGTGAAAAAATCTAATAAAATAAAAATAAAAAAAAGCCAACAAGATGCTATAGTTTAAAAAATGTGCACTAATGGCATAAACAATTTTTTTTGTAGAAAACCAAACTAATCAAAAATTAAAAAAAACAGAAACACTAACGGCAATTACTAAATAAAAAGCTTCAGAAATAAATTTTGAACGTTGCACGGCGCAAGGCATGCGTGAGCGTTTTAATCTGCCGCGCTTCAGTTAACTATTATATTGGGCAATAATCTTGAATTTGGTGTAGTTTTCGGATGAACCGAGGACGCAGCCTTCAGTTTTGGATTGATTTTGTACCATGTCAGACAAAAAAAATAAAATTTACAAAAATCGAACCTGCTATTTTTGATAGCGATAAGACCGCCTTTGCATATCAATGTTTAAATATTTTATGTGTTTTCGTTGTTATTTGTACTCTTTTGGTGTGCAATAAAATTTTCGTATAGGTAAGTAATTTAAAATAAAACCTTAACATGCTGCGATTTTGACACAATTTCAAAAACATAAAAAGCAACAATGCTGCCCATACTTCATGCTCTGATAGGGAGTGATACTGTTTTTTAGCCTTTAATTGAAGAGAAAAGAAAACCGCGTTCGAAACCTGGAATGCCTGTCTTGTGGAGACATTAAAAGCGCCAAAATACTTTGGAAAAAAATATCATAACCATGTTTGACAAGTGAGTTTGAATAAAACGAGGTTTTTGTACATAGACGATTATGTTTAGGAATATATTTTGGTGACAAAAAATATTGTGTAAGTGAATAACTGTTTATCCTTTTGTGAGAAATAAATTATTCTATAACCTGAAACTTGGTGCTACATGGCGGGAATTCATTACTTTTTACAGTCGAGTCTATAAATATTGACGTGTAAGACTTTTTACTTGATATGTGAATGTTTTTGTCGGGATTTTACTTTCCGTGTATGAAAATCTACATATCTAATGTTCGGGTTGTATCACGTGGTTGCTGGTAACTACTTACTTTTTGTCAAACGAGACAATAATAATACACCCGGAAAACCGCCTCCGTTGTCTAGTCGCTCGCTTCACATCAGGAGGTTGCGGGTTCGATTCCCGGCAGAGTCTAACTATAATATGTAAGACTCCGTTTGGTCGGTGGTAGAGCATTCTCGGAGCCTGCATGGTTAGCTATCATCTTTTTTTACCCTCAATTGGTAAGCCCTTGGCATTATCTCACCTGATGGTAAGTGACGATGATGCCGAATACGAATGCGGGCTTACCAAGATTCCCCAACGCAGTGGGGAACTGGTTATCTTACCTTCATGCCGGAACACATCAATGCTGTTAACGTTGATGTTTGGCGGCAAGACTAAGATAAGATGGTGGCATATGCCAGGCGGGCTCAGAAAATGCCCTACCACCAACCAAACCGAATCCAGAAAGTTACACCCCGCCGGGAATCGAACCCGCGACCTCCTGATGTGAAGCGAGCGGACAAGCAGAGGCGGTTAAAATTTGAAATGGGGCATGGTATGAGTCTAAAAATTTTTGAATGCACCTTATACAGGCTGTAACTTCCGGAAACTTTAACATACCAACCCATACAAAATTCGCATAAAAATGAAGTTTTCATATAATATGGTAAGCTAACCGACCAATTTTGTATGGTGTGTCCAAAAATTGTCTTAAGTATTCAGCATTCTTAAGGTTCATTCGGAAAAGTTGTACAGTTTCATGAGTGGATCCCATAATTTAAATTTCCAGGAATGATCTTTTTACATCCTGTATAAGTAAAAATATCAGCCTGTATATCACAAATATCGAGCTGAAACTCACAACTAGACCTTGTTGGGTGAACAATATTTTCGTCTTTCAGATGTCCCTGACGTGAGACTGACAGCGTCTTTTTTTCTGAATATAAAAAAGTTTGCCAGCATAAATTACTCAGACTAAAAAGTCTTTATAATAAATTTGCTACTTTGGTAATGCTCAAGCAAAATGCAAGATGGCGCTAAAACGAAATCCTGGGCTAAACAAAGCTTAACAGACCAATTGAGATTGTAGTTACTGTAATATCAGAGAGGTGGTGCTGAATTATACACCACTACATGCGTAAAATTTATGATATTTTACTGCAGTTTTTAATGATATTACAGAAATAAATAATATAATTATATACATTTGGAGAAAATAAAAGGTTGCAAAGTTTACGTTGGACAGATAAAATCGAAAATATAGTGGTTATTTGTGTAGTTAATAGCCAGGTAAATTTGTATGAAATAGGGTGACTGACGTTTAACCTTAACCCAAAATTTAAACGGTGAGTTTCACTCGAACAAACTTTTCCAAGGAACCATTACTGAGTTCTCAAAAAAAATTGGATTCTCCATACAAAATTGACTGATTAGGAGATAAAATTTTATGCGTTTTATCATTTTATGTTCTCAAAAGTTGATGAGTTTCAAGCGTAGATCACCACCGTGTTAAAGTTTTCCGTCTTTTCATCTTCATTTTCTGTTCTTAAATAGGTATAAGAAGACCTGGGTAATTGCTGAATCAAAAATAAATTCTGAAATATTGTTCACTAATCTATCTATCTATCTATCAGCCGAAAGACGTCCACTGCTGGACAAAGGCCTCCTCCAAGGATTTCCACACCGACCGGTCCTGTGCGGCTCGCATCCAGCGGCTTCCTGCAACCTTTACCAGGTCGTCGGTCCACCAAGTCACTAAATACCTCTTTTATTAAAAATGCAGAAAAACCTACTTGTTTAGATTTTCATAACATAATGCAATTTTTTATTTATAAAAAATAAGTTAACAATTTGAAAACGACTAAAATAAATAATGACGTCATACTGTATAACGTCGGTGGCGCAGCGGGTAGTGACTCCATCCTTCTAACCACAGGTCGTGGGTTCAAGTCATGGCCAGTGCACCAATGAGTTTTTCGAAACTTACGTGCATTTTTTATACCGATTGCTTTAACGGTAAAGGGAAACCTGCACATCTGATTTCTAGATGTGTATGATGGTCGCGTTGCACACGTCCGTAGGTGTAAATCTAAATACCCTGCACGTGACCGCGGGTGATGCTAAGTACAACACTAGGCAACCGCCGCCGCCGTGTATCTATACCTTGTGGATAGAACGGTTACATGTGCCACACGATAAGAAGAAGAGTGTACTATTTCAAACATATTTAGAACAAAATGTCGTTTTGGACATTTGATATTATAAAAAGTAACTCAAATTATTAGCAGTCAACTATCCTACTGTGGTACAACACTGTTTTATTAACAAAATCCCCCATCTATCTACCTACCCTATTGGACTATTGCCTTCAGAAGGTCACCACCAGTCTCCCCCGTAAAATATTCCAGAAGCGTCCATGTGTCGCTAATTTATTCTGACGCGGATTTCGCATTCATTGTCAAACCGTATTAGATTAACATAAATTTGTCTCTTGGGTTTTCTTATGTTTTCTTAAGTAACGCTTTTTATTTGTACTCTCCTTTTGTTGTTTTAATATGGCTGTGTTTGTTTTCTTTTCCTTTCGATCATTTTATTACGGACTGTCCGTTTTTTGGCGTATGTTTAGGCGCTAAGTATAGCCAAATCGCAATATTCAATTCAAATTCTTGAAATAATGATTAAAGCTATCACCATGGAAAAAATATATAACATACTTCAAACAATGAAAAATAAAATGTCTTAAACAGAATCATAAAAATCACAAAAACTTTGATGAAAAAAATTATCCTGTAGACCCTGTATTTTGCATTAATTGCAAATTCTCTCAGAAACACAATATTTGTTTATGTTGAAACCAACACACAAAAATCGGCCATTTTAATACCTTCAATTTATATTGAACGGATTTTTTTTAACTTACTTGAAAGCCAAGAAAAGTAATAAAAACATCGAAATCTCGAGAATTTTGCGTTCGGCCTTGACGTAACCGCCGCGATGGTACCCACACTGATCTGAACTTAAAATGAGTAGGGCGTTACGGTCGATATTATATTGTCATGCATCAACCTGCTCAGATTGAGTGTACTTCGCGCCTTAATATCATTTGCAGCCAAACTAATTCATATATTTGTTATTATTTGTTATTTTGTTGTTATTGTCGTCAAATGTCCGACTACGGTCTTTTGGCGTGTGGTCAAAAGCCGGAACTAACGCCGCCGTCTTGAAAAATGGCACTATTCGTATGAAATACATGTCAAATTTGCGACAAAAGCGCCCCCCTGGCATGTAATCCACACGCAAAAAGATCGTAGTCTTTAATATTCATTGTTTTAGCGAAAAATGACTTTATAATGCTATAAAACATAATTTTACATTGAAATAAGCCTCTTGATATAGTATGGGGGTCAGCCAGGTACAGTAATCAGACTATATTTTATGCAGTCGAGTTTTTTGGTTATTTAGAGAAGCATGCATGAAGTATTCAGATAATCCCAGCTTTGAGGCTTAAAAAGATCCCATGTAGGTATATTTTAATCCTCGTTAATTTTACATTATGATTATGAGGGTACCGAAATAACCAAAAGGCAACACGGATTAAGCCTGTTTAAATATGTTAAGTGCAACACCAGGCAACTGCCCTCTATCCCTTTTTAACCGACTTCAAAAAAAGGAGGAGGTTCTCAATTCGTCGGAATCTTTTTTTTATGTATGTTCACCGATTACTCGAAGACGCCTGAACCGATTTGGAAAATTCTTTGTTTGTTTAAAAGGGTATACTTCACAGGTAGTTTTATATAAATTTTATCGAAATCGATTCAGCGGTCTTTGAGAAAATCAACAAAAACATAGCAAAATTGGAGTTGTTGCGATTGAAGTCGGTTATTTTTAACGTATTCAGCGTGGTCATTCATTACACATTAAAATGTTGTACTATTTGGTTAAATTGCCCCACACAATAAAATACAGAGAAGTTTTTTATCCGCAATTGCCCTTGGCATAATCTCACCTGGTGGTAAGTGATGATGATGCCGAAGATGGAAGCGGGCTTACTAAGACTCCCTAACGCAATGGGGAACTGGCTATCTGCAGTTATAATCTCACTAATATTATCTCATCTCATCTTACTAATATTATAAATCTCTTTAATCGTGTGGCACAATTTAACCATCCTATTCAAATTCAAGATTCAAAATTCAAAATCATTTATTTCTTCACGTAGGTACAGCACTCTTATAAACGTCATATCATTTTCATTCGGAATTTTGTTATAAAAGCGTACACACTGCCCCACAAATGATTTTTTCACCTTACTAAGTCTCGAGAAAGCTGTGTCAAGATTATATAAGCTATGGCAAGCTATAGGCGGCGGTTGCCTGGTGTTGCACTTATCATCACCCTCGGTCACGTGTAGGGCATTTAGGATTTACACCTACGGACGTGTGCAACGCGACCATCATACACAACTAGAAATCAGATGTGCAGGTTTCCTCACGATGTGTTCCTTCACCGTTAAAGCAGTCGGTATGAAAATGCACGTAAGTTTAGAAAAACTCATTGGTGCACTGGCCAGGATTTGAACCCGAGACCTCTGGTTAGGAGGACGGAGTCACTAACCGCAGAGCCACCGACGCTTTTATATTATAAATGCAAAAGTTGTTTGTTTGTTTCTTTGTGAGTTTGTTTGTTCCGCTTTCACGCTGAAACGGATTTGGATGAAACTTGGTAGGTAGATAGACTAAGCAGTCGGTTAACACATAGGATGCTTTTTATCCCGGAAAACTTAAGGGTTCCCGAAGGAATGCTTAAATACTCAAAATTTCCATTTCGTCACTAGATGGCGCCACCTTATTTTTTTTTTCTTTCTGGATCCAATTTTACAGTCCACGCAGATGAAGTCGCGGGTGGAAGCTAGTTAACTATAATGATAAACTACTTTTCCCCGCGGTTCCACCCGCGTGGCTCATCGACTTATACAGGTGACCTGTACATAACAGCAACAATCTTAACTGCCGACTCTATTCATGATACTGAAAAGCTTCTGATCTACAACTTTGCTAAAATAAAAAAATGAATTTTCCATACAAATCCATCATAGATGAGCCAAGTTTGTATAGAAAATTTAAAAAAAAATGCAAAAAATTCAGGACCTTACATACAAATTTGACTTACACCCTGCATATTTAGTAACGTGGATGCGTTTTTATGATCTTCTTCGAGGGCTTGCAGAGCACCCAAATGAGTTTTTAGGACAAAACTCTTGTTTGTTTGTTTGTTATGTTTAACTTTCCAAGGTAAAACTTCGTATTAGAAAAGCTAAAAAAATATCTTTGAAAAGTGTACAATGATACCTACACAGAGTTGACAGAACATACTACTTGTTTAAATTTTGATTTGATTGGAACTCGTATACCCAACGTTTCGGAAAGATTTTGCGGACAGAGAAGAAACCAAGAGAAACTGCCTCTAACACATTTTTTAAATAACAACATTCAATAATAATAACATTTAATTGTGATAAGAAGCATCTTCGCTTGGAGCGTTTAATAAGAAAGTATTAAATAAAGTTTGAGTATCCACTTCATTATTATCTAGCCCAAATTACATTTTAATTATGTATCTGACGTGTATGTACCGTATCTCTCATCTCAACAAGTGCCTCATATATCTCTTCTTAAGTTATTGCGAAATTACCTACTTACATCGATATAGAAAAACATGCTACTTACTAGATGTTACTAGTAATGGTCTGACGTGACGAAAGATTTTGACGATTTATCATCATCAGCCGAATTCCGTGGAATTCCGTCCGAAGGATTTCCGTGACGACCGCTCCTGCGCTGCCCGCATCCAGCGGCTTCCCGCAACCTTCACCAGGTCATCGGCCCACCGAGTGGGGAGGCCTGCCTACACTGCGTTTTCCACGGTTTTGACGGATAATCAATTCATTTGCCCACTAGATGGCTTTGCCGATCATAAATAAAAATCGAACAGAAAATAAGAAAAGATTTCTTTCTTCTTTTCTAGCTTGATGTTTCACACGTTCTGAACAAACAACAGCTGAACAATAGCTGTGTCAACATCTATTATTTAGTGCCTTATTTAGTGACCTCCAATATACGAAACAATGTCAACAATACATTGGGAAAGTCATAATGTCATTAGTATATTCAGGGTATAACAAAAATAGCTATAGGATAATTATGTATTTATATTTTGTATTTTTTTTATTTGTTGTTATTATTAATTTTTTTTACATTAACATTCTGAATTTCATATTAATGTCTACTTGTATACTTCTAGATTATTTTGACGATCACATTATTCTTTGAAATTTTTAAAAATCTATTATTGTAATTTAGAAATTGATATTTTTTTATATGTGATAGGTGGCAAACGAGCAGAAAACATAACATGAACATAATGTGAAACAAATGATTTTAATCTAATCTATCTATGTATATATATGTATAGCACATGAATTGGGACGCGTACTTTTGTCTACTTATAACTTTATTAAAATTTAAAAAAAGGACAGATTCTGTACAGAATTGGCTATAAACTACATTTTAATTTATTTTTAGAGTCCAAGAATTGGCAAAAGTAAAATAAACCTAAAATCCGTATAACTAATTAACTAAAAATATGAATTAAGTAAAAATACTATTTTTCGAAAATTAAACCTACTTTTACTTTATTCTGTGAGAGTATTCTTTTACCAATATAGCCTATTGTAAATGGGACCTTATAATACTCGCTGAACCATCTGAAACAATGCTCTGTTACTTGATACTGTTTTGTTCACGTCGCCGTGTGATAGGTAACACAACAATGTGAACAGAAACACAAAACATATGTATAGGGATGTCTTTGTTAGCCCCTCTATGACACTGTTACTCTCCCTATTCATACACTTTGTCAATATACATTACCAGAGTAAAAAGAGAAGAGTATGTTGTCTGTATTTGCCGGCCAATATGCGACGGTTCGGAGATTCCGGAAATCGAATCAGAAATGAGGAGATACGTAACAGAAGTAACCAACATGGCTCCCAGAATCGCTAACCTGGCCCTAAATAACTAAATAATAAATTAAAACACCCTCGCTTGCTCCAGACTGACTCGGTGGCTCAGTAGTAAGCGCTTCACCACTGAGGCTAGGGTCGTGAGTTCTATTCCTCCAAAACATGACTGTCATGAACAGATTTATTTGCTCTGTGTCCAGACAACTAGGTGTAAACTATATCTATGTATACATATGTATATTGTGTCTCATATACAGGGTGTAACAGAAAGGTGTGATAATACTTCAAGGTGGGCTTTTACCCATCAAACTGAACAACTTTTGTTCTACAACTTTGTTCAAATCGCAAATTTTTTTTTGGACTTTTCATACAAATCGATCAGCTGGCGAACCAAGTTTGTATGAAAAGTCCAAAAATTTCTTTGCGATTTCAATAAAGTTGTAGAACAAAAGTTGTTCAGTTTTATGGGTAAAAGCCCACCTTGAAGTATTATCACACCTTTCTGTTACATCCTGTATAGGGTCCTTCTAAAATACCTTCTAAAATACCTCCTTCTAAAAAAATTAACAGTGGCTTCTACTCATGAAACTGAACAACTTTCCCCAAGGAACCTATAATCAATTCGCAAAAAAAAATTGGACTTCCCATACAAAATTGGCGGTTGATCAATTAGTATGAAGACTCCAAAAAATTTTTTGCGAATTGAGTACAGGTTCCTTGGGGAAAGTTGTTCAGTTTCATGATTAGAAGCTGTGTTTTTTTAGGTATTTCATAAGGCCCCTTAATTTATGTATGTACTTTTAACGTATCTTCGTATGTATCAGTCTCTGGACCCAAATCTAATAGCAACTTCGGATAAACAAAAAGCTTTTACCGCCTACAAAACACTTTCACAAAATGGTTAAGCAGACAGTGTATTTAGGAGAAGTCGGTTTCCAATTTTCTCACAAAAACAAATAGACGAACGAACCAGCTTGGCCCTGTGTTTTAGCCATTGACTTAATTAAAGGAAAACATAGGGTTTCTGTAACAAAGAGCTTGAGGCATTCGGGCTAGTTATTCAAGGCTGAAGGGGTGAAATGGGTAAAATTAGCCTAAAGTACATATCTAACTGGTTAAGCGTAGGCAGGCCACCCACTTGGTGGGCCGATGACTCGCCCTAGTAGCATGGCGACGTATCTCGCGCGCGACGTGAGTTTCAAAAGCATTTGTTCCGTTCTAACGCTAAGGCTAAAAAAGAGACATCTGAGCTGTTTTCTCGCGTTTGGCGCGACAAACAGCTGTGTCTACGCCCGCCCTCATGCTACCCGTGCTGGTAAAAGTTGGACGCGGACTGGATGCGGACAGCTTAGGACCCGTCGGTGTGGAAAATCTTTGGTGGCCTTTGTCCAGCAGTGGACGTCTTTTGGCTTATGATGATGACATATCTACAGCTATATCTAAATTGCGTATAATGAGCATATGATGAAATAACGGATATCCGAACAAAAGCATCAATTGCTGAACAAAGAAACAACAAACCACTCTGGTGTTGCGGGTGTCTATCGGCGGTAATCGCTTACCATCAGGTGATCCTTCTCGTCTGCTCGTTTGCGACCTCTGCCATAAAAAAAGGCCACAGTATTATTAACATTAGTAACAAGTAACTCAGTGCTTAGCACGACGTTGTATGTGCTCAAAAATATCCACCTTATTATAATAGACATGTTTTTTTATATTTCCTTTCAATTATATTCTGTATACTTTATTGCATTATCTAGACACTCGAGAGTGTGCCAAGCCAAGTTCAAGAAAAAAGCAAAAACTTAGGTACAAGAACAACAAAGACAAAAAATTGCTGACAACAATTGGCGACCTTATTGCTTGGTAGCAATTTCTTCTTTTGAACCACTTTTCCAAGTCTTCTGTATCGTTTTTCTAGTTCTGTAAACAATGTAACCAGTTGGCGTAATAAACAATTTATCCCCTTTTCTTTCAAGTTTCCTAAAACCGCCTCCGTAGCGTAGTGGCTTGCCGCTCGCTTCAGATCATTCCCGGCGGGGTCCAACTTTGTGGACTCGGTTTGGTTGGTGGTAGGGCATTTTCTGAGCCCGCCTGGCTAGCTACCACCATCTTATCTAAGTCTTGCCGCCAAACATCAATGTTAACAGCATTGATGTGTTCCGGCATGAAGATAAGATAGCCAGTTCCCCATTGCGTTGGGGAATCTTGGTAAGCCCGCTTCCATCTTCGGCATCATCGTCACTTACCATCAGGTGAGATGATGCCAAGGGCTTACCAATTGAGGGTAAAAAAAAAGTAATATTATAGTTGTAACAAAATATAGTAACATCTTACGCTCCTAAGAAGCCAAGATAATTAATTATGTAGAAGCCTCAGAAAAACGTGGCAGTCCGTTAAGTAAGTTCTATATTTAGCTATGTTGTACAACGACGCAAAAAACAATAGATAGGTATATTTTGTCATACATAAACGCTGGGGCTTTCTTACAGATGGGGTGAACGATTTAAGAAGTGGCAATTGGGTCAAAGATTTTTTTTATATAAGACGCTACATTTAACACATCTTTTTAAATCGATTTACGTACCAAAAAAAACCTACCAAACGAAACTTGTACAACAAAGTGAAAAAAACTGTGTTTGTTCTCAGAAGAAAAGTGTTGATTCAAATGTCAAGCTTACATAAAGCTTTGCACTTTCATTTCTTCGCTACTAGCGACGTCTATTGAAAAATATTAACACCAAAGTTAAGTACAAGTTACTGCATAGAAATAAGAATCAATTTAGCTCAATTTCATTTCGACATAGCGACCGACAAATGGTGGCTTTCAGTAGATGGCTGATGGCATTCGTTGAGATCTGTGTAAATAAAATACATGGAATGCAATAAATGATTGAGTATAGAGTATTGAGCATGGCATGTGAGAGGTTTTACAGGCGCCTTGAAAATATATGACACTGGTGTTGACCACTTAGCCCCACAAAATCCGGACTTAGGCCCCGTAAAGTAAGGCATAGCTTTCCCGAGGTATGGGAAGAGACCTGCAACCCAACAGTGTGGTTATGGTTTATACTTATACTAAACTAGCTTCCGCCCGCGACTTCATCTGTATGGACTTCAGAATTGGGTCCAGAGAATAGAAATAAAATATTAAGGTGGCGTCATCTAGTGACGAAGTGGAAATTTTGATTTTTTAGGCATTCCTCCGGGAACCTTTAATTATTCCGAAAAGTATCCTATGTGTTAGCTAAGTGCATTGTCTATCTACCTACCCAATTTCATCCAAATCCGTTCAGTAGTTTCGGCGTGAAAGTGGAACAAACAAACAAACATCCATACTTTCGAATTTATAATATTATTAGTGAGATGAGATGGTGTAAGAATCTAATACAAGCGACCACCGTTTACCTCTTACACAGCCCAGTCTACTATTTCTCTCATATCATTGGCTTACTTACCAATTACATTATTTTTCTCTTGAAACGCGTGTAACAGGGATAATTAGTAAAGTTAGAGATAAATGGACCTCACAGACCTCTAGGGAGAGGTTCGCTACGGCTATAAGTCGCTAATCTTATTGTTGTTATCACAGTATAAAATTGAGATTCGGGTAAATAATATTATACCTCTATTTATCCAGTGAATTAAGTCAAAAAACTCGATTACATGAAGAGAATTCTATGTCTTCTGGGAGCAATAAGACGAAGACGAATGAATCTAACAAACATCTTGTATTTTGAAATAAAAATAAAATCTAATTTTTTTATCTAAATAACTAAAGAAAATTTAAAAAAGTCACAACCACGGATGATTAAAGTTTAATAACTCGAAAAGTAGCGTAACAGATCGTCCTCAAACATATTTAGCTAGGAGCCACTGCTGTGACCTACTTTCAAGTAAAATTAATTAATTAAAATCCGTCCACCGGTTTTAACGCTAAAATAAAGGGTATATATACTAGTTCCGAGTGGTAGGAACCTCGTATTAGATACCTAGATAAAAGAATGACGTTCGAAAAGTGTACACTGCTACCTTCTTCGAATAAAATATTTTCATTTTCACACTGTCACAGACATACTAGTACTATTATCTAATCTGTGGACATACAAAGTTTTTTTTTACAGCTCTATTTTGCTTCGAGGGGAGGGTTATAAATTTAGTTAGACAACGGTCAACGAATGAGTTTTTATGACCAGTTCTATAGTGGAGACCGCGTTTTGCCAAGAGTAGCGTGGGACGGCTAGGTGATTTGCGAAGAGTTGCTGGTGACAGCTGGATGCGTGACTTTCCAATAGTGGACAAATACGGTCTGATGATGATGATGATTAAGCTTGATCCAAAAAAAAAATATTTTGCACAAAATCCGTGCTTTATTAGGGCGTTAATTCTGAAATTATGTATCTAATTATGATGCACTGATTGGTCATAAAGAAAAAAATATAAAATCTAACAGCAAACGGTTTTTTTTTTAAATTTACAACTTTAAATGACTTTTTAAGATAAATTAATAATAGGTAAATTAATTAGAACTAGGTAACCGATAGGAGATATTCGAGTGATGCTTTCAGATAAGGGGTCGTCCATCAATCACGTGATGTGTTTTTAGCAACTTTTAACCCCCCCTCCCCCCTGGTGATATGTGGTGAGGTTTAGGACTACCCCCCCACCCCCCCACCCCCTACCCAAAATCACGTGTATTTTTTGCTACAAATTATCTTTAAAATTTTAAGAATTATTATCTTTAAATACAGGTGTAATGTAATTTAATTCTGGAAAATGAAGCACCGTGATAAAAATGTCCAGACAGACATTAAGGTTGTTTCTGACTGCCTGAAGCCGTTTCGAACCTTGGGATATGTTAAAACAACGTAATAACAACAGTCCGACTTTTGGAACTTATTCTAGAAATCGCGCGTGCAATGAAAAAATAAATACACGTGATATCTCACTACACCCTCCCTCCCCCTTGTGATATTTCGTGTTTTTTCCGAAACCCCTCTCCCCCTTTTGAACCTCACGTGATTAATGGACGACCCCTAACTACTACATATCTGATTAATTATTATCTAATCTCAAAAAAACATAGTAGGCATATCTTTCGACTGGCATGAAGGTATCCCGCTACGAAATATCAGTAGGCTGATATAGGCTTCCTCAGCAGGCTGACATAGGCCTCATAGCGTACCACTGATTCCTATCGATTTTTGGACTAAAATGATAAGTTAATATAAAATAAAAATATTTTATTCGAAGTAGGTAGCAGTGTACACTTTTCGAACGTCATTCTTTTATCTATGTACCTATACGAGGTTCCTACCACTCGGAACTCGTATACCCGCCGTTTCGGGAAGTGTTTGCGCGAGAAGAAACGACGACGGGTCCAAAAAACTCCCTCCAACACATTTTTTGAAGTTTTCTTATATTCTATTCGTAAATGTGTGTGTGTTATCATATGTGGAGGATTGACCCTCCTTTCTATGTACATAATAATCTTTTGTGTATCTTTTACTTTTTATTGTTATATTGACTTTGGCTGTCTATTTCTGTTCTTTTCCAATTCTGCTATATTTTCTATAAATTCCTCTAAATATACCTATTTTTACCCTTAAAACCAGTGGTTTACTGGCCTGTCCTCCACATCTTTGGTCCGTTATGTATCTTGCGCTAAGCAAACCTTATCGGCTCATAGGTACTCGCAAGAGGGTGAGGTCGCCTTTAGTGGCTTTCCACACGTCCCGGTTACCGGGTAGCCGGTGCCGGGTACCTGGTGGTGAAGTGTATGTACAGCCATGTACGTTAGCTTTCACACGTACTGGCGTACATCGCTATACACTTCGCGCCTTTTCACACGTCCCGGTACGCCGGTACGTGTGAAAAAATACCCGGTGTAAAAAGGCACTACCTGGTTGTACCTGAGCGACTGACCGCCTGGTGGCGATCGGACGCACAGTGGTGGATCCGGCGTGTACCCGGCGATCGCTTGCCGGGCAAATTACGTCGGTACGTGTGAAGCTCACGTACATAGCTATACACTTCGCCACCGGGTACCCGACATCGGCTACCCGGTAACCGGGACGTGTGAAAAAGCACTTAGAGAGGGGAAAGGAGCAACCATATTTTGTATATGACAGTACTAAAATACAATATGTCGTGGCAAGATCATAGGAAGTGGCCACATCATACAATGACTGGCTACCTCCTCAGTGATATTGCCCATCATTTCATGATTTCGCCAATTCTACGATCTGGCCACAATATACATATATTTTTCATCAACCCATAGTGAAATCGTAAGAAAAATTTGGACTCTATAAAAATCGATCAGCTGACCGGCCAAATTAGTATGAAGAGGCCAATTATTATTTTTTGCGATTCGACTATGGGTTCCTTAGGGAAAACTGTTTGTTATCATGAGCACATGCATAGCCTTTCGTATGAAGAACTAATTTAAAGTCACCCTTAATATCCTTATCGTAGATTTACCATATCGTGAAAGTAACAGAGTTAACAGTCCTTTAAACGGTTACACTAGAAAGGCTCCTCAGTAATATTCCCGTGATTTCTACTAACTTGGCTGCTCGGCTGATCGATTTGTATGAAGAGTCCAAAAAAAATTTTTGCGTCACCTGATGGTAAGCGATTACCGCCGCCCATAGACACCCGCAACACCAGAGGTGTCACACGTGCGTTGGCAACCTTTGAAATGGGATGGGGGATGGGGAGAATTGGGGGGGGAGGTCCCTGTTGAAACTCCTTTAGATTTATTATAGGCCATCTGTAGAGCAATCTGTCGTTTAACTTTTTTTTGTATAAGAACTTGTCACTTCATCTTGTCTCCTCTTACGTAACACATTAAAATATACTATTTATTGCTTTATTCCCTTTTCTTTATTCGCGCACTCTGTGTTGTGGCTACCTAGCCACTACAGGTTATGGGCTAGCTTTATTTTAAAGAGGAATATCTGTGTTTGCGCAAATAAAAAAACAACTATGAGTCTACCACACGCTGATGGTCAGTCTGGCGCTGGCAATAATTCCAATGCGTCTACCGATGCCTACCCGGTAGTCGTACCCAGCGGTGTACCGCCGGTCCTGAAGTTACAAGGACGCTCCAACTATGGATCATGGAGTTTCGGCATGAAAATGTTTCTCGTAGATTGTGGACTCTGGAAATGTGTGGAAAATCTAGAAGAATTCGCAAAATCAGTAAGAGATGCAAAAAGATTGGATGAACAAGCGAGAGCTAAAATTTGTCTTAGCGTAGACCCACGAATTTACAGCTTACTAAAATCGGCCAAGACTGCCAAAGAAACATGGCAAACAATTTGTGATGAATACGCTGACAATAGTCTAGATAGAAGACTAAATCTACTGCGGCACCTATTCGGTACCAAACTAGTGGACCATCCAAACATGGAGAGCTATGTCAGTTTTATACGTGATACGCAACAACAACTGCTCGAAATAAATGCAGGCCTGGAAGACGAACTTGTTGGAGTCATTATGCTAGCTGGTCTATCAGAAGACTTCAAGCCGCTCATCATGGCTCTAGAAAATTCGGGGTCATCCCTCACTTCCGACTCTGTGGCAACGCGACTTCTGAAGGAAGACTACAAATGCTTCAAAAGTTCTACTTCGAGTGCTTTAGTGTCGGGAAATACTACAAAAGCAGTGCAGTGTTCGTTTTGCAAAAAATTCGGCCATACAGTATCACAATGTAGAAAGTTGAAACAAAAAAATAAGAAAAAACATACTACAAATAATACAACTGACGGACATTTTAAAACTGCAAAAAGAGTCCTTCGCTACCTTAAGGCAACAAAGGATTTGAAATTGGGTAGTGTACGTTGGGTGCCAGGCTCTGTCGGTGACCTCATTGGTTACTCGGACGCCGACTACGGGAATAGTGCTACCGATAGGCGTTCCTATACAGGCTATGTGTTTACTGTTTTCGGTATGCTCATCACATGGGAACCTCGAAAACAGAGAACCGTAGCGCTGTCAATAACCGAGGCCGAATACATGGCACTTGCAGAAGCCTGTAAAGAGGCGATCTATCTAAAATCGCTTTTGATTTCTTTCCTCGAAACCGACTGTTCTGCGACGATCTACTGTGACAATCAAAGTTCCCTATTTCTAACAAAAAATAATACTTACCATTCTCGGACAAAACACATAGACATTCGTCATCATTTCATACGAGACGCTGTACAACAAAATTGACCACGCTGAATACGTTAAAAACAACCGACTTCAATCGCAGCAACTCCAATTTTGCTATGTTTTTGTTGATTTTCTCAAAAACCGCTCAATCGATTTCGATAAAATTTATATGGGACCACCTGTGAAGTATACCCTTTCAAACAAAAAAAGAATTTTTGAAATCGGTTCAGGCGTCTTCGAGTAATCGGTGAACATACATAGAAAAAAAAAAAAAAAGATTCCGACGAATTGAGAACCTCCTCCTTTTTTTTAAGTCGGTTGAAAATAAAGTAAAATTACATTATATACCCACAAAAGGTATGGTGGCAGACGTCCTAACAAAACCATTGCCTAGGATTAAACATTCTAAATGTACCATACTTTTAGGTTTAGATTTATAGTAATTGTAACTTTAAGTGTCTTTTGTTTTTATATTTAATTGATGACGTATAGTCTTTTTTTTTGGTAATGTGAATTATTTTTAGTAGGATATACAATATTGTCATTAGGGAAATTTTTGATAAGGATCATTTATTTTTGTTAAACTGTATAGTGTTTAACAAAAATAAATGATCCTATTACGGGAGGGTGTTGAAACTCCTTTAGATTTATTATAGGCCATCTGTAGAGCAATCTGTCGTAAAACTTTTTTTTTATTAGAACTTGTCACTTCATCTTGTCTCCTCTTACGTAACACATTAAAATATACTATTTATTACTTTATTCCCTTTTCTTTATTCGCGCACTCTGTGTAGTGGCTACCTAGCCACTACAGTCCTAACCTCCCTTTGGGTACCGGAGGCCCACAGTCAGATTTGACTATGGGTTCCTTGGGGAAAGTTGATCAGAATCAGGAGTAAAAGCAGTGTTCAAAATATGACGCACGGCTAAATATAGATCCTGCATATCCGATTAAAAAACATCTGGGAATCCCATTATTAGATCAGCCTGATTAGTTGTATGAAGAGACCAAAATTATTTTTGCAATTTGACTGTGTTTTTTTTTTTTTTTGAGGAAAGTTGATCAGAATCAGTATTAGAAGCACGGACTAAAATGTCGGACACTAATAAAGTGGCACCCTATATACAGGATGTAAGGGACAGGTTTCCAAAAACTTTAAGGGCTTGCTCAGTAGACGAAACTGAACAACTTTCCCAAGAATCTTTTTCAGGAAACGAAAAAAAAAATCGGCTTCTCCATACAAAATTATAAACTTGATGACAGTTTGTATGGAGAAGCCAATTTTTTTTTTCGTTTCCTGAAATTTTTTTTTGTGGAAAGTTGTTTAGTTTCGTCTACTGAGCAAGCCCTTAAACTCAAAATCAAACTCAAAATGTTTTTTTATTTAAGTAGATGCTTTACACATGCTTTTAAATCGTCAATTTTTTTTTTCTACCTAGTACAAAGTCCCTACCTCGCGGGACTTGTACACTCAACTTTCTAACACACTAAAGCTTTCGGAAACCTGTCATTTACACCCTGTATACTGTTTCATAATCTAGCGACTAGCCTTATGCACCCAACCCTGGGGACATTGTCGTGTGATACCCAATTATTGGACTCCAATCAAAGCCATGCTATCAGTATGACGTCATTACTGGAGTTAATAGATCTGATAACCGTACTGGGAATGGAAAGTCGGTGAACTGAAATTAGTTCATTAATAAATCGATAGAACATAATTGATCACGCTGAATACGCTAAAAACAACCGACTTTAATCGCAACAACTCCAATTTTGATATGTTTTTGTTGATTTTCTCAAAAACCGCTGAATCGATTTCGATAAAATTTATATGGGACCATCTGTGAAGTATACCCTTTTAAACGAAAAAAGAATTTTCCGAATCGGTTCAGGCGTCTTCGAGTAATCGGTGTACATACATATAAAAAAAAAGATTCCGACGAATTGAGAACCTCCTCCTTTTTTTGAAGTCGGTTAAAAAGTTTGAGCGTAACATTGTATTGCGTTCTGATTTTCGTCTGACTGTCCCAAAGATTGTATATAGGAGATTGTATTGATTGTATTTATACAGGGTGTTAAAAAAGTACGTAAGTAAAGTAAAGAAAAAAAAATTAAGGGGTTACTATAGCTGAAGGTTAGTATAGCCGAACCACAAGCCGAAAGACATTCACTACTGGACAATAGCTGTCAGCTTAGTATTATGTAAAAGGGGATTGTCAACGAAAACAACACCCTCTATTACGTACTCGTATACAGGGTGTTACAGAAAGATGTGATAATACTTCAAGGTGGGCTTTTACCCATCAAACTGAACAACTTTTGTTCTACAACTTTGTTCAAATCGCAAATTTTTTTTGGACTTTTCATACAAATCGATCAGCTGGCGAACCAAGTTTGTATGAAAAGTCCGAAAATTTCTTTGCGATTTCAACAAAGTTGTAGAACAAAAGTTGTTCAGTTTGATGAGTAAAAGCCCACCTTGAAGTATTATCACACCTTTCTGTTACACCCTGTATATGTGAGAACATTAACTACCACTAACCCATTTGAAATGAAATGAAATGAAATGAAAATATTTTATTCGAAGTAGGTAGCAGTGTACACTTTTCGAACGTTATTCTTTTATCTACCTAACACGAGGTTCCTACCACTCGGAACTCGTATACCCACCGTTTCGGGAAGTGTTTGCGGAGTGAGAAGAAACGGCGGGCCCTAAAGAAACTCCCTCCAACACATTTTTTTTTAAGTCTTATATTCTATTACATCTTAATGCTAGATGAATAAATGAATTATACAATGTCATGTCTGTAAATAAAATATGCAAAAATAAGAAGAATAAAGAAAGAAAGGATTCAAAAGAGATAAAAGTAAAAATTATTTGTAGCTAATGACTAACAATTCAAAAACCAATGACAAGAGCAGGCCAGTTCACACGGACAGCACCCGATCACGAGTATAACGCGAGAGTCAGCCATCGCTCCCCTCAACCATATTTGAGGGAAGGGAACGACCCGGCTCCCGATACGCCACCATCCGCACGAACATTTAAGCGAGCATGCACCACTCCGATCAATGGACAAAGAAAAAGGAGAAGGAAAAGTCTTACCGAATCCCTTCAGTTCTTTCACAATAGAGTTTGCATCTTTATTGTCTCACAATATGTCATGAAAATGTTGCTGTGTTGGTTGCAGAAACACTTACCGTCCAAGCATTTCTATCATCTAAGTACTCACATGTCTTATAGTAAGCTTTATTACATAGTGTCTTTTTTACATAACTTTTGAATTTATTCTCTGTTAGGTTTACTATATCTTCTGGTATTTTATTATACATTCGTATGCACTGTACCACAAACGACTTACTAACCTTACTGAGCCTAGTAGATACAAGTTGAAACTTACTGTTATTCCTATGATTACGAGTATGTCTGTCAGAATTCAGTGTAAAGTGATTTAAGTTTTTTCGCACATACATTATATTATATTTGGGACTTCTTATCTAGATATTGCCTAGCACAGACAGACATATATTCACTCAGTCACAGCAACTATACTGGGAGAAGGTTCTGTTTTATCTCTATTATCGCCGTCTGGCATTACGATTCCTACCAATAATTGACCACGCTGAATACGTTAAAAACAACCGACTGCAATCGCAACAACTCCAATTT
Source organism: Coleophora deauratella (assembly GCA_958295455.1). Classification (NCBI taxonomy): domain Eukaryota; kingdom Metazoa; phylum Arthropoda; class Insecta; order Lepidoptera; family Coleophoridae; genus Coleophora; species Coleophora deauratella. The sequence continues at coordinate 6,956,166 of OY282414.1, read as the reverse complement.
TGATATGTTTTGTTGATTTTCTCAAAAACCACTAAATCGATTTCGATACAATTTATATAGGATCACCTGTGAAGTATACCCATTTAAACAAAAAAAGAATATTCCAAATCGGTTCAAGCGTCTTCGAGTAATCGATGAACATACGTAATAAAAAAAACCGACGAAATGAGAACCTCCTCCTTTTTTGAAGTCGGTTAAAAATAGTACACACACGCAGGCACGCACGCACACACACTTTCACTCAGCTTCATCTTCTTAGTTAGAATTATGAATAATATATCCAACAAACGACTCCCTCGCAGAATATCGCTGTCGCAAAACTTCCCTACATAATAGAATAACTTAGACACTTGAATCAAAACAATTTTTAAGTCTCCATAAAAAGATGTCACGCAAAAAGTCGCTTTTAACCATTGTAATAACGCCTCTTGACTACCCTCAAACTGATTGTGACAGTCTGGAGCCAAGAGTTATCAAATATTCAGGAGTTCTGACCGGATGAGTAGGCATATGTGTGGGCCGTACCACAGATTACGTTATATCTTGCTAACAGCCATAACCTACTTCAGACATAATACAGGGTGTAAATCCACTTCTCCCGAAAACTTAAACAAGGTTTCTACTTAGCACTCAATATATTTAATGTCAAATGAAAGCGCTCGTTTTAAGGATCTCATTTTTTTAAATAAATTGTTTAAAATCAACTTTAAATTTATTGGAATTTTAAAATAAGTCTTTTAAACATTATTTAATAGACGAGATTAACCACCCTTACCTCCAAAACTACTGAACCTAAAATTAAAAAACACAGTAAATAGCTCTTTACTTTTAGATTCCTATAAGAAGTCTATGATCTTAAAATAAGATGATGAAATTGTCAATATAGTTTCGGTGTGGGAGTCAGGGAGTCAGACTCGCACTTGTCCGGTTTTTTTCTTTTTGAGTGAGTATTGAATAGTATATGGGGAAAAGTTTTTTCAAGTTTCCAGAAGAGGTTTTATCACACCCTGTATACGGAAACCTTTTATTCGCTAAAAATATTACACCAAAATGTTTTCGTCCAATCAACTGACTGATTTAACAAATATAAAAGGCAAACTCCAAAAAGTTCTTTTAGGTTAATAAAATATTATATTGGTCAAAACAAAAATATTGTCTTTCATGCGTGAAGAAATATTACTATTTTAACTAAAACAATATTTTTAAACGCCATCAATTTTGTATAGAGAGCATTTATTTAGTTTAGTTTTTTTCTTTTTTTTTCTTTTGTAATTTTGTATTTTGTTTAATTTTTGTAATTTTGTTAATTGTTTAACTGTATACGGCAAAAATAATAATGTTTTAACCCCCGAGGGAAAAGGGGGACGTTATAAATTTAAAGTTTGTGCCTGTGTATGTCTATGGCACCTTAGCTCCTAAACGGATGAACTGATTTTCTGAATGAATGAATAGTTCTGTTATTTGAAAGGTAACTTGATCGAAAGTTTTCTTACCTATGATTCAAGAATATCGGTTCAGTGGTTTTCGAGTAGGTACTTTAACATTAACTGTATCGGCAGTGTTAAAATTTTCATTGTTAGATATTATTATAGAGCGATTATTTTTACAAGTTTCGAAGTCCTCGAATAACAAAGATCCCAGATGCCTAAAGATAAGACTAAAGATTGTACATCCTTTTATACGAGCAGCCTGTGGCTATCATACACACAGAAATCCTACAACGCTCTCCGCGTTCAATATAACAATGCTATGAGGGCGCTGTTGCGGCTGCCCCGCTTTTGTAGCGCGTCGGGGATGTTCGCCGCGGCGAGGGTAGACTGTTTCTACGCCACCATGCGCAGGCGGGCCGCCTCGGTAGCGGGCAGGGTGCGGGCCAGCGGCAACAGCGTCTTGGCGGTCGCCAGCCGGTCGGACGGACCGTTTAGTAGACACTGGCAGGCTCTTCATGCACCAGTGTTCCAATTATGGAGCAGATAGATTATTTTATTTTATTCTTGTATTTTAATGTAATTTATTTATTTTAATTTCATAATTTATTAATTTTTAACTATTAATAATATAATCAAATTTATCTATTTATTTAACTGTAACATTGTAATACGAATGTAAAATTGTACTTAATGTGAGTGTAATAAGCTTGAAATAAAAATATTAAATTGAAAAAATAAAGGAGAAAGTGAATAATTCTGCTTTAGGGAAGTTGATCGAAAATAACATATGTACATATTTTTTCCTTTCCCCTCTTCAAGCATTTGCAAATACCGTTATAATACAAACTTTCCTTTACAAAAGAACATCAAATTCACTTTACACTCCGTTTATTTGTACTGAATGTCTCCCCTTTGAGTCTCGCATCACCTTATGTAATCAAATCGTGCGTAAAATCAATATGGAGTTATAAAAAGTGACGTTTTTTCGTCGTCGGTCGTGACAAAGTATATGTATGATACACTAGCTTCCGCCCGTGAGTTCGTCTGCGGAGACTTCAGAATTGGGTCCAGAGAGAAATATTGTAAAATGTTAAGGCAGCGCCATCTAGTGACAAAATAAAAAAAACAGTTTTTTGCCATTTCCCGGAACCTCTCGAGTTTTATGGGATAAAAATTATTATATGTGTTAGCCAAGTGCTTTAGCTATCTACCTACCAAATTTCAACCAAATCCGTTCAGTAATTTCGGCGTTAAAGCGGAATAAAAAAACAAAGAAATAAATAAACGAACAAACATCTATACTTTCGTATTTAGTGAGATGAGAAGTGAGAAGTAAGATATGACTATATGTCTGTAGTAATAAATTTCACGGAAAATCCCCGATACATATTTGCGTCATCATAAATTTTTCTTGAATGCTTTTCCACACTACGACGGAACGGAGAAAGCACTGTATGCGTTTGAGGTTTATGTGTATGCCGCGAACGGATTTTGATGCGGATTTCTTCTTTATTTGAGTGTTCGACGGAAAGTTGACCAAATAAAATTGGTGGAGGTGCCTACCAGACTCGTGGTCCCGCCGCAATGTCCCACTGGTGGATCGACGAATAATTGACTGTTTACTTGTAGTCCCATCGATCCACTTTTGACTGTTTTTGGAGGATATGAAACAATGGCGAAGCAATATGGTATGTTCTCCTATATTAATAGGTATCTTACTATCATAAAATAATCTATTTCGGTGTGACGAGTTAGTATTAGAACCTACTTAGCGACAATAAAATGAACTCCACCTTACAAGTTTTTTTTAATAAAGTCCCGGACTCCGAGAATTAGACCTCAATAATTTCACTGAAGTTAATGTTATTTGATTCTCTAACGTTGTCTCTTAGTAAATTTTTTGGATTGCAGATGTGGGATCTTATTTTTTGCGAATCAAGTATGAAGTATTATGTTTACCTATGAAATTGCCGATTAGTCAAAAAAGTTCAAAGAGAAAATTAATATTAAACAAATAAGGTTTTAAAACAACTAACTATTTCCAAAGTACCATTGGACATTTAGAATTTATCACACAATAAAGAAATACGAATATGAAATAAAATAATGCTTGCTAAATGCACGTTGTCTGAATATTTTGAGAGCACAGTGGTGTAGAAGCTATGAAAATGGTTTTATTGAAAGTATATGTGTATGTTTATCAGTCTCTGGTTCCCAAGATACAGGGAATCCTAGTTTGGGGCCAGATGACCGTGTGTGATTTGTCCCAGATATTATTATTATTATTTTATTTTATTTAAAAAGTACTTATTTTTGATTTTTGAAGGCTACACTTACACCAGTGTGTTCCTCGTTACCATGAACATATTGCGCATAATAATTCACGATTTTCAGATAATTTAGTTTTTTTTTTGTAGAAAAAATTTACCCAACTGACCTCTAAGAAAACGCCAATGCAGTATTTAATGGAACCCTACTCAGTCAGTTTTTTACATGAGAGACATGACATCACTAATTCATGAAAGACCTTGAATGTAGTTAGAAAATGATATATAATTTAATGGAAGTAAATTAATTTTTGGGGGAATATTATTCTGTTGAACTGTCAAAACTGAAACGGCAATTTCATAGGTAAGCACCTAATATTTTGAAGGAAAATGGTCAGATTCATAAGTCGAAGTCATACTTAATATATTTTCAGTTATTTAACTAAGAACTGTGTAGGTATAAAAATAGACATACTCGTATTTAATATAAAAATATTCTAAACTTCGCCGCCGCTCGCTCTTTAATTTCCTGCGGGCGTATTTCACGAAATCTGTTTATGAATAAAACCTCACGCAAACCTGTTTCCTTTGGGAAATTTCGTGAGTAACATCACCAAATGACGAGAGTGGCACATTTCCTGACACGGTCTTTATAATAGCAGAGATACTATACAGGATGTTTACATCTACACCAAATCAAATAAATTTTGAATCGTTGAGAATTTGCCACTCGCTTTCAAATCAGGAGTTCGATTCGCAGCTGGGTCTAAAGTAAGACTCGCTTTGGTTGGTGGTAGGGCATTATTTGAACCAGCCTGGCTAGCACCATGTTATCTAAGTCTTCCCGCTTAACATCAGTGTTAACAGCATTGACGTGTATTTTAGCTTGGAGATAAATAAGATAGTCGGTTACCCATTGTGTTAATGAATCTTGTTAAGTCCGCTTCCATCTCAATCATCATCACTTACCATTAGATGAGATAATAATAAAAATAATGTTTATTTCCATAGAAGTACTAAGTGTATATCTAAAAGAAAACATATTTTACTGACAAAAACCTTAAACAACGCTGAACGCGTTAAAAAACCGACTTCCATCGCGTAACATACGGATCAAACTGAGAACCTCCTTTTTTTGAAGTCGTTTAAAATACTAAAACCTTCTCCTAAATGTAACAAATACTTTTCTGAAAACCGCATCAAAATCGGTTCTGCCAAACGCGAGATAATCGCGGACAAACATACATACATACAGGTCAAATTGAGAACCTAATTTTTTTTTGCTCACATGTACCTTTACATTAATGTTGCTATGCTATTGCATTATATTGTAGAATCATAACGGATACATCATAATTTTTAGGGTGTAAGTGCATTTACATTGGTCTTCATACTAGGCCGAGCCTGTATCGTGAGGGACAAGTAAGGTAAGAGCTTATTAAGGCGCGACGTACACTCAATCTGAGCAGGTTGATGCATTTATAATTTAATATTGACCGTAACGCCATTTGTATCGTATTAAAATGGGCGATTTTTGTGTGTTGATTTCAATATAAACAAATAGGTATTGTGTTTCCGAGAGAATTTGCAATTTATACAAAATACAGGGTTTACAGGATATATTTTTTTCATCAAAGTTTTTGTGATTTTCATGATTCTGTTCAAGGCAATTTCTTTTTTAATGTTTCAAGTATGTTATATATTTTTTCCGTAGTGATAGCTTTAACCATTATTTCAATAATTTGAATTGTATATTGCGATTTGGCGATACTTAACGCCTTAATTGTGGGTATAAAATGATGCAAACTGGGACAATATTAACATATACGTTGAAGCGTAACGTAGGTATAAGTTTGCGCATCACTGAACGAAATTAGCCACGTGGATTTTACGAACCTCCCTTAGGCGCTTCAGTAACGCCTCTGCCTCATCTCAAAAGCATACTGCACCGGTAGCATGACGACGTATCTCGCGCGCGACGCAAGTTTTAAAAGCATTTGTTCCGTTCTAACACTAAGCTAATGAAAGAGACAACTGAGCTGTTTTCTCGCGTTTGGCGCGACAAACAGCTTTGTCTACGCCTCATGCTACTGCTGCTGCTGAAATCATTATTTTAAAGACACACAAGGCATAATAAGCAGCCTTCCTGTTTTTACTGAGAGCTTGCACCTGTAAAAACATTGGCAGAACGCTCTGTGAGAGCTTTATCCCTAAATGTAAAATTATATATTTAGGTGTTACAAGTTTGTAACGGTCGTTAGCTCAGTGCGGCTTGCGTGGTCGCGTCGATCACGCAGGTAACTGACTACAGACACGGTCATAACCTCGATGGGTTTGACTATTAGTGGCATTTATCTCGACCGTTTCCGTGCTTCGCAAGGCACGTTAAGCCGTTGGTGCTGGCTGCTATCGCTAGATGGCCGTCGTTAAGCAAACATGTTGGAGGCATTATAGGCGGTTAGAAAAATTCTGACACTGGGGTTGACCACTAGCCTCACATCCACCAATCCAGACTTGGCCCCGGTGTGTGCAGTATGACCTAACCTTCCCGAAGTATGGAAAGAGACCCGTGCTCCTGCAGTTAACAAAGTTTGTAGCTTGTACGTGGCAGTGTCTGTCTGTAACGTCGTAGCTTATAAACGGGTGCACCGAAATACAACCACATACACATAAACACCCGAAAAAACATAACTCTCTGCTTAGGCGGTCAGGTTTGTTACCAAGCTATATTATCCCCAGTACTGGGGCACGGATTTTTTCCTATACCTGCGGAAGGTTAGGCCATACTCCATACACAGGGTCCAAGTCCAGATTTTCCCCAGTGTCAGAATTTTACTTACCACCTAACAACTGTTATCTAGTGGCACAAACGATACCAAAAGCTTAATGTGCGACGCGAAACATGCAGATAAATGTCACTTATAGTCTAACCCATCTGGTTTATGACCGGATCTGTAGTCAGTCAACCTGCGAGATCCACGCAACCACGCAATTCTCACCGACCCGCGACCCTTTCAGATAAAATGCTAAAACAAATGCTTCCTATTTTGAACCGACACGAATAAAGTCGCAGGCAGCCATTAGTTCATTCATTATACAGGGCGACGGCAGTAAACACACCATTTTGTGTCAGGTATGTCGACCTTCACGCTCTTGTGACCTCGTGAGGCTACGGTGACATAGAATAAATTAGTCCAGACGCAACACTTCAAAGGCGATCGCACAGTACGAATGCTATGCTAAGGAATCAATAGCACAGTACGAATGCTAAAAAAAAGTAAATTAAAAAAAGTAAATTAATTAAGTTAGTTAATTAGTAAATTGTAAAATAAATAAATAATGCTATGCTAATGAGAAAACTGCAAAATAGGCCAGTGATCTATTATACAAGATGTTTTTTTCTAAATTGCGGATACGAATATATCCAGGTAAATTCAAAAGTAAATTGTTAACGTAAATAACAAACTTGATTTTTTTGTCCAAGAATAAATGTTTGTTTTAATATAGATAGAGCCATTTTCGAGAAAATCTTCTTCACAAACCTGGTAGTGAAAACACATAATTATGTATGTACGTATATATTTTAGGCATTCAGTTTCTTTAATGAATCAGGATACTATTATCACACGTGTAAAGTCAACAACTTTCCACAGGAAACGTAAAACAGTAAAAAATGGCCGCCTCAAACTAATTTGACCAGCTGAACATTGAAGAAAATTGTTCAATTTCATAAGTAGAACCCCTGTAAAGTTTTGGTATGTGAAATGAAATAATATTTATTCGAAGTAGGTATCTCTGTACACTTTTCGAACGTCATGTTTTTTTCTACCTAATACGAAGTTCCTACTAGGAACTCGTATACCCAACGTTTCGGGAAGTGTTTGCGGAGAGAGAAGAAACGTCGGGCCCTAAAGAAACTCCCTCCAACACATTTTTTTAAATAAAAATGTGTTAACAAACTATACATACAAATAATGTCTTTGTTTTTAAAATAGCTTACTGATTTATTTTATATCTTAGCAACGGCTATATAGCCGCGGCTGTGGAAATCCTGCCTAAAAGTGAGATTAATGTACTGAAATGCCTTCTACAAGGTTGTAGAGGTTATTTTAATTTGGTTCGTTGGCTTGGCTAGCTTACCGATAAATTAAAAAAAATACCTTTTTACTTAGATACCCGACCACTAAAGTGAAGGATTACTGTATTTAAGTAGTAATTATATACATAAGCTGTATATTACAATAAAATTAAAGTCATATATAACAACTACTTATAAGTGGTGGGAACTTTGTACTAGGTAGAAAAATATGACGATTTAAAAGTATGTGTAAAGCATCTACTTAAATAAAAAAGATTTTTGATTTTGATTTAAGATCAATGGGGAGAACATTCTCAAAACTTGTATTATCTTTTCTTTATTTTATGACGATTATTTTATTTTTTACTTGTAAATCTTAAGCAGGAAGACATTTTCAACTAATGGCTTAATCCAATGAAAATAACGTCCCTGTCCCAAATTAAGATTCCCCTCATTAAATTACGTTTAATTTAGGTCTAACAAAATCTGCTGAAATTATTTGAACTGGGCTTTCTACTCCTGAAACTGAACAGCTTTTCTGTAGTGATGGATACTCAGTTCAAAAAACAAAACGAAAAACATTTTTTTTTTACTTAATTTGCAAAAAAATATAAGGTGCTACTTTATTAGTGCCCAATATTAAAATAAAAAAAAATAAATTAAATAAAAATTAAATTTTAAATATTAAATTTTTTTTCGATTTGACTATGGGTTTCTTGGGGAAAGTTGATCAGAATCAGGAGTAGAAGCACTGACTAAAATATCGGGCACTAATAAAGTAGCACCTTATATATACAGAGTGAAATTGAAATCGCGGACCCCATATAACTGTGGCTTCTAGTCGTGATACTGAACAACTTTCTCTAAGGAACCAATTCAATTCAATCGGAGCAAAAAAATTTTACTTACTCTTCAATCTTCACACAAAACGATGAACAATTTTAACGGTATTGAAACAGCTACGTTAAAAAACGTTATTGTCAGTACGAAAATTAACTTCACGAAAACGTTCCAAAATCGAAGATCCGCCAGGTGAGCGTTCGATTACCCTCGGTTTCACTAGGCTCTGTTTTGGAACGAGTCAGAGTGCTTTTACAGTCACGCGGGTTTCTGTCCGCAATCTATCGTTTCAGTACATTTTTAGGTCCCTTTTATTGTCATGCGTGTCACACGTATGCGGGTCGCTTTAGAAACGCCGCACGCATGCGGGCAGAAACCCGAAACGTAGTGATTTCTATCATTCAGGGACGCAACTTGACTATCGAAAGTCAAAATACGGTCCGACTACGATCTTTTGGTGTAGTCAAAAGCTGGAACTAACGCCGCCATATTGCAAAAATTACACTATTTGTATGAAATACTTTCAGATTTGCGACAAAAGCGCCCCCTGTTAATATCATCCACACGCCAACAGATCGTAGTCATACTGTAATTTGCGAATTAACTAGGTAAAAGGTTCTTTTTTCTTTTATGGCAGAGGTGGCAAACGAGCAAACGAATCCTGACGATAAGCGATTACCGCCGCCCATAGGCACCTGCCACACCAGAGGAGTCACAAGTGCGTTGCTGGTTTCTCGTGAAAAGTTTTCATGAATGAAGGCTCACTTTAAATAGTTTCATCTTATTTTAATACCGCACCGTAGCGTAAGTTATCTTACCTGCACGAGTAGCATGAGGGCGTAGACAAAGCTGTTTGTCGCGCCAAACGCCAGAAAACAGCTCAGCTGTCTCTTTCATTAGCTTAGCGTTAGAACGGAACAAATGCTTTTAAAACTCGCGTCGCGTGCGAGATACGTCATCATGCTACCGGTGCTGGTGAAGGTTGCGGGAAGCTGCTGGATGCGGGCAGCGCAGGACCGGTCGCTGTGGAAATCCTTAGGATAGGCCTTTGTCCAGCAGTGGACGTCTTTCGGCTGATGATGAATTTTACTAGACATACGTGCATAATCTTAAAAACATGACCCTCCATTCGAGCAAAAGGTTAAAATTGATGCCAAAAGAAATTGACTAGAAAGTTTATATCTTACTTCTTACTAATATTATAAATGCGAAAGTTTGATAGTGCGTTTGTAAGTTTGTTCCGCTTTTACGTCGAAACTACTGAACGGATTTGGGTAAAATTTGTTATGTTGATAGATCAAACACTGGATTAACACATATTACTACTTTTTGCATGTTTGCATTACGGTTAGGGTTTCTACTCGAGCTTTCTTGAACTCGAGAAAACTCGAGAAATTTGGCTTCATTCGAGACGAGAAAAAAATGACCGGAGCTCGAGAATTCTCGAGTTCCGAATGTGAATTGCGCCAAGCGCGTCGTGCGTCTTTTTTGTCGCATAAACGTACAGTTGTGGACAGCTAACCACCTAAGTGATGGAGATGAAAATATTGTCGCGTAGAACGATGGCCAAAAGAAGCGGCACGATTTCTCGAAGCACTCTCCGTACTATATGCGATAGAGAATGCAGAGCGAGGCTACATCTCTACGCAGTGCCAAGGAGCCAAGCCGATCTGAAATATGCTGGCAGCTTACAATTCGGGTTACTCTCTATTGAATGCGGTCCAGAGGTAGAAGCTGCTACTGGGGTGCCCCTGCCCAGAGATGAGAACAGTCTTTATTCCATATGAGGCCGAACCTGCACCTTATAAAGTTACAGGCGATGGGCCGCGGTGAAATACCATCTCGATCTATTGACCACATACACCACACCAAGCTTCTTCAAGGCTAATTTAGCCTTACCCTTTAGATCAGTGTTTTTCAACCTTTTTTAATGCCCGACCCCTTTACAACTTAAAAAAATCTTGCGACCCCCCTAGGGCCATAAACATACAAAATGTAAGTGATTTGAGATTTACGTTTATAATTTTCGTCAATTAGAAAACGATTTACTTATCAACGACGTCTCCAAAATAGACCCACGTTTTGAAAAATTTATAAAAAATAAACAGGCCCAGTGTAGGACCTATAAAACACTTACATTTTTTTGTACCCGCGACCCCTTGAGAAAGGCTTCGCGACCCACAGGTTGAAAAACACTGCTCTAGATAACCACGGAACTGGACTTAACTCTAAATGTCGACACCAAGGGTTCCGATAATAGCTGAGGCATTTAGGGTGTCCTCAAAACGAGTTGATACGATAAATGGCATTTTCTTGGCGGTGAACGCGCAAACCTGTATCTTGGTGGGGTTAAATTGGACTAAATTATGTCGACCCCATTCCGAAACTTTCTTTAAAGAAGCCTCAATTTCAGACACAAAATTGTTTCGAGTCTCGATGACATTTTCCCGAGAAATGTTTGCACGGCCGGTATAGACGACATCACCTGTGCTGTCATCCGCATATCAGTGAGTGCTGCTGATTTGCAGCATATCATTGATATGCAGAAGGAACGGTGTAGGCGAAAGCAGACAGCCTTGAGGGACACCAACATTCACAGACATAGAATCTGAGCATTGTGCCAGACCCGATCGAAGGCCTTCGCTCTATCCAAACTAACCGCCAATGTTTCTCGATCGCCTGTACCCAACGGTAGACAAGAAGATCACCACCGGACCGGCCCCTACGGAAACCGTACTGTCGGTCACTAAGCAGCTGGTGGTCCTCTGGGTACCGAAGGAGCTGGCTATTGATAATAAACTCCATTATCTTTGAGAATAAGGAGATTATGGCTATCGGCCTGTAGTTGGACGGATTCGAGCGGTCACCTTTTTTAGGGATCGGGTGCACCAAAGCTGTCTTCCATGAGTTCGGGACTACGCCAGAAGAGTAGGAAAACCAAAAAAAGCGCGTTAAAACTGGAGCCAACTCTGGAGCACACACCTTCAACACGATAGGAGGGATTCCATCGGGCCCACTCGACTATTAGTTTAGTGCTAAGTTTTGATTTTAGTTGTTTTGTTTAGAGTTTATCTATGTATCTGTTTTAGTATGTAAGAAGATTTTAATTTTTATTCCTTTCCTTTCTTAAATAAGAGGTACCAAATACTACAAAATTATCTGATAAAAAAATTTGATTTTCTAAATTAATTTTAATATATTCCAATGGTTTGTATAAAAAGACTCGAGACCCGAGAAAACTCGAGAAATTGGGCTCGAGAATTCTCGAAACTCGAGAAATAAAAAAGGTCGAGAAATCAGAAACCCTAATTACGGTCAATGCATGGTTCCCGTAGAATACCTTAAAAACAGTCATAAAGCGACATCCACGCGGCTGGTGCCGCGGGCAAAAGCTAGTTTAATATATGAGGGAATGTCTATCCACGTGTATATACAGGGTGTAACAGAAAGGTGTGATAATACTTCAAGGTTGGCTTTTACCCATCAAACTGAACAACTTTTGTTCTACAACTTTGTTGAAATCGCAAAGAAATTTTCGGACTTTTTATACAAACTTGGTTCGCCAGCTGATCGATTTGTATGAAAAATCCAAAAAAAAATTTGCTATTTGAACAAAGTTGTAGAACAAAAGCTGTTCAGTTTGATGGGTAAAAGCCCACCTTGAAGTATTATCACACCTTTCTGTTACACCCTGTATATGCGACCTACGCTGCGTGTCTATAATAGATCGCTCCATTGGGCTTGGGCCTCGATCAATAAATAAGGGTTAATTCCGACTGACAACATGGCACCCCACTTGGAGGTCGTTTGGGGCTGCGACGCAAGCTTGAAAAACAATGTCTGTTATTTTCTATAGATAGGTAATGACTGCACGTTAATGTTAAAGTTACCAGTATAAGCTGACCTCGCTTTGTAAAAAAATATCTTGAGAGCGTAGGTCTACTTATACAGTTAACATTAGATATGCGTTTGTCTGTGAACTGTGATGTACCTACCAATAATAGTTGTACAGAACTAAGGGTAATAGTAATATTTTATGGGTGCATGTTTTTGAAAACTTCTGTCACTGGGGTTGGCCACTAGCCCCACAACCTCCATTCATCCGGAGTGTGGAGTATGGCCTAACCTCCCCGAGTTATGGGAAGAGACCCGTGCCCCTGCAGTGGGGACGTTATGGGTTGTTAACATGGGTGTATGTATTATATGTATGTTTGTCTGTTAGTTTCTACCTTTCCTTCTATTAAAGTCAAATTGTTGCGCCAGTTTTAATCGAACACGAAAAGAAAAGTAAGCATGTTAGATAAAACGTTCTTGCCCATCTGATAGCCCCACTGTAATCTGAGTGTTTATTTAAGAGACGTTTTCACAAAGGGACTTTTTGCGAATCGGACATTTTGAGAACGAATTTTGCCACCAGAGGACATTTTGCTTAAGGGACATTCTACGAAAGAGCTTCATAAAATGTCATGAGAAAGAACAAAAAGTCGCGAAATTAGATTTGACACGGTGTCAGATTTCTGATATTATAACAGTCTTCCTAATGAGATTTAGGATGTTATAGTATTTAGGATGTTATACCCGTTGAAGCGTCCATGGGTCAATGCGCCTCGCGTGGTCGCATCAATCATGCAGGTTAAATTACCACAGACATAGTCATAGCCGGGATGGGTTTGACTGTTAATTGCATTTATGTCAACTGTGTGCGTGTTTCGCAGGCCAAGTTTAACAGTTGGCCTGGCTGCTTTGCTATCACAAGATGGCGGTCATTAAGCCATGTCAGTGGCCTTATAGGGCGGCTCGAAAACTTCTAACACTGAGTTAAGACTCCACTAATCCGGACTTGGCCCCCGTTTAAAGCATAATATTTATTTTAATACTGGTAATTGATTTTTTGCGTACTTCAAAAAATGATGGAGATTCACAATTCAACAATTTTATTTGGTGTATGTGACGCGATATCTTCGCCCATTGGTTCAGTAAATTTAATAATTATTTTTTTATTGAACAGATTATATCTCAAAGGTGGTTCCATTTTTTGAAGAAATTCTGCGTCAAAGGGAGGAAGATTAGGGGATTAACTTCGTTTATTGAATTTCGCCCACTGCCTGTAACCGATTTTAATAAAACTTGGCACAAAAGTGTTCTTCCTATCATCTTCGTCATAATTACGCCTTGTACATTACGCCAAGAGTTTGTTTGTTTGTTAGTTTCTACCAAAAAAAAAATAAAAAAAATCCTTAAAATAAAATCCTATAATATATCCTATCCTAAATCCTATTGATAAAATAAAATATGTACAAAACTTTAACAAGAGTAATATACAATGGCGGACTTATCCCTTACGGGATCTCTTCCAGTCAACCTTATATGTTAAGAGGAATTGTAGGTAAAAATGTCAAAGCAGGAGCAAAAGTCACAAACACGACTTGTTTAAACTTATATATAACTTACAAACAATTTTGAAATATTATATTACTAAATCATATAAAATATATATAGAATAAATAAATAAACTATAACTAATAATAAGTTCACCAGTTTTAAAGATATTTCCAGTAAAGGTTCAAGAAAAGAAAACACACAAAATATTAAATACAAACATACAGAATAAAAATACAAGAATAAAGTAAATTTAAATATTATGGTGACTTAGAGCTGACCTGATGATGGAAGTGGCAGACAGGCGAGGGGACCTCCTCAACTGTATACAGCAGGAAAGGTAAAACAATTTTATTAAGTTATACAGAATGTGTAAAAGTGCGTTTAATATTTTTTTTATTTTTATGGCAGAGGTGGCAAACGAGCAGACGGATCACCTGATGGTAAGCGATTACCACCGCCCATAGACACCCGCAACACCAGAGGAGTCACAAGTGCGTTGCCGGCCTTTGATATGGGAGTACGCTCTTTTCTTGAAGGTTTGAATGTCGTATCGGTCCGGATTTTTAAGGGGTTACTCATTAACTGGTATTGAATATTTAAAAAATGCGATCTACAACTTTCTTTCAGTTTACCATACAAATTCTTTATTCACTATTCAGGATTTACAAAGTTAGTTAAATGAATCAGAAGGTGCTAATAAAAATTAACATACAAAAGACTGTACAAGTAAAATAAAACGTCCACAGTAATATTTGCGTTTCTGTAAATTGAGTTCTGGAGTTGAGTACTCAATTCATTTATCCGCTAGAAAATTAGATAATTATGGTTTTAAATTACTCAAAGTGGCCACGACGTATTGTTAACAAATTGCCGAGTCGCTTTCTTACCTACCTAATTATGTATTTATGTATTGTTTATCCTGAATTTTGGAAAGTTTCTCAACTGATACAAACTTTGTCACTGATGAACTTGAAAACTTTAATAGGATTTCGAGAACTTGACTTGTGTAAGCCTCTGTTTAAGATAATGTCTATTTTGTAAACGTAAAGTACCTTCATTATGTAAAACGCACTTGTAACTCCTCTGGTGTTGTGGGTGTCTATGGGCGGCGGTATTCGCTTACCATCAGGTGATCCGTCTGTTCGTTTGCCACCTACCCCATAAAAAAACTGAATATTATTATAGCTTCATTATGTAAATGAAAAGAATTTATTCTAAGTAGGTATATAGGTAGCCATGTAGTGTACCCTTGCCGAGGATGTTTTATTTCCACTTAATACGAGATTTCTACGTTCTTAATTCTTGGAACTCGCATACATGCCGTGTGACCAATCATTTACTAATTTATTCGATAAATAAGAGGATTACCGATAATTTTTAATTCAAAATATGTCATACCGCTTACGCTGTTATTCATCTTTGCTCTATCCCACATTAGGTGGGGTCGGCTCTCCTAATTTTCGGCGCCATGCCATTCGGTCTAGGGTTGTCGGGTCGGGTAAATCCTCGTTATAAGTTTGACCATGTCGGTCCACCACGTTGACAATGAGGGGCGACCTCTGCCTCTCTTCTTCTCCGGCAAGTTTAGTACTCTCTTGACCACGTACTCCTCGTCTCTTCGCATTGCGTGGCCATACCACCTCAGTTGGCTCTCCATCTTCTCAGAGATAACAGCTACTTTGAAACTGCCTTGTATATATTCACTGTTTACTTTTTTTTTATTATAGATTTGAGTGCGTTTGGCAACACCTCACCTGATGTTAAGTGACTCGATATATTCCCGAAATTGAAGTTAGATGTTAAATCCACGCCTAGGAGCTCAAGGTGGTCAGAGATCTGGATGGATTCATTTCGGAAAGTAGGAGTAAGGTTCAAACTACTCCTTTTTGCAGTACAGACATGCCTGCGTTTTTGACTCAACCAAAGTAACATTATGT
This sequence comes from Coleophora deauratella, assembly GCA_958295455.1. Taxonomy (NCBI): domain Eukaryota; kingdom Metazoa; phylum Arthropoda; class Insecta; order Lepidoptera; family Coleophoridae; genus Coleophora; species Coleophora deauratella. The sequence continues at coordinate 6,940,232 of OY282414.1, read as the reverse complement.
AAGTTACTTATCATAACACCAAAAAAGCCCTACCCTTCTTCTGGACTAATCGGATAAATTAAAAACTTTTACTAAACGAAACTCATAAAAATCATAAACCTAATTTCGAAGCCGTCAGTCGTGGCTCAATGTCTAATGTGGTCGCGTCGATTACGCAGATTAACTGCCTACAGACGAGGTCGTAAACTAGAGGGGTCTGACTGTTAGTGGCATTTATCTCGACCGCTTCGCAAGCCACGTTAAGCCGTTCGGTGCTAGTTGTAGCACTAAAAGGCAGTCGCTAAGCCAGTCATAGGCCTCATATAAAACTTTTGAGACTATAGTATTCGTCACTAGCCCTACATCATCCACCAATCCGGACTTGGCCCCCGTGTGTGGAGTATAGCCTAACCATCCCGAGCTATGGGAAGAGACCGAGGAGTAAGGACGCTATGAGTTGTTAAGTCATCATCATTAACAACCCATATTGACTGACTCGGTGGCTAAGTGGTTAGCGATCCTGACCTCTGATCCGAGAGTCGTGGGTTCGATCCCCACACAGGGCAAATAATTCTGTGATGAGCAGAATTGTTTGCTCTGAGTCTGGGTGTATTATATCTATATATGTATGTATTTAAAAAAGTATATGTGTATGTATATCAGTCTCTGGTTCCCAAGATACAGGGAATCCTAGTTTGGGGCCAGATGACCGTGTGTGATTTGTCCCAGATATTATTATTATTATATAGTCCCCACTGCAGGGGCACTCTTCCCATAACACTGGAAGGTTAGGCCATACTTCACACACGGGGGCCACGTCCGGATTGGCGGAGGTTGTGGGGCTAGTGGCCAAACCCAGTGTCAGAAGTTTTCAAGCCACCTATCAAGGCATAAGCCAAAGCTATTAAAACTCGAATCACAATCAGGAGCATAAATCTTCCTTATTTTCAACGGAATTCTAATTGTTTTCCAACCCAAGTTTTACTACTTAAACAAAACAAAAACCTCTAAAAACGACCCAGCCTGCCGTCACATTACGGGACAGCTATTCCCAAAGTTTTGGGGCGAGACAAGTGCCCCAACGCTGTTGTTTGTTCTCAAACTTTTCCTTACAAAAACTTTCGGAAACCTAAGTACTTATTGCGTGAATAAAATGGTTGGGTTTCGTAATTTAAGGCTTTGTTTTTCTTTCTAACCGCCTCCGTGTCTAGGAGCTAGTATAAAAAAGGCAGCAAAGTATATGGAGTTTGCGTATACTTTGCGGCCTTCTGTATCATGAGGGCAGTAGTCTTGTTATCATGGGAGAGCCATGCTTCGGCACGAATGGGCCGGCTCGACCGGAGTGATACCACGGCCTCACAGGAAACCGGCGTGAAGCACCGCTTGTTGTGTTTCGCTGAGTGAGTGAGGGTACCGTAGACCCAACTCTCCCCCCCAGCACCAACATTCGCCCCATCCCCCCACCCCATTTCAAAGGTCGGCAACGCACTAGTGACTCCTCCGGTGTTGTGGGTGTCCATGGGCGGTGGTAATCGCTTACCATCAGGTGATCCGTCTGCTCGTTTGCCACCTATCACATAAAAAAAGTCTTCTCGCCTCTCTCTACGTTTTTGAGAAATCAGTCTCTATGCCATGTTAATTTTGTCATTTCCCGAAAATATTTTTCTACTTCAGCTTCATAAAAATGCACGTAATTTGATGTACTTAATGTGACCAATTTCAAAAATGTTTGCGCCTTTACCCTTTGTAATTTCGCCGTGTTCTGTGTTTTTGTTATTCGTCTAAAAAGTAAATCTGTAGTTTTACACACTTACTTTATATTACGACCACGTTGATTTTATGACTTTCTATATAGAGAACCATAGATGCAGCAACTCATTGGTGCACAGTGCTCGATATCCTAACCTTCGATGTAACGACCATTGATATTACGTATGACACCCCTTTTTCGCATGCGTTGAACTTGAAAGTGGTGAAACAGGGTTGTTCATATATGAAAGTCATCCCTACCCCCCCCCCCCAATACAAATCAGATAAGCAAATGTAGAGGCAGAGATAATGAGGAGAAAGGGGGTGCGAAAATTGTGGCCTATAGACTTAAGAAAAGTATAAATCCGGCACTAGTTGTAACCATTAGCACATATCTTTCTTATTCATTTTTTATTTATTTTATTAAGAACAATAAACAGTTATACAATGAAGCTTATGTTATTAGTATCGTATTAGATTAAACTAGAAGAAGATAATTATACAACCAGCGCCCTTGTCCCTGTATTAAAAATAACAAACACTTTCAGAGAGGACACAAAATAAAAAAAAATTGGTATCTTATTCGATCAAACTTTGTCTTGGGAGGCCCAGGTTGGTGAGGTGAGCAGAAAGACTTTTTCTTCCTTCAAGGCCCTTAATCGCCTGCGTAACTTCCTTCCCACAGCCACTAAAATCTTGCTAGCGCAATCACTTATGTTACCTATCCTTGATTACGCTGACGTGTGTTACCCTGATTTGAACGTGGTTTTCCTAAACAAGCTTGATCGCTTGCAGAACCTTGCGATTAGGTTCATATTTGGGTTACGTAAATATGACCATGTATCCGAATACCGCAAGGAACTTAAATGGCTCCCAATCCGTCAACGCTGTGACTTCCATATTCTTTGCCTCCTATATTCTATCCTTTTTATTGGGAAATCCCCAATGTATCTCAAAGAACGCTTTATTTTCCTTTCTTCAACTCACACTCGACCTCTTCGCTCTACAGACAACCTTCGCCTCTATGTACCTCCTCACTCTACAAACTTCTATGCTCACTCTTTTACTCTTCAAGCTATCCGTCTTTGGAATTCCCTCCCCGTCTCCACAAGACAAGCTTCATCCCTGCACTCCTTTCGGAATCTAGTCAAAGCACATCTTCTTGAATTTTAACGTGCGTAATAATATGTGCTTTAATTCCTTCCTCCGTTTTTGCTTTGGTTTATTATATATATTTTTTATATATTTTGTATATATGTAGGTCTTTTGTATATGTTTTATTTATGTTTATATATTTTGTATATATCCATTATTCACATTTAAGTTTAATTTATATTGATAAGTTTCTTTCTTTTAGTATGTAACTTTTGCTCTACCTATTTTTCCTGTTTTCTTTTCCGGACATCGGGTTGTCTGGAAGAAATCGCTTTTAGCGATAAGACCGCCCAAATTGTACCACTGTTATTTTAATATTGTTATTTTTGTGTGTGTACAATAAAGAGTATATCAATCAATCAATCAATCAATCAAAATAACAGAAAAGGAAAATAGAAAATTTGCATTCTGACACATCTTAAATATCAAGTTCGGTCAACACTTCTGTGATAAAGCTTTTGTATTTCGAAGGTGACAATACAAATAAGTTCGTATAGGGTTTTTTTTAGCTGAAAAAAAACAGTGGCTTCTACTATACATATAACTGAACAACATTCCTAAGGAACCAACACTCAATTTGTCAAAAAAAGCGGCCAAATGCGAGTCGGACTCACCCATGAAGGGTTCCGTAGCAGCAAGTAACATAATATAAAAGTTCTTGTAGTTCGTTGTAGGTAAATTGCGGTTTACGATTTATGACGTATTAAAAAAAACTACTTACTAGATCTCGTTCAAACCAATTTTCGGTGGAAGTTTGCATGCTAATGTACATCATATATTTTTTTTAATTTTATCATTCTCTTATTTTAGAAGTTACGGGGGGGGGGGGACACACATTTTACCACTTTGGAAGTGTCTCTCGCGCAAACTATTCAGTTTAGAAAAATTATTTTATTTGAAACCTCAATATCATTTTTGAAGACCTATCCATAGTTACCCCACACGTATGGGTTTTATGAAAAAAAATTGAGTTTCAGTTCTAAGTATGGAGAACCCCCAAAATTTATTGTTTTTTTTCTATTTTTGTGTGAAAATCTTAATGTGGTTCACAGAATACATCTACTTACCAAGTTTCAACAGTATAGCTCTTATTGTTTCGGAAAAAGTGGCTGTGACATACGGACGGACAGACAGACAGACAGACAGACAGACAGACAGACATGACGAATCCATAAGGGTTCCGTTTTTTGCCATTTGGCTACGGAACCCTAAAAATTGTTGGCCTAAGGGACCGACCAACGTATGAAGAATCCAATTTTTTTTTTCGATTGGACTATGGGTTCCAAAAGGAAAGTTGTTCAGTTTCATGAGTACAAGCCACTGTATTTTTTTTGTTTCAAGTATTTAAGAATGACCCTATATGTATTTTTTATATTGATGTATCATAGAGATGTTTCGTAGTGAACTTATTGATTTCGTGTCCATATGATCGCGTGTTGAACCTCAGTTGCGTGGCTGGCATATCGATCCAGCATTGTTCCCCGTCGTCGTGGATTAGTGGCGTGCATACTTGGCATTTTCGTTCATTGAATACCTGCACTGTAGCTTTGGCATTATACGTATGCTCTTTTTAGGAAAAATAACTTATAACTACAGAGTGTAGAAAAGATCGCTCCCGGCAACTTTTTTTATTTTAAAATTTATTGTGTACACAAAATAGTCGTAATACATACGCAAACGGTGCAACTTATTTCTAATAGAAATTTCTTCAAGCATTAATTTAATAGGGTGTTCTACTTAATAACCTATGGAACGTATACTAAATTCCTTAAAAAACTTTTTGGGCTTTTTATACAAATCGATCGGCCAATCAGGTAATTTTGTATAGACTCCAAAATTAAAAACAAAACTGTATGGGTATGATTGAAGAAAAGAGAAACATGTTGGAAACAATACAGAATAGACGAGGAAATATTATGGGACATCTGAAGAGTTACGACAGCTTCCTAAAAATCATAATAGAAGGAAAGATAGAAGAAAAAAGAGGAAGAGTTTCATGAATGGAACCCACCATCTAAAGTTTTGCGAAGTTTTCTCTTTACATCCTGTTTATGGCGTCACTACAAAATTGTGGTTCTTTTAAAGGTTTTAACTGTGGGAGAGCCATGCTTCGGCACGAATGGGCCGGCTCCACCGGAGTGATACCACGGCCTCACAGAAAAGCAACGCTTGCGTTGTGTTTCGCCGTGTGAGTGGGGGTACCGGACCGGAGGCCCAACCTCCCCCCCCCCCAAAACTCACCCCCCCAATTTCAAAGGTCGGCAACGTAACTTGTGACTCCTCTGCTGTTATGGGTATCTATGGGCGGCGGTAATCGCTTACCATCAGGTGATCCGTCTGCTCGTTTGCCACCTCTGCCATAAAAAAGGTGCCCTTGACGTATACCCTACTCTTACATCCTGTATTCATATAATAGATGACAAATAAATTCAATAAGCTTCGGTAGCTCCACGGTAGAGACTTTGACCTCTTAACCAGAGGTCTCGAGTTCAAATCCTGGTAAATGTATCAATGAGTTTTTTCCAAAACTTGCATACCTTTTATACAGATTGTATTTAACGATGAAGAATAGAGTAGGATTGGAGGTCAAATAATAATAACTAATATATTTTTTGTATAATAAAAATATATTTTTTGTATAAAAAAAATATAAGAAAATATTTAACTAGAAATTCTAGTAGATGCCGTACGCATTCTTTTAAGCCGTCTTTTTTTCTACCTAGTACAAAATGTATAATACCTAATATAATAATCTATTTCGAAACAAATCACTTAGTACCAACGTTCATCTGGCCCCAAACTAAGAATCCCCGTATTATGGGAACCAGAGACCGAAAAGAAATAATAGAAAAAGTTGTAATTTTCTCCTTTTATAGACTATACAGGGTGTAACAGAAGTGTGTGACAATACTTCAAGGTTGGCTTTTACCCATCAAACTGAACAACTTTTGTTCTACAACTTAGTTGAAATCGCAAAAAAATTTTTGGACTTTTCGTACAAACTTGGTTCGCCAGCTGATCGATTTGTATGAAAAGTCCAAAAAAAATTTTGCGATTTCATTCAACAAAGTTGTGGAACAAAAGTTGTTCAGTTTGATGGGTAAAAGCCAACCTTGAAGTATTGTCACACACTTCTGTTACACCCTGTATATTTGGTAACCCTAGTCTTATGTTAAAAACATCTGAATTAATTACAGTATTAATAAGCGTTTAACTTATAACCGTGAAAAAATCGTGTATCGCTAAAAAATATCTTAATTTGTTTGGCCTAGTTAGCGATAACAATAATTTATTTACATTCCGGTAGGAAATTACAGAGAACACGACAAGAAATCTGCCCTCGTAAGAGAGAAAGCCGCAACGTATATGGAGTTTCCGTTAGTGACCGACTCAAGGTTCGGTTTCGGTTTCAGCCAGTTTCGACCAAAATATCTAAATGCGGCTAGAGTTTCGGTTTCGGCCAAAAATTAGGCGAAGGTTCGGCCGGCCCGAAACTCAATGTTCGTGAATTGTCGCGCTTCGTTCGGGTGATTTAGTGGCTCGCGGTCGCCAGGTTAGTTCATAAAAAAATATATATGTAACCATCAGTTACATAATTTTTGTTTTTTCTTACATAATGTAATTTTTGTTTTTTAATAATACGAATTAACCATCTTACATGTAAAAGATACACCAGATATCAGCATAAAATAGAAATTTTAACATGTTTAAATAAGTTCTATCTAAGGTTTGGTTTTCGGCCGAAACTAAGACCATGGCCGAAGGTTCGGTTTCGTTTTCGGCGCAAATCCTGTTTCGGTCGCACACTAGTTTCCGTATACTTTGCGGCCTTTTTTCTTATGAGGGTAGAAATGTAGCGTAAAGAAAAATGGAAGCCATCGAGCCATAATGAATAAAATTGGTATGGAACTTCATGAATTATTTAAATGTTCCAAGACTTCATTGATTTTTATTCATTTTGATTACTTTTATAGTGAATCAGTGAAGCTCAGTGCGGCTTACGTGGTTACCTTATCGATCACCCAAGTTAACTGACTACAGATACGTTGATAATATGGATGGGTTTGACTGTTAATGACATTACATTTCACGACATTTCCGTGATTCACACAGCTGCGTGGTCGCATCGATCACGAAAGATAACTGGACACAGACATGGTCTTAATCTGGATGGGTTTGACTGTTAATGGCATTTATCTCGATGTTTCCGTAATTCGCAAGGCACGTTAAGTCGTTGGTGCCGATTGCTACTACGAGTTGGCAGTGGTTATGTCATGTCAGAGGCCTAACAAGTGGCTTGAAAACTTCTGACACTTGGGGTGTGCCCTCTACCAATCCGGACTTGGCCCCAAGAGGCTAAATCTGAGTTGTGAATCAATATTCGTATGGGAAACTGAAAAAAATATTGTGGATCGGATTTTTTCTATATTTTTTCTGTATTTTATACTTGATTCTGAGCAACCACTTAAAATTTCAAAAGTACTTTTCTTAACACCCTGTATTCGTACAACACACAGTAGGGCCACTCCGTGCCCCTCTCTAAAGGTGACCTCACCCCTGCGGGTAAGATCCGGTGACGGTTGCTTAGTAACGCAAGACAACACACACATTTACACGTGTACTATCATCATAATTTTATGCAGCAGTTGTAGGTAATTTGAATGAAGTATCCAGGGAGTGTCACAAGATAAATTGCTCTGGATGAGAATCGAATCCTTGACCCGCGGCCTGGCAGTTACGTGCAATAGGTATCCCTCTTGTGTTAGTCACGTGTCCCATCCCAACTCAACTCCTTGGGGGGTAATATCGAAGTCAATTCGACCTAGTTCGGGCCCTTGGGGGGTCGTGTATACTCGTAACTTGATTCACTTGCTAAATCCAGGGCCGAACTAACATTTTCACACTAGCTATGGAATGTATTGACTTTGGTGTATTGCAAACGGGTGATTATTTATGTTAGGCTTACATCCCATAGGGGTCAGGGGTATACCCATTACTGGGGCACAGGTCTCTTCCTATAGTTCCTTGGAAAGTCCCATAACATGAGGGTTAATCCATGTGTCAAAAGTTTTCAAGCCGCCTATAAAATATGGCCTCTGGCATGGCTTAACGACGACCATTAATAGTGTCAAGGCTTGACATGTCTTCCAAAAATGAAAACACTTTATTGCACAACAGAAACAGGAAAATATGAGCAATATACAGGCTACAGTAATACAGGCTCTGCCTAGAACAAGGACTAAAGTCTGAAAATGCTGTTTTACCATTTAAGAAACTTATGAATGGCAAAACTATCTGTAAGACTTTTTTATGTGTAATAAATCATTATTATTATTATACACTAGCTTCTGCCCGCGACTTCGTCCGCGTGGACTTCAGAATTGAAAGACAACATTATGACGAAGTGGAAATTTTGAGTTTTTAATCATTCCTACGGGAAGCCTTAAGTTTTCCAGGATAAAAAGTATCCTATGTGTTAGCCAAGTGCTTCATCAATCTACCCAACAAATTTCATCCAAATCCGTTCAGTAGTTCAGCGTGAAAGCGGAACAAACAAACAAACATCCATACTATCGCATTTATAATATTAGTGAGATGAGATGAGATTAGTGAGATGAAAAAAAATTATACAGGTAGGCGGTCTTATCGCTAAAGAGCGATCTGTTCCAGACAACCTTTGGAAATGGTTGAAATAAATGACACTAATATTCAAAAGCATTTAGGTTTTGACCGTTTGTAATCAATTAACCTCGTACGGACTAAGTTAACCTAAAAATGGACGAGTTTAGTGAACTTCCTAGTCCAGACTACTCTATCTTTATAGTTTCCTAATCCAGTCCTGAGTTTGAGAACTAGTTGGACTGTGTACCATCTCCGGGACCGCAGCGACGCTTGAAGTGAAGAAGGCCTTTGGAGAAACTTTTGTGAGATTCACCAAGCTACCGACTAGTGGCTTTGAGTCGAACCAAGGAGATTGTAATAGATATCTATTAACAGTATCTTGTATCTTTACTTCTTATGTCATCTCATTTCATCTCACAATATTATAAATGCGAAATTATGGATGTTTGTTTTCTAAAATGATAATTGACCACGCTGAATACGTTAAAAACAACCGACTTCAATCGTAGCAACTCCAATTTTGCTATGTTTTTGTTGATTTTCTCAAAAACCGCTGAATCGATTTCGATAAAATTAATATGGGACCACCTGTGAAGTATACCCTTTCAAACAAAAAAAGAATTTTTGAAATCGGTTCAGGCGTCTTCGAGTAATCGGTGAACATACATAGAAAAAAAAAAAAAAAAAAAAAAAAAAAGATTCCGACGAATTGAGAACCTCCTCCTTTTTTTGAAGTCGGTTGAAAATCCCGTAATAAATTGTTTAAAATAAGAACCGGATAATTATCGTACAATCACAATAAAATGTATTGATTATCATGCTTATTATTTTCGTAATAAAAAAAAGGTTTTTATTAAATCATATTCGGTCATTATACAATACAATACAATAACTTTATTGCTTTCACGTGTATATGTCGTGGCCAGATCATAGAATTGATCATTTCATGATGTGGCCGACCATTTCATGAAATAGTCGTATTTCATGAAATGGCCAGCGAAAACTGACCATATCGTTTAAACGTCAACGTTTAATGATATGTCCATCCACGTTTGGCCATATCATTAATGTAGGGGTTCCATTATATAAAAGGTTTAATAAAAATTTAAAATACGTTAAAAAGTTACTGGCATCTTCATGCCATGACATCTGGCAACAAATCTTGGTTAACAGAGAAATTATACATTCTTAATACTCATCTACTAACCTATGAAACACTTTCGGAACTTCAAGGTTTTTACGATGCGCTCGTTTTTTGATTGACTTTCGAAAAATTATTGTAGTTTAGTATCGTAATGACATTAAACTTCTATTTTATTTTCAATTAGTGTATTATTAATAGCCTTTTTTATTATTAACTGTACGCCGCCATGATACATCACAAAAACAAAAAGATATCAGCGCCTCTAACGGTGGATACTGTAACTATTTTACGATATGATCACTAATGCTTGACCATTTCATGAAATAGCCGTGCGTTTAGCTGTATATCGTGAAACGTTGATGTATTCATTGATCTGGCCAGACCATATCATGATGTGATCAGCAGATATTTTCCATTTCATGAAATGCGACCATTTCATGAAATGGTCGGCCACATCATGAAGTGATCAATTTTATGATCTGGCCACGACATATACATAAGGTGTTCCAAAACATATTTAGATCGACGTGAAACCCTGAGCGGGCACTGCACTTAACACTCTTTGACTTATCCATATACTTAAAACTAATTAACATGCTCTAACATGTTACATATAAAAATATTACATCAATGTTTATTTGTTTAACATAGTATAATGATAATGTATAACACTAATAAGTAATAGAGTATAAATATTGATTCCGTTATGTTTAATAATTATTATTTTTCTTAATTATGCATTATTCTGTGTGTACATTTTTGGTCTGGCTTCCCTTGTTGAAAAATCCACCCTACGCCACTGATACATACAATATAGATATAATACACCCAGACATAGAGCAAACAAATCTGCTCAGCTCAAAAATATTTGCCCTGGGTGGGGATCGAACCCACGACTCTCGGATCAGTAATCTGGAGCGCTAACCACTGAGCCACCGAGTCAGCACAATGCAATTATCATTCTATTAGCAAACTTTTGTCTAATTTAAATTAGCATGTACAGTGCACTAGTTCTTTCTGATTGTCTGTCTGTCTGTTGTAATATTATAATTATGTGTATGTCACACTACTTATATGACTGTATGTTCCCTGAATATATTTTTTTTTTTTTTTTATGGCAGAGGTGGCAAACGAGCAGACGGATCACCTGATTGTAAGCGATTACCGCCGCCCATAGACACCCGCAACACCAGAGGAGTCACAAGTGCGTTGCCGGCCTTTAAATAAAATAAATAAATAAATTATTACGGTAATTTTTACGAAAATATGATGAAAATCAGTTCAGTAGTTAGTTAACTGTCAGTCCGTCTGTCTGTCTGAGATGGTAAAATTTTACTTTCATCTTCAATTTCAAACTCAAACTCAAAATATGTTTATTCGAAGTAGGTAGCATTGTACACTTTTCGCAGGTCTTTTTTTATCTACCTAATACGAAGTTCCTACCACTCGGAACTCGTATACCCAACGTTTTGGGAAGTGTTTGCGGAGTGAGAAGAAACGTCGGGCCCTAAAGAAACTCCCTCCAACACATTTTTTAAATAAAATTCTTACATGCTATTACATAATTCGGGTAAACAACAAAGTTGTAGTTACTTTAGTTGCATACTATTACAAAATAATGTGAAAAGATCGACAAAAACATACAGGTAAAATGTGCAAACAGGTAATTATTGTGACCAGACACTAATGACAAGAGCAGGCCAGAATTTCCTTTAACAAATCGACAAACTTCGACAGCAGAGAGTGGCAACAAAAAAAACTATTTAACTTTGAATGCCAGTCCATTCCATCCAGTTCGCACCGCCATTCATCTTGTCCAACTTTTTTCTTTAATATCTTATCTTTGGCACGTGAAATGAGGTTTTTCGTTATTTTCCGACCAAGTTCAGCCTTTGTTGACGGGTGAGGAAATAATAATGTCTATTCAAATTTTGTTTTCAAAGAGTAATATTTTCTTTAAATCAGAGAGAATCACAGTTCCATATAATCAAGAATATAACTAGGAGAGACTAGGGGGGAAGCTTTGGCCGTTAGTTTGGACATAGCGAAGGCCTTCGATCGGGTCTGGCACAAAGCACTTCTTGCGAAGCTTCCTTCTTATGGGCTTCCCGAGGAATTATGCAAATGGGTTACTAGTTTTCTTGCAGACAGAAGCATAAAGGTCGTAGTCGACGGTGCATGCTCAGATTCTATGTCTGTGAATGCTGGTGTCCCTCAAGGCTGTGTGCTTTCGCCTACACTGTTCCTTCTGCATATCAATGATATGCTGCAAATCAGCAGCACTCATTGTTATGCGGATGACAGCACAGGTGATGCCTTCTATACCGGCCGTGCCAACATTTCTCGGGAAAACGTCATCGAGAGCCGAAACAAACTTGTGTCGGAAATTGAGGCCTCTTTAAAGAAAGTCTCAGAATGGGGTCGACTTAATTTGGTCCAATTTAACCCCACTAAGACACAAGTTTGCGCGTTCACTGCCAAGAAAATGCCATTTGTCGTATCACCTCGTTTTGAGGACACTCCCCTAAATGCCTCAGCTAGTATCGAAATTCTTGGTGTCGACATATCGAGTGAAGTCCAGTTCCGTGGCCATCTAGAGGGTAAGGCTAAATTAGCCTCGAAGAAGCTTGGTGTGCTCAATAGATCGAGACGGTATTTCACTGCGGCGCATCGCCTGCAACTTTATAAGGCGCAGGTTCGGTCTCATATGGAATACTGTTCTCATCTCTGGGCAGGGGCACCCCAGTACCAGCTTCTCCCTCTGGACCGCATTCAACGAAGAGCAACTCGAATCGTCGACTGCCAGGATATTTCAGATTGGCTTGACTCCTTGGCGCTGCGTAGAGATGTAGCCTCGCTCTGCATTCTCTATCGCATGTACAATGGGGAGTGCTCCGAGGAATTGTTCGGATTGATCCCTGCCGTCTCTTTCCGCCATCGTTCTACGCGACAACATATTCATCCCCATCACATAGATGGTTGGCAGTCCACAACTGTGCGTTTCACTAGAAACTTTCTGCCTCGCACAACCAAACTGTGGAATGAATTGTCGCCTGCGGTATTTCCGGACCGATACGACATTCAAACCTTCAAGAAAAGAGCGTACTCCCAAATCAAAGGCCGGCAACGCACTTGTGACTCCTCTGGTGTTGCGGGTGTCTATGGGCGGCGGTAATCGCTTACCATCAGGTGATCCGTCTGCTCGTTTGCCACCTCTGCCATAAAAAAAAAAAAAAAAAAAAAAACAAATTCGTAAAAATTTTACATAAGAGACTATACATGAAAATGATCGGCCAATCAGCTAATTTTGTATAATTAGTTCAAAACTATTTTGGCAATTCGGTTCTTTGAAGAAATAATTTAGTTTTATCAGTGGAACCTAGCTTTTAAGTTTCTGATGGTGGTCTTTTAGACCCTGTAAAAAGAAAATAAAGATCTTTGTTAATCCGGTCCTAAAAAACTTTGCTAATTTTGTATGGAGAGTTCAAAACTTTTTGCGTCTACTGCAAGAGTCGTAGCCCTAGTCACCTACACCTATTTTTAATCGCCCGAATCGGAATGCGTATATGCGTACCCGCGCATGCGCATTTGCGGGTATACATATACGAGGAATGATCAAAAAGTAGTGAGAACGATATATATACTCCTTGGTAAGAAAAAAAAATGAATACTGGCAGGCATAGCTCAGATATTTGTAATATTAATAAAGAAGTTTAAGTTTTCGATTCTCTTTTGTTTTTTTCTGAATGTAGTCATTTGTTTGCTTCGTGTCAGAACGTGTTCTCGAAAATGGAGAAAAACGAAGTGCGAGCCGTTATTAAATACCTCTGTTTGAAAAAGTTAACGACGCAAGAGATTCACTGCGATTTGGAGGCAACATTAGGAGAGTCTGCTCCGCCGTATTCCACTGTCGCAAGGTGGGCTTCTCAATTTCGATTAGGGAGAACGAGCACGGAAGACGAACATCGTTGCGGCCGCCCATCGACGTCAGTCACCCAAGAAAATGTTGTTAAAGTCGAGAAAATTGTATTGAGCGATCGAAGAGTTACCATCCGTTATTTAGTTCAAGAAACGGGCATTTCATATGGAAGTATTCAATCCATATTGAAACTATCTTTGAATATGAGAAAAGGCTACGCAAGATGGGTGCCGAGAATGTTAACGGACAGTCAGAAACAAAATCGACTTGACATTTCGAAGAGATTGTTGGACAAGTTTCAAGAAGTTTCTGAAAACTTTTTGTCTCGTTTTGTAACAATGGACGAAACATGGGTCTATCATTTTGATCCCGAGACAAAACAGCAATCTTCACAACGGCCATCATCACCGACCCCGAAGAAGTTTCGTGCCGTGGCATCGGCTGGCAAGGTTATGGCCTCAATATTTTGGGACTCAGAGGGATATTGTTGATAGATTACCTGGAGCGTGGAACCACTATTACAGGCCAATATTATGCAGCATTAATTTCCAAGTTGAGGAACACCATCAAAGAGAAAAGGAGAGGGAAACTTCGAAAGGGCGTGCTGTTTCATCACGACAACGCACCCGCGCACAGCTCGGCAGTTGCGATGGCTGCCATTCAACAAGCTGGGTTCGAATTGGTTGACCACCCCCCTTATTCACCAGATCTGGCGCCTAGCGATTTTTATCTGTTCCCCAAATTGAAAGAATACTTGAGGGGAAACAGGTACGAAGACGATAACGAGGTGATGGATGCCGTGGAGAGCTTTTTGCAGGACCAAGACAAAACTTTTTTTTAAAAGGGATTAAAGCCTTGGAAAAGCGCTGGACTCGGTGTGTAGAGAGACTCGGAGACTATGTAGAATAATAAATTATTAAGATATGAATAGTCATTATATTCTATCTCATTCTCACTACTTTTTGATCCCTCCTCGTATATATATATATATATATATGACAATAATAGTTTCTTTTTGTTATTTTTAACCGACTTCAAAAAAAGGAGGAGGTTCTCAATTCGTCGGAATCTTTTTTTTATGTATGTTCACCGATTACTCGAAGACGCCTGAACCGATTTGGAAAATTCTTTTTTTGTTTAAAAGGGTATATACTTCACAGGTGGTTCAATAAAAATTTTATCGAAATCGATTCAGCGGTTTTTGAGAAAATCAACAAAAACATAGCAAAATTGGAGTTGTTGCGATTGAAGTCGATTGTTTTTAACGTATTCAGCGTGGTTTTACTACATCCTGTAACTACTAGCGTCAAAAAAAGTCAGTAGAAACTATTTAAATCGGTGCTTCTATGCCCGTCCTATGCAAAGCTTCTTTTCATCGACCCTAAAAACTGCCCCCATAAAGTTTGCTGTATAATTTTTTTCACACTGTATAAATATACAGTATGTTAAAAAATGCGTTTGTTTTAAGCGGCTACTCAGAATCAAGTGTAGAATCGCTTTTTATCGCTAAAAGCGAAGCGAAAGACCGCCCAGGTTGTCTTCTTGCTTCTTTTTCTTTTGTTATTTTTGTATGTGTTTCTTGTATGACAATAAAGAGTACTTGAATTGAACTGAATACAGGAAAAATATTGAAAAAATCCGATCTACAATTTTTTTCAGTTTCCCATACTAAATCTAAATAGGGAATCAAGAATTTATGTACAATATTTTTCAATACTTGAGTCTGAGTAGCTCTTTAACATTCCAAACGCACTTTTTCAACACCCTGTATAATAAAGTTTATAAAAAATCGGTTATAGTGCAAACAAAATATAGTTTTTCGATAAACAGAAGAAAACTTTTCAAAACGCTCTCGGTAGTTTTAACCCAGTGCAGTAGAGTTGAATTTACTGTGCTTTAAGCAGACTTAAAGTCTGGTTAGTACAATCCCAGCTATTAGCCTGTAAGGATGCCTTTATAATGGTGTCGATTCGGCTTTCACGATTAATCTTATTCGACAGGATTAAACTTTAATTAAGTGTGTCTTTTTCTTTGTATATCGAAGAGACAAGGACAGGACGCTTAAAAGACAATGCCAAGCTGGCCATACTGTCATAAAATGTAAAATTCTGAATTATTTGTGTTACGGTTTTTTACTTTATCTTATTTTTGTAATATTTCGAAATAAAATAATGAAAATATAAGTACGAATATGACTCTGGGGCACAAACGGGCATTGTCTTTTAGTTTAGTCCTGTCAAATAAGTTAAACCGTAAACACCGAATCGACGCCATTATGTAAGTTCATAAAATTGTCGAGATAAAACGAAGAGATAGAAAAACTAGTTCCCCATTTAAGGGTTACTCGTAAGCCCACTTATATCTTCGCTTCGATATCACTGTCACTTCCATGCCAGACCAGTCGTGGTTTTGTTTACAAACGTACCTACCTATCAGCTTAATCAAATCTTTTATATGGTAAACGTTATTTTTTTAGCAACTTCTGAAAAAATCGAAAAAAACTTGTTCAATTAAAAAAAAGATAATAAACAGAAGCACAACTTAAAGTGTCAAACTTTTTTTTATACCCCGAACAATCTCAATCTGTACAACTTTTATCTCACTAAGTCAGTTTGTTTGTTTGTTCCGCTTTCACGCCGAAATTACTGAACGGATTTGGATGAAATTTAATAGGTAGATAGATAAAGCACTCGGCTAACACATAGGATACTTTTAATCCCGGAAAACTTAAGGGTTCCCGTAGGAATGCTTAAAAACTCAAAATTTCCACTTCGTCACTAGATGGCGCTACCTTAACATCTTCTTTCTGGGCACAATTCTTAAGTCCACGTGGACCAAGTCGCAGGCGGAAGCTAGTTTGTAATAAACCCCGGACTCTATAAATGCCCCCTACAACTACATGAAAATATGACGTTTGTACTCGCGTAAACGTGTGTGTTACGAGGCTTGCGCTAAGGAACCGCCACCGGATCTTACCCGCAGGGAGGAGGTCGCCTTTAGAGAGGGGTGGGGAGTGGCTAATTAATAATATAATAATAATAATATAATATAATATCTGGGACAAATCACACACGGTCATCTCGACCCAAACTAGGATTCCCTGTATCTTAGGAACCAGAGACTGATATACATACACATATACTTTTGAATACATACATACTCGTAAATAGATATAATACACTCAGACTCAGAGCAAACAATTCTGCTCATCACAGAAAAGTTTGCCCTGTGTGGGGATTGAACCCACGACTCTCGGATCAGAGGTCAGGATCGCTAACCACTTAGCCACCGAGTCATTTTTGTAACCAAAATAGGCGTAGGACCTTTTATCTAGAGCCTTAGACTTTATACTGACCAACTTATGTTCTTCTTATCGTGTGGCACATTTAACCGTTCTAGCCACAAGGATAGACAGCGGTTGCCTAGTGCTGCACTTAGCATCACCCGCGGTCACGTGTAAGGTATTTCCCTACGGACGTGTGCAACGCGACCATCATACACATCTAGAAATGAGATGTGCAGGTTTCCTCACGATGTTTTCCTTCACCAACTTATACGAAGTTCAAGATGACGCAAAAAAATGGTCTCTCTGATTTTGTTACATGGTCTTTTTATTAAATACTTACTTGAAAAAGAAAAATTTAAGAACTTTTTTAATAAGTTTTTACGCGATTTCCTCCACCCAACGGTTATTTGGAAGAGCCGCTCTTTAGCGATAAGTACAATTTTTTTCCATGCATATTGTTTATATTTTCCTGTTTACGTTGTGCAATAAAGTGTTTTTATTCATTCATTTTTTTAAAGTATTTCAGATAGATATACTGTGCTGTGATTCTACTGTGAATGCACCTTTATATAACACGTATAATAAGATTGTTCAACAGTTTCCACATCGTACAACGCGGCGGGCTTAATCTCCAGTGTGTCTAACCCTTTACGTGCAAAGTTGTGATACCGTATTCCAGTTCTAAACTGGAATTAACTTTGTTATCAAATTGTAAATTCGACGCTAATTCTCAAACGCTGTTAGGAAAATACTTTAGCGAGTTCTGCAAATCTCAGTAGAGGGGTTAATAAGGTCTATTTTAATGTTTTTAGGCATATTAATGAGTAGCTTATGCCCGCGACTCCGTCCGCCATTTTTATGACATCTTATGCCCTTCAGTGATAGATAGATACATAAATAGATAACTAAATTATTTATTTCACTCAACCTAGGCACAAAATAGACACAGAAGGTCCGCTCAATACAAACCACTAAAATCGTAAGCATATACATGCTTATAGAAATATGCGGTCTTTCCAAGCAAGGTCACGCGGCAAAGTACCGTCACAACAGTATCGTGACCTTGCCTACAACGATCATATACGTCTATAAGCATGTATATGCTTAGGATATTAGTGAGCGTATTGAGCGGACCTTCTGTATCTGTGTATTTTGTGACCTAGGACAGTGTAATATAGAGGTTTTTTAATTACTTATACTATCACAAAATACCTAACTATAATAATAACAACAAAATAATAAATAATAATAAAGGAACCTCTATTTGAAATAACCTGCACAACTGATTTCTAGATGTGTATGATGGTCGCGTTGCACACGTCCGTAGGTGTAAATCTAAATGCCGGCAACGCACTTGTGACTCCTCTGATGTTGTGTGTGAGGGCGGCGGTAATCACTTACCATCACACCGCCGCCCAAACGACAAACGAGACGGATCACCATCCATCTGCTCGTTTGCCGCCTATAACATAAAAAAAACCCTACAAGTGATGTGATGCTAAGTGCAACACTAGGCAACCTCGTGGATAAATTGGCCACACCGTAAGAAGAGGAAGAAGAACAGCGGAATTTTACAACATGCCAGGCCAGTAACTAAGGTCTAGACTCAGCATAATGATTTACAAGAAAGGGTTTTTTTGCAACGCTGGGTTTCCTGCTTACAACGGACTGAGCATGGAAAAGGTTTTTCCAGATACCTCTTAGACTTTTTCTGGTGGGTCGGACTTTTTCTGGAATATCGGTTTAGTAGTTTCAGCATAAAATAGTGTAAAAAGTTTAGTTTTTACCGGTCCCTCAAGAGCCATTACGTTTTCTTTTTAGTTTTTACCAGGGTTGTTGCGGATGAAGTTTTTGTACATCCGCAGATGCGGATGCGGATGCGGATATTTAAAGGCTCATATCCGCGGATGCGAATGCGGATGCGGATCTTAAGAATTCTTTAGGAAAATTTGTATGGGAGCGCATAAAGAAAAATTAAAATTATGCTAATACCTAATTTTTTTATTAAATAATTAAAGACGTAGTAATCAAAGTTAAAAACTGGAGCATTATATTTGATAAAAAATAACTTTGGTGCCTTTTGGTCTAATGATGTACTTTGGTACTTACTTGAAAATAATAGATTGAATGAAAAAATATCTTATTCACATACTTTTTGTAATTAATTAATGTGCAAAATTAAATTTCTGAACCTAAATATTACAATTATTAGCTATACCGCCCTAGATTCGCATCGTTCAATGCGGATGCGGATGCGGATGTCAAAATCGATGCGGAAGCTCCGCATTTGCGGATGCAGATGCGGATATTCGCAACATCCCTGGTTTTTACCGATCCTTAGAGAACCATTATATTTTTTCCGGGATAAAAAGTAAATGACGTCACTTCCCACCACGTTGATGTATGAAAAATCGCTAAATAATTAATATGCAATAATAGCTATCATACAGGAACCATGCGTTTTGGCGGGATAAAAATTTGGTTATGCTAATCCAGTGTTTGATCGCCCTACCTAACAAATTTTATCGAAATCAATTTACCAGTTTAGGCATGAAAGTGAAACAAACAATCGAACATCCATCGGTAACATCCCCACTGCAGGGGCTCGGGTCTCTTCCCATACATCGGGAAGGTTAGGCCATGCTCCACACGGGGGGCCAAGGCCGGATTGGCGGAGGTTGTGGAGCTAGTGGCCAACCCCAGTGTCAGAAGTTTTCAAGCCGCCTATAAGGCCTCCGACATGGCTTAACGACTGCCATCTAGCGATAGCAGCCGACACCATCGGCTTAACGTGCCTTGCGAAGCACGGAAACGGTCGAGATAAATGCCACTAACAGTCAAACCCATTCAGGTTATGACCGTGTCTGTAGTCAGTTAACCTGCGTGATCGGCGCGACCACGCAAGCCGCACTGAGCCATGACCGCTTCGCGAACATCCATACTTTCACCTTTATAATATTAGTGGAATACTCGATTCGATTATAATATTAGCGATAGCATTTATAATTTTAGCTTACCGAGTGCTTTTAAAGATATTAATATTAAATTATAATTTGCTTAAGAAAATCCTTTACATCTCTTAATAAGGATATTAAATTTTAAAGTAGGGTTTTAACGCAATGGGCACAAAATAGACACAGAAGGTCCGCTCAATACAAACCACTAAAATCGTAAGCATATACATCATTATAGAAATATACGGTCGTTCGAGGCAAGGTCACGCGGCAAAGTATCACAACAGTATCGTGACCTTGCCTACAACGACCATATACGTCTATAAGATGTATATGCTTAGTTTTTCAGTGAGCGTATTTAGCGGACCTTTTGTATCTGTGTATTTTATGCAATGGGGTTCGCGGAAGCGCGAACCGAAGAAATGAAAAGAAAAAAATAATTAAATTTTAATCTTATTTTTTAATTTCCTTTAATTATCTAAGTAAATTACCTGCATGATCGAATCAAAAATGAGGAGATACGTAGGAGAAGAAAAGTTACTGACATAACTCTCAGAATCTCTAGACTTAAGTGGCAGTGGGCAGGGCACATAGCTCGTAGAACAGATGGCCGTTGGGGCAGTAAAGTTCTCGAGTGGCGACCGCGCACCGGGAGACGCGCTGCCCTCAGACGACAAAACGCGGTAACCTAAAAGTAGTGAAGTTGAGAAAAACGCGTTTAAAGTTCGCGATTTGTTAAACATTCTATAGGATTTTTAGGTTACTGTTTTTAGGTTACTGGTTTTAAATGGAGTAAAATAATTTTTGCCCACATTACGTCATAGGTCAGGAGTAGTAGATCAAATTAAGCTATGTTACGACAAAACGTGGTAACCCGGGTTGCCGCGTTTTGTCATCCGAGGTCAGCGCAGTGTAGGCAGGCCTCCGACTCGGTGGACCGACGACCTTGGGGGAGGCCTTTGTCCAGCAGTGGACGTCTTTCGGCTGAACATGATGATGATAATGCGCAAAAAAGCAGCTTCGTCGCTTACGTGAGACTCATAACAGCATCCTGGAGATTATCTCTGCCAGATTTGACTGCCCCATTCAAAAACACTAGTAAAATAGTTACTGTACATTTAAAATAATTATAAGAATAATTATACCCCTGTAATCTTATTCTTCTTATCGTGTGGCACATTAAACCGTCCTATCCACAAGGAGACGGCGCGGCGGTCGCCTAGTGTTGCACTTAGCATCACCCGCGGTCACGTGTAGGGCATTTAGATTTACACCTACGGACGTGTGCAACGCGACCATCATACACATCTAGAAATCAGATGTGCAGGTTTCCTCACGATGTTTTCCTTCACCGTTAAAGCAGTCGGTATGAAAATGCACTTAGGTTTCGAAAAACTCATTGGTGCACTGGCCAGGATTTGAACCCACGACCTCTGGTTAGGAGGACGGTGTTACTGTCTTTACTAACATAGATAATAAGTACAAATTGTAAGTAACACACTAATATTCTATGGATTTCTTTGGTCCGAAATAAAGATTAATTTATTTGTTAAAACTTTGCTGGCTCCGCGGAAATGACTCTGACTTCCTAACCTGAGGTCTCGGGTTCAAATCCTGGCCAATGTACCAATGTGTTTAATTAAACTTACGATTACATGCATTTTCATACCGATTGGTTTAATTGTGAAGAAAACATGCAGCGATGAAATGGATATACAGAGTGTAACAAAAAGGTGTGATAATACTTCAAGGTGGGCTTTTACCCATCAAACTGAACAACTTTTGTTCTACAATTTTGATCATATCGCAAAATTTTTTTTGGACTTTTCATACAAATCGATCAGCTGGCGAACCGAGTTTGTATGAAAAGTCAGAAAATTTCTTCTACAAATTTACAAAATTTCTACAACTTTGTTGAAATCGCAAAGAAATTTTCTGACTTTTCATACAAACTCGGTTCGCCAGCTGATCGATTTGTATGAAAAGTCCAAAAAAAATTTTGCGATTTGAACAAAGTTGTAGAACAAAAGTTGTTCAGTTTGATGGGTAAAAGCCTATCTTGAAGTATTGTCACACCTTTCTGTTACACCCTGTATAATACAATAAATTATGTTCAGTCGCGTATTACTATTTTTAGGTTTACTCTCGTACTAAAGGACTTATCATACCATTATATTACTTTTAATGAATTAATTAAAATAAATAAAATATACAAATTTAATTTTAAATAAAAGAATGAGAATGAGTACGCTACGCTACTACGACTCGTAGCCAGACGTAGCGCTACGGACTGCGTCGTAGTAAATACATTCGTTATTCTAGAACATTCCGTGATATTCTGACGGAAGGACATTTTGATACCACCGAAAGAATTTGAGGGTGTACCAGGAAGCGATCATGGCTCAGTGCGAATTGCGTGGTCACGTCGATCACGCAGGTTAACTGACTACAGACACGGTCATAACCTGGATGGGTTTGACTGGTAGTGGCATTTATCTCGACCGTTTCCGTGCGTCGCAAGGCACGTTAAGCCGTTGGTGCCGGCTGCTGTCGCTAATTGGCAGTCGTTAAGCCATGTCGGAGGCCTTATAGGCGGTTTGAAACTTCTGACACTGGGGTTGGCCACTAGCCCCACAACCTCCACCAATCCGGACTTGGCCCCGTGTGTGGAGCATAGCCTAAGCTTCCCGAGTAATGGAAAGAGACCCGTGCCCCTGCAGTGGGGAAGTATGGATTGTTAACAGTGTACCGGAGGGAGGATAATGTTTTTTAGGTGTACGTATGTTTATTTGATTCCCTCAGCCTGTAGCCTAAACGACTTTAATGCATTTTGATGTGTAAGTTGTCGTTATATATTTTTTTAATAATCCTCTGACTAACATAAATTAAACGTAAAAAAAATTTGAACACAATCCTTTTCTTTGCGGAACCCTTTTTTTTTACGGATCCCTAAAAACTAATGATCTGTCCAACGCATAGTTATGCAGGGTTCTATTGGAGTGCCGTGTAACCTTGCCACGGATAACAGTGGTGCCCGATCGATTCCCGGTCTAGTCAATATTGGTGCTGACTGCTGAGCCAGTGCCGAACTTAGTTTAGGGCCCTTAAATTTCCTTTTTGGGGCCCCTTTTAAATGGAATTTTAAAAGTTTGTTACAAGTGAAAATTATGTTATGTTTGAATCTGAATCTGAATCTGAAACTTGTTGTGTCTTAAGGATAGTGGATGAGCTATAATATACAAGACTTACTCAGATAGTGCAGTTATCCAAAATTTTTTTATGTGATAGGTGGCAAACGAGCAGACGGATCACCTGATGGTAAGCGATTACTGCCGCCCATAGACACCCGCAACACCAGAGGAGTCACAAGTGCATTGCCAACCTTTGAAATGGGATCGTGGATGGGGGGAATTGTGAGGGGGGTTGAGCCTCCGGTACCCTCACTGACTCGGCGAAACACAACGCAAGAGTTGCTTCACGCCGGTTTTCTGTGAGGCCGTGGTATCACTCCGGTCAAGCTGGCCCATTCGTGCCGAAGTATATTGGCTCTCCCACGGTCCAATTATTTGATTTGATTTTCTTAGTTTTATGTTTTAGCTATTGATACTGAGTACTGACAAGCTCACTAAACGACTAGCATTACGGCAAATAATAAACACTTCTTATAAAACTTAATATCTTTACCTAAGGAATCTATGTTTAATATCTAACACAATCGAAGCAAAACATTATTTACAAATTTCGCTGACTGTTAAAAGCAAGGCCCTAAAATATCACTAAGTCCGGCCCATTTCACAGCTGGTACCATTTATTATTTGCTCGGGGCTGTTTAAGCGAGTATGTCAATAAAAATTATGTTCCAAGCTCGACTTGGAAATATTGGCAAGGAGCACCCATTTCTTTTTCCTTTCGAGGGATGAAGAAAGTATTGTTTTACGTAACAGCTATAAACTATTATCAAGTACAAGTATATTCGACAGATTTGGTGGCTCTGTGGTTAACATTCCTAGTGATCCGAAGGTCGCGGGTTAAATTCCCATCGAGGGCAAACATTTTTGTGATAGAGTAAGATTTGTTCGCTCTAATTAAGTCTGTGTATTGTATATTTATAGGTACAAATGTATATCAGTGTCTGGTTCCCATGATACAGGAAATCCTAGTTTGAGACCGCACGACCGAGTGCGTTGGTTCCTGAATATTTATTTATTTTATTTATAGAAAGTGTAGTAGGCAACAAAATCTATCTATTGTAGAAGTAAAAAATCGATCTAGAGAATTTGATGGGGCTCCATTATCTTGCATTCAATAGAGTTTAATAAACAAAAAAAAATTCGTATGTATGAGTGAGTACGATACTCTAGCGCCAAAACCACGGGATCGAATTTAGAATAAAAAACAGTCATTTTTTTGTTCTTCGTAGTGCCTTTTTTTATAGCAGTAGTATTTAGTACTAGACAATTCGTCCCTCGCACGACTAATACTATTATCTCATTTTTCTCAAGTTCTTAAAAACAACCGTATTTCAATTAGAAAATGTCCAAACTCATATAATTAAAAATCTGAGATAGGATAGTCGTGCGAGGGACGAATTGCTTAAGTTAGAAAACAAAGATGGCTGCCGCTGCCGCTGCCAACCAAAATCTAATACTTTACATAATAATTCCAAATTACTAGGAAGGAACAATTCCACCAATCACAACTTTTTTGAAATTGTCTGTCTCGAGGTCCATTAGTAATTATAGGGCACTGGTTATCGGCACAGGCACGGATTTAGAAATCTGTGATTTGTGATTGTGATTTTCGATTAAGTGTTAGTATGTTAGTCTGTTTCGTTGTATTATCTGGAACCAAAAGGGATTGATGGATTTTGGTTTAAAATACGATACTTTTTATTAACTTTTATCTTTTTCTTATTTTTGTGTTTGTCTGTGTGTTTGTTTGTTATTTACGTATACGTATAATAAAACTGATTGCGAGTAGTTGATTATAAGAAACACTGCGCAATTACTAGCTTTTATATAAAGAGAACCGCATTAAAATCGGTTAAGCCGTTATCAGTATAAATGATAAGAGACACATAAACAAAAACAACTCTTATGTCAAACAAATGCATGTACCTTCTTCATTCTGTCGTAGCTAAAAATCAGTAAAAAATATCTTGGCTCATATGCTCAAACTATATTCTCTATCAGCGCGCTGTGCAAAAGTCCTGCCACCTAGATACTTGATA
The DNA here is from genome assembly GCA_958295455.1 of Coleophora deauratella. Classification (NCBI taxonomy): domain Eukaryota; kingdom Metazoa; phylum Arthropoda; class Insecta; order Lepidoptera; family Coleophoridae; genus Coleophora; species Coleophora deauratella. The sequence continues at coordinate 6,915,194 of OY282414.1, read as the reverse complement.
CGGCCCTGTCGGTAACAGGATCCTGAAATTGCCCTTTCTGTCGGATTCACTAGAAAGTTCAGCAGCAAAGTAGACGTCGTTCGTATTATAGAATTTTAATTTGAGCCGTTCTTCAAGGCTAGAATTTCAAACTTTTTAAAGTAATCGATTCATAGATAATGCGGCTTCGCTTCATTTTTAAATTGATGAAAGTCAAAGCAAATATCATAGATAAATAATACGGCTTCATTTTAAATCGATGAAAGTCAAGGCAAATATACCTTATAGGTTTGTTTGTTGTATTAAAAAACACAGGCAATATTTAAGTTTTAAGGAAATCAGCTGAAGCAGCTTTAACTCAGTTTAAAAAAGCTTTTACTCATGAATTTCCTTTTCATATTCATTTCGCGAAATCGTTTTTGGACTTTCCAAACTACGTTCAAAAGTGCTAAGTCGGTTAAGCTTGAACTTCCCAGGTTAAGCTGTTCGTGCCAATTGCTATCACTAGTTGGTAGTCTTTAAGCCAAATCAGAGGTAGGCGGCTTGATAACCCCACTACTTCCACCAATCCGGAGTTAGCCCCCTTGTGTGGAGTATGGCCTACGCAAGGTATGGAAAGAGACCCGCGCGTTGAAATTTGGGGACGATATTTTTAAAGTAACTTAAACTGAACTGACGTAACTGAAATTTGACGCTAACTTGTCTTTACAGTTTTTTTAACTTTTTTATATTTTTCATAAAATTACTCTATTAAAAAGCCAAGTTAAAACCTCTTAAGGTGTCACTGTTTATTTCCTTTGTAAAACCAAATATTTTTACTTTAACAAATAAATATAAATAGAAAGATCTTTTGAGTAGACAGGCCACGAGAGTAATGCCAACCAGCGCGTTTCGCTTTTGTTCTACTTCAACAATTCGCCAACCGAAGTACAGTCATGAAAATAATATATTTACAGTACAAGTAGGAGCAACAAGATTACCAAAGTGTGATTCCTCGTTAGCATGCTCAGATTCATTCATACTCATGTTTACGAAGCAATCTCAGTAGCAATGGGAACAAGTTTTTTTACCTGTGTGATACTTCGTGTTCAAAAGTACCAGGAGAGCATGACCGAACAGAAGGTAGATAGTGCCGGATTATTAGCTCACATAGATCGTAGAACAGATGGGGCACTAAAGTTCTCGAGTGTCGACCGCGCACTGGAGCGACTGGCTACTTTAGTTGCCAAAATCAAAGTATAGTCATACGTGCGAGAAAGAGATAGAGAACAAATAAGGACGGCGTTACACAAAAGCAGTTTGAGTCTCAAGAGACTGCATTAAGCCAAGTACCGTAGTCTTGGAAAAAAAACTAGAAAACAATTTGCGCCAAGAGATTCTGATGACTTGGATTTGTTTCTTACTTCAGAAATAATATTCTTTATAACGTAAGCTTCAACTCTCACAATAAAAATATGACTTTCTTAAGGACCGATTCAAGAAACTCATATTCTCCATTGATAAAATATTTCATGGTGCATATATGAAACTATATTTTCATGAATGAAAGAATTATTTTTAACCCCCGACGCAAAAAGAGGGGTGTTATAAGTTTAACGTGTCTGTGTATCTGTGTATCTGTCTGTGGTATCGTAGCTCCCAAACGGATGAACCGATTTTCGTTTTGTTTTTTTTGTGTCATAGATAATTTTATCCCGAGTGTTCTTAGCCATGTTTCATGAAAATCTGTTCAGCCGTTTGAAGATCATCAGCTCTTTTCTAGTTGATGAGGGGATCTGACTAACTTCCTTATGTCCGATCGATTCGAAATTTGGTACCGTGTTACTTCAACGATATTTAAAGAACATGGTAAGGCAAGCGTGAGCTGGTCAGCCGTTTGAAGATCATCAGTTCTTTAATAGTTGATGAGGGGATCTGACTACCTTCCATATGTCCTATCGATTCGAAATTTGGTACCGTGTTATTTCAATGATATTGAAAGTATATGGTAAGGTAACCATGACCTGATCAGCCGTTTGAAGATCATCAGCTCTTTAATAGTTGATGAGGGGATCTGACTACCTTCCATATGTCCTATCAATTCGAAATTTGGTACCATGTTACTTCAATGATATTGAAAGTATATAGTAAGGTAACCATGACCTGATCAGCCGTTTGAAGATCATCAGCTCATTAATAGTTGGTGAGGGGATCTGACTACCTTCCATATATCCTATCGTTACTAACTCAACTAACTAATCATTATAAATACCTTCCTAATATTTATACCTACTTTAAAAAGGACAAAATAAAAGTAAAATTAAAATTTTAAAAACCCCCCGACACAAAAAATAAACTCTAAAAACTAACAAATAATATTTTAAACCTATTATAATTATTATCGTCACATATATTATGTAAGTTCAAATATTTTTATTTTCCAAGCGTAGTCGCGTCGGGGGACCGCTAAGTAAGAAAAAAAAGCGGCCAAGTGCGAGTCGGACTCGCCCATGAAGGGTTCCGTAGCAGCAAGTAACATAATATAAAAGTTCTTGTAGTTCGTTGTAACTTGAATGAAAGGTAAATTGCGGTTTACGATTTATGACGTATTAAAAAAAAACTACTTACTAGATATCGTTTAAACCAATTTTCGGTGGAAGTTTGCATGGTAATGTACATCATATATTTTTTTTAGTTTTATCATTTTCTTATTTCAGAAGTTACGGGGGGGGGGGGGGGGGGACACACACATTTTACAATTTTGGAAGTGTCTCTCGCGCAAACTATTCAGTTTAGAAGAAAATGATATTAGAAACCTCAATATCATTTTTGAAGACCTATCCATAGATACCCCACACGTATGGGTTTGATGAAAAAAAAAATTTTGAGTTTCAGTTCTAAGTATGGGGAGCCCCCAAAATTTATTGTTTTTATTCTATTTTTGTGTGAAAATCTTAATGCGGTTCACAGAATACATCTACTTACAAAGTTTCAACAGTATAGTTCTTATAGTTTCGGAAAAAAAAGTGGCTGTGACATACGGACAGACAGACAGACATGACGAATCCATAAGGGTTCCGTTTTTTGCCATTTGGCTACGGAACCCTAACAGGTGTAGTCGCAGATTGCAACAAAAGAATTTACTCCGAAAAATTCTCAAAATCGACACAACCGTCAACGACGTCTGCCCTCACGTGTATGCCCGTTCGGGTCGCCGCACTTGGTGACGCCTCCCCCGCGCCGCATACCGCACACCGAGCTCGCCGCGCGCGGCATTACGTAGTGCGTAGACTATGCATGAAATTAAAGATCGCTCGTACCTAAATGGAATTCTTAATAATTAATTAGCTGTTGTTGAAAAAATACTTTATAAACTTTAGCGGTCCCCCGACGCGACGACGCTTGGAAAATAAAAATATTTGAACTTACATAATATATGTGACGATAATAATTATAATAGGTTTAAAATATTATTTGTTAGTTTTTAGTTTATTTTTTATGTCGGGGGGTTTTTAAAATTTTAATTTTTTCTTACGCTTTCCTTTTTAACATAACAAGTTCCAACCCAATCCATTTTTTATTCTCTGTATTCTATAGCGTGTATTGCATATCCAACGTGTAGCCTGCGCCTGTACTGCATACTAATGTATTGTATATAAGATGACAGATAAAGCTCCGCCCCTTCTAAAGGGCTTTCCAATAGGGACGGGTCGACGTCGAAATGGAATAGAACTAGTTGGCGCGACGTATTAACGATATTTCTTTTTTTATTTGAAAGGCCTATGTAGGTATGTCATTATCTATCGAATAAGGCATCGTTCAAATGACCGCCGCAGCTGCTCACAGTGGTACGAATCGGATCCGGGTTCCGAATTTTTGATGACTCTTTCGCATCAGCCGGCTAAACTATGATCCCACTCAGAAGCCACAGGGCTTTTCGGCTCCGAGGCGAGAATGGTTCCAACGAAATAGATTTCGCTCGCACCGAGCACGGCCGATGTGGCGAATTTATGTTTAAGTGTGGCTGGTGAAATACACCGCAGTGTGGTTGTGGAGCGCCTGTACAGTCTGTCTACCACATTGTGCACGACTGCTCAAAGCGGAAGCATAATGGAGATTCTCTGGACCTATTAATATTACCTAAGCGAAAACGCAGCCCAATGGTTGAAGAACTTAGATATTAATTTATAGGACCATGTAGAGCGACTCAAAATGCCATACGAATTAATAAATCAGCCAGCTGAATTTGAGCGATGGCCTAGGAGTTGACTGTCCCGGGTTCTCCTGCAAATTTTCACGGACAGCGGCGATGTTCTCGGGCGATCTGGCGTTCCTTTGACGTACGGTTGCCTGGTTGTTTACCGAACCGGTCGACTCGAGATTGGCTACCAAATATTGGAGAATCTGCTTTGAAGGGGCCATAGGGGCAAAGTTTGCACTAACGAACGCTAAGTTTGATAGTAGTTAACTTGCAACTTCATTCTAGGGTAACTTTAAAATAGTTCTTGATACGAAAGGCTATGATCATGATAACAAACAACTTTTCCTAAGGAACCCATAGTCAAATCGCGAAAAAATTTGGTCTCTCCATTCAAATCGATCAATTGACCGGCCAAATCATTATGAAGAGTCCAAAATTTTTTTGCGATTTCACTATGACTTTCTTAGAGAAAGTTCTTTGTTATCATGAGTAAATGCATAGCCTTTCGTATCAAGAACTTATTTAAAATCGCCCTATATTTATGAGAATGAAGATACGATACAAAAGTCAATTAGGGTACAAAGGATGGCCAATAAGCTAGGTAGCAATTTCTTCCAAGCAACCTTTGGATGGGAAAACAACGATAGAATAAGATAGGCGGTAACTCGTTAAACAGAACAAGTTTATCAATAATTTGCGTTTTTTTACTAAAACTGACTGATCAGGTGATTTTGTTTTTAAAAAGTCAAAAGTCAACGCCACAGCTTAGTACCATGTTTTTCAAAAGTCGTTATTTTCCAAAATAATAACAATTTTTTTCAAACTCGTTACTGCGAGACAAAAATTCATGAATGGGCATTTATTTTGACGAATTCCTCTAAAATCTTGCTCTAAAATCGGTTGACGTCTAGCAATATCAGAAATGTATCGGCGCACAACCAATTTTCATTTCCAATGATTTCAATTTTCATTTTTACAGACATAGATAGCAAAACAATAGCCTTTTTAATAAAACCTTCCCAAATATCTCTTCTATCACAGATTTTACTGAGAAGGAACCCTCGTCATTTTTAAATTATTCATTTGATTTTGAAATGTAATAACAAAAAAATACGCCAGAGCCGCCGTGGTTGTTATCCATACGGTAAAGGATTTCATAACACATAAAAACATCTATATCTATACATATAATAAAAATGTAGAGGTCGAATGTCTGTACATAGAAAAAAAATGCTAAAAACCGAGTCAGGGGGATGTAAGAAGAGCAATAGAACAAATCCAGATTTTTTTTTTAATTATTTTGTTTCTCTGTCTGTGTGTCTGTTTATCTGTTTGTCTGTTTGTACGGGCTAATCTCCAAAACTGCTGGACCGATTTAAATAAAATTTTGCATGGTGGTACCTTATATCCCCGGTCAATATCTTAGATACTTTTCATCCCGGAAAATTAAAGAGTTCCCGTGGAATAGTTAAATAACTATAGTAACTTATACAGCTTAGTACACAAGAACTTATGCACCTAATTTAGTAAAATTTGGCATGCTGATACCTTATATTGCCGGTCAAACAATGTGTATTATAAAATTTATAAATCCCATAAAAGTGTCGGGTTCCCGCGGGAAAGTAAAACATTACAAAAACAGTGTCTAGCATAGTTTCTTTCATCATCATACTACTAAAACTGTAACGGTGTCGATTCTGTACACGGAATATTGTTTGAAAATAATAACGGTAGGGGGGGCCATGTCTATCGATATAGAGACCAAAACAATTTAATTTGGAATTTTTGTCTGTCTGTCTGTTTGTCTGTTCGCGCATCACGCAGAAACGGCTGGGCCGCCCCAACACTAACGCGTACGAAGTCGCGGGCATCAGCTAGTATTATAATATACACCTTGAAACTTTAGTTAGGTACTGTTAAACATACATAACTACCTAACAAAAGTGGCTCCCAAGGTCGGTTAAATTAATAATTAACTGGAGCAGTAAAGGTATTATATCTAATGTTGTTGTGTTGTAATATTCCTTTACCAAAAAAAAAATACCACGATTATTCCAGCCCACTTTTTTGTAGTTTCGTTTCGACATGAAATAAATAATTGAAAAACTTACGGAGGTGCGTCGATCACGTAAGTTAACTGACTACGGATATGGTCGCAATTTGTATATGGTTTCGACTAAAAGTGGCATTTATCTCGACCGTTCCCGTGATTCTAAAGACACGTCAAGGCAATTGCTTTCACTAAATGGCAGCCGTTGAATCCGTGGCCTTATAGACGGCTTGAAAACTTCTGACACTGAGCCTGGTCACTAGCTCCATCTTCTTTCTCTTTGCCACTTCCCACTTTAGGTGGGGTTGGCTCTCCTAATCTTCTAGCGCCAAGACGCTCTGTCTTGTGTTGTCGGGTCGGGTAGTTGGGCTTTTTGGCAAACTTAGTCATGCTGGTCCACCAGGCCAGCGGGGGGCGTCCTCTTCCTCGCTTACTTTCCGGGAGAGCTAGTACTTTACGGACCACGTGTTCATCGTCCCGTCTCATAACATGACCGTACCACCTTAGACGACTTTCTTCGAGCTTATCGGGAATAGGGGCTACCTAAAAACTACCTTGAACATGTTCATTTCGAATCCTGTCCAGTCTCGTCACCCTGACAGACCATCTAATCATTTTCATCTCGGCCATATGCAATTTTTGGACGTGTTTCTTTTACTGTCCAGCACTCAGCCCATTGAGCATCGCGGGTCGAACTGCAGTTTTGTATATTTTGTCCTTAGTGCGAATCGGCGTGCTTGCGTCACACATTACACCCGTAAGTGATCGCCATTTCTGCAAGGCAACATTCACCCTGTGGGATACATCAGCTCCCATATTTGCATCTGCAGTAATAACGGAGCCCAGATACTTGAAATGCTCGACTCTTGGTACTGGCATTCTGTCCGGATGGTATACAGTAGAGGCTGTCGCTGGTTTATTGCTGAAATTGCATGCTGCTGGTGCTCAGTCTTTGATCTACTGATGCGCAGTTCTGATGTGTCGATTGCAGTAATCCAATCGGACAGGGTGTTCTGTAATTCTTCGGTAATTTTGGCAATAAGCACTATATCATCGGCATAGAGGAGCGACTAGCTCCATAACCTCCACTAATCCAGATTTGACCCCCGTATATGGAATATGGCAGGGTATGTGAAGAGACCTAGCCCCAACAGTGTAGAGTAGGCGATGTTAACAACCCATATCGTCCCCAATTCAGGGGCACGGGTCTATTCCCATACCTCGGGAAGCTTAGGCCACACTTCACACGCGGAGCCCAAGTCTGGATTAGTGGAGATTGTGAAGTTAATGACCAGCCATAGTGTCAGAAGTTTTCAAGCCGCTTGACATGACTTAGCGACTGCCATCTAGTGACAGCGATCGCCTTAACATGTCTTTCGTATCACAGAACCGTTCGAGATAAATGCGACTTTTATCTATCTATCTATCTTAATATTGTACGTAACTATGTCTTTCCCTCCCTAAGGGAGTATAGTTATCCATCACATAACCAACCATAGATAATAAATATCCCGATCAATACAGTGACCTATCGCGTGACAGCTTCAACATTGTCTACACTACACTTACTTACATTACGTAACGGGGCGTGTGACGAACAAATGTAATGAAAGGTGTTATGGATATAGGAGTAACAAAATATGTATAGGTTCCTAATAGCGTCGGTGGCTTCACGGTAGAGACTCGAACCTCCTGACCAGCCAGATTATTCGGCAGTCTATAGATCTTTGTTCAATGCCGTCCGTTAGTTTCATCTATTATTTTGCTTCACTTGTCTTCATGAATTTTCGCGTTTCAATTCTGATAAAGTTCCAGATGTTTTCTTTTTAATATAATGAGAGATGATGATTATTGTTTAGTTTTTTTTTCAAAAATCGTAATTTAGCAAAAGTGCAAAGTTGTAAATAGAATTGGTTACATGATCGTTCACATTTTTACAATTTATAGATATGAAATCTATTTTTGGCCTAAAAAATTGTTAACGAAATTCAGATATAAAAATTGTACGCTGTTGATTTCATAATAAATAAAATAAATAAATAAATAAATATATTTATGTAGAGACTTCGGAGAAATAATGAGCGGATTCGTACAATTTATTCTTGTCAACGTCTTGTTGATAAGTCACGATAAGTCGAAAATTTTTGCCGATTAGTCACCGACTAAAAAGGTCACCCTCTAGTCGGTACATACATCTCTAGGTGAAATATTTAAATACTCGTAAAAATTAACAACTTGTCCCAAGAAGTTCAAATCAAATCAAATTAAAATACTCTTTATTGACTACCAACAAATACACATAACACATACCTATAAAACAAAAAAGAAAAAGAAACAAGTAGTACAATCTGGGCGGTCTTATCGCTAAAAGTGATTTCTTCCAGACAACCCGGGGTTCGAAAATTCATAGGCATTTCGGAAAAGAACATTTGGACTTCTCATACTAAGTTGGCCGATCCTAAGCGACTTGTTAGAAAAGTCAAATTGTTTTTCGTGAATCGGTTATAAATTCCATTTCACGTGTTTGGATATTTTCATCTGAGAAAAGAAACAAAAAATATACGTAAAAAATATAATGTGCTACTTTATTAGTGCCCGATATTTTAGTCAGTGCTTCTACTCCTGATTCTGATCAACTTTCCCCAAGGAATCCATAGTCAAATCACAATTTTTTTTTTGGACTCTTCATACTAATTTGGCCGCTCGGTTTGATCGATTTGTATGAAGAGTCCAAAATTTTTTTGCGATTTGACTACGGGTTCCTTGAGGAAAGTTGATCAGAATCAGGAGTAGAAGCACTCACTAAAATATCGGGCACTAATAAAGTAGCACCTTATATAATTAGTTACTCTCGAAATTCATTAAAAAAATATCGTAGGCAAAACCTATTGCAATTTCACATGTTATTTTTCATATTTTTTCTATACTGAATACTAACGCAAACAAAGCATTTTTTTTGTTTAACTATTTGATTAGCGATCGATAGGTACAAGTTAGATACACTATATAGTTCATTCCAATCAAAAAAAAGCAAAAGGTAAACAAACTTACTATGCAACTGACATTGACATGTGTCAAATCCATAGTAGTTTTGTTTACCTTTTGCTTTTTTTTTTATGGGAATGAACTATAGACTCATTAATTCTGTGACAAGACACACTTCATATACAAATAACAATAGTAACAGTTTGACAGAATTCTTATAAGAGACGCTACAAACTAAAATAAATTATAATTTTTGGCAGTACCATACTGTTAAGTTTTTATTTCATTTCTTTTTCTACTCTTATTTATATATACAGTCAATGAATAGACGTTTTATCTATCTACCCAAAGTTCTACCACGGAATGCCGAAAACAGTAAAGAATGCCGACTTTTTCTCTCACAAAAAACAGAAACCGTATATTTTCATTCCCAAAAATACACGCTAAATCTAACGCTCAAAGTTAACAATTAACGAAGTCGAAATGCGTCGAATGGCTCGCGCAGAAATAACAAAGGGAGGAATGGAAAAACCGCGGTGAGCTGGGATGGGGGTTGGGCATAATTAATGGGCTTAGCCGGGTACAGCACAACTCAAACAATGTTATAATATGTAGTAGACAAGAGCTGCCTACATACCAGGCTTGGAATACGTTAAAAACACCCGAGTTTCTGAGTTTCCATACCTCGAAACGCAAAAATAGGACCCTTATAGGATCATGCGTGTCTGTCTGTAGTCTGTCCGTCTTTGGAGTAAAAAGTGGCACTAATGGGAAAACATTAATGCCCCACTAGTGGGGACAATAAGGAGTAGTTAACAAGCTTAGTCGTCTCCACTGCTGGGGGGCACGGGTCTCTTCCCATACCTAGGGAAGGTAAGGCCTTACAGGTAACCCCATACACGTGGGCCAAGTCCAGACTGGTGGAGATTTTAGGAGTAAAGGCCGACCCAATGTCAGAAGTTTTTAAATCGCCTCAAAAGCTAAACATAGCTCAAAGATGGTGATCTGTTGATAGCAAGCTGCACCAACGGCGTAAAAAAGTTCACAAATAGACGTATATACCATACAGAATGCACTGGCGCCGACTTCATAGAGCCTGGGGATGCCCGAGCCCCCCCAAAGACATTCTCAGCGGGGCTGAGCCCCCCGTTATTTTATATTAAAATACTTGTGTGGCTTTTTTCAATTATTTATAAGAGTATTAAAAAACTTATACATCTGTGAAGTCATTTTTCATTATTAACAATCTTTATTGAGTTATTTCCGTGCGTCACATAGCACGAGCCAAAAACGCTCGAAACACAAAAGTTACTAGGATGTGACGTCACGGTCTAGGTTTTTCACTATGAAACTATGAAGCGCAAGGTAAATCAATTATATTTATTACTGTGTACAGAACTACTGAAGGTTCGATAAGTAGGTAGATAATCACAAAACGCACGCAAAGTTAGAATGCTAGTTAGAAAATATGTATTAGGAAAATATACAATCTTTTTTCGCCCTAGCCCCCCTATATCTTTATGAAGTCGGCGCCCCTGATAGAATGTTACATTATAAGTATAACTTGACCCACCTAATGTCAATAAGTATCATTCGTGCGAAAACGGTAACTTTTTCAATTATCTCCCACTTTCGTGGGAGAGGCTGGCGGCCACTCTGCCCTCATAAGAGAGAAGACCGCTAAGTGCATATATGGAGTTTTCGTATAATTTGCGGCCTTGTTTTTTATGAGGGCAGCCGCTAGGATCATATCATAACGGTTGGAAGATTCAGATTCATTTATTTCACGTCACAAATTTATCCTTACTTAATGTTATATTAATGAATGAATGAATGAATGAATGAATGAATGAATGAAAACACTTTATTGCACAACAAAACAGGAAAATAAAAACCTAAACATTAAAAAAAAAAGTTATACAGGTAGGCGGTCTACAAACAAAATACGAAATACAAATACGAAATACGAAAGTGTTTTTTTTTGTTCGTCCTACTTTAACGTCGCAACTGAGATATGGATCGACATGTTTTTTTTGTGAGATATAGTTGACGGTGTGGAAATGACATAGGCTATTCTTTAATATTTGATAATTAGTAACTGGATTTTAAACTTCATTTTATTTTATAATTAGTAATTTGCATGCTGTAATTGTCTATCGCTGGAAAAGAGATTCAATTTGAATCTTACCATCTATACTATGTACCTTTTTCAATGGCAAATAAAGAATATTTGTATTTATCGTGTAAAAATATTGAAGTCCCTTGGAAATTGAACCAAGAACCCCAAATTATAATGCAAATTTATAAAACAATGCTCAAACCTCAACGACAACCATAAACTAGTAGTTATACAAAGTTCCACATGGAAATAGCGATATTCTAGGAACGTGTAATTTGACCCATTTTCACCTGAAAACCACACCCTTCATGGAGTCCATTGTCCGGTTATTTGCCGGAAGATGACGAAGAGATACTGCGACTGATAATCAGACAGTGTTATGTCCTGCACTCGTCTACATTGGTATGGGTTTAGAGCTTCTTTTTTTAACCTCTCCCACACTCATTCGTAGCACTAATAGTGCTGCGATTCGTCTAACACTTAGTTGAAGATCTCTGGTAATCGTTCGCAATACATATCTCTTCTTCACTTTCCGTCGATAACAGGCAATCAAGTCCATTAGGTGGCCTCTGATTCCGTTTTAGCTAGACTTGAGTGGACGTCAATAAATGTGTGACAACTCGGCGTAGGTCTGTTGGGGAATATTCTCCATGACCGCATTAGCAATCCCATTATACTTAATAAACAGACAAAATTAATGTCAGCAATGTGCTGTAAGAACGATTCGGCATTTTCAAAACTTGAAAACTTTACAGACTTTCAGAAAACGTAAACGAAAATGAGCGTTTGTCTTTTTTTTAATTGAGAAATGTGACGTTTTTAGTACAAAGGTGCAAAAAAACCGGGGTACTTAAAGCATACATCGTAGTAAATTCAAAAAAAGGTTCGCAAAATTGGAAAAGTATTGTTTGTTTGTTTGTATACTCTTTATTGTACGACAAAATAACACAACAAAAATTAGTGAAAAAATACATGGATGCACAAAGTAATTGATTATCTGTCAATATGGAGAATCCAATTTTTTTTTCATCGACTTAACAGGTTCCGTGAAGAAACTTTTTCAGTTTCACAAGAGTAAGGTCGCATATTATCAAATATTATATAAAAAGTTACCTGTACGTGATATAATCGTCATTGAGATTTAAACAATGATATATAAAAATACAATAAATTTAATTATTAAAACGATAAAAAGACAGATTTCTTACCCACTGCGTCCCTTGGATGATGATCGATGTTATTAGTAAAAACGAATACGTACCTGTAAAAGTATAAATAAAAAAAATTACATATTAAAACAAACATATTTAGCATTAAGGAGCAATGTTAATGTGGAGTGGAATTCATCCCCACCAGCCAAAGCCGAATTGTTCTTGAATGTACGTATTGTCTCGTACCTATTTAGAACCCTGAAGCTGTATATCGACACAAGGGTCTAAGTACGGATTAATGGAGGCTGCGAGTTTAGTAACCAACCTGAGTGTAGAGGTTTTCAGGCCTATAAGGCCTCTGAAGTGGCTTAACGGCTGCCATCTAGTAAAAGCCTTTACGTGCCTTGTGAAGTACGACTCGGTGGCTAAGGGGTTAGCGATCCTGACCTCTGATCCGAGAGTCGTGGGTTAGATCCCCACACAGGGCAAACTTTTCTGTGATGAGTAGAATTGTTTGCTCTGAGTCTGGGTGTATTATATCTATATATGTATGTATTTAAAAAAGTATATGTGTGTGTATATATATCAGTCTCTGGTTCCCAGGATACAGGGAATCCTAGTTTGGGGCCAGATGACCGTGTGTGATTTGTCTCAGATATAAAAAAAAAGTACGGAAGCGGTCGAGATTTATGCCACTAACAGTCTTACCCATCCACGTCATAGTCGTGTCTACAGTCAGCTCAATTTCGTGATCGACAGGAAAAAACTTTATTTAATAAAAAATATGACTTGCTTTTTTTAAAGTCATCCAAATTAAATTAGACACTTGTACGTAAAATAGAATAATATTGCTGGAGCTTAGTTTTTATTTACATTCAGTTTCAGGGCATTTTCCGATATCTGATAAGCACTTGATAAGGTATCTCTCCACTGTATAGAGTATTTTCATTAACCTAATGAAGAGAAGATAATACTGCAAATACAGATAGATATGTTGGAACTTTTTGAAGCTCATACAAGTACTTCGATTTCTATTTAATAAATAATTGACCACGCTGAATACGTTAAAAACAACCGACTTCAATCGCAACAACTCCAATTTTGCTATGTTTTTGTTGATTTTCTCAAAAACCGCTAATTCGATTTCGATAAAATTTATATGGAACCACCTGTGAAGTATACCCTTTGTGAGTAATCGGTGAACATACTTACATAAAAAATAAATAAAAAAAAAGATACCGACGAATTGAGAATCTCCTCCTTTTTTGAAGTCGGTTAATAAAATTTCATTTCAGGTCTTTTCTTCATCCAATCAAAAACACATAGTTTTTAATTATTATATTTTGTGTAAGGTACCTACTTAGTTGATCAGAGTTTGAAATATAAAATAAAAATATGCATGCATACCTATCTAAGCTCTTATTTCAAACAAGGTTGTCTGGAAGAGATTGCTTATAGCAATAAGACCGCCTACCTGTACAGTCTCGTAATTATGTACTCTAGTTATAATTATTTTTAGTTTTTATGTACAAAAAATTGTAAATAAATAAACATCGAAAGTCGGTTGACATTATTAAAATGAAACACACATTTGAAACATAACGCAACACTCACACTTACAGGAAACGAAAAAGAAATCGGCTTCTCCATACAAAATTATAAACTTGATTGGACAGTTTGTATGGAGAAGCCGATTTTTTTTTCGTTTCATGAAAAAAATTCTTGTGGAAAGTTGTTCAGTTTCGTCTACTGAGCAAGCCCTTAAAGTTTTCGGAAACCTGTCCCTTACACCCTGTATAGTAGTAATAGGTACAATACATAAAATATGATAACATGACATATTTTGTATGGAATACTTATTACCTTCAAACCTAGATAGATCTTATTTAAGTACAAAAAATATATCTTTTTTCTCAAGCCGCTAAAAATCGCGTTAGACGAAAATCCGACAAACTAAATTTGTTTTTCAATTTTGTGGGCTGAAAGGAAACGGACTTTCATAAATCGTTAAAATCCTCCAGGGTTCCGTCAAAGTTAGCCGGCATCGCCATAAAGATTGATGGAGCGGTAGTAGAAATCTTGGATCAGGTGTAGCGTCAGCCATTTATCTTTTTATTTTGTTTTATTCACAATTGGCAAGCCCTTGGCATCATCTCACCCAGTGGTAAGTGATGATGATGCCGAAGATGGAAGCGGACTCACCAAGATTCCCTAAGAACACTGAGGCTTGGCGGTAAGACTTAGATAAGATGGTGGTAGCCAGGCGGGCTCATAAAACGACCTACAACCAATCAAACCGTTCCTACAAAATTGGAGCCTGCCAGGAATCGAACCCGCGAACTGTAAAACCTGACGTAAAACGAGTGAGCTGCCACTAGGCCATGGAGCAAAAAGAACTGCACAAGTTATAAACAACCCCCTTAAAAAGAAAGAAACCCCTTCATATTTTAATCGCCTCCGTAGCGTAGTGGCTTGCCGCTCGCTTCACATCAGGAGGTCGCGGGTTCGATTCCCGGCGGGGTCCAACTTTGTGGACTCGGTTTGGTTGGTGGTAGGGCATTTTCTGAGCCCGCCTGGCTAGCTACCACCATCTTATCTAAGTCTTGCCGCCAAACATCAATGTTAACAGCATTGATGTGTTCCGGCATGAAGATAAGATAGCCAGTTCCCCATTGCGTTGGGGAATTTTGGTAAGCCCGCTTCCATCTTCGGCATCATCATCACTTACCATCAGGTGAGATGATGCCAAGAGCTTACCAATTGAGGGTAAAAAATAATAATATCCAGTTCCCCTTAGTCAAAGAGTTTCATATACTCTAGTCTAGTACTAGTATGAAGTCTAAAGTTGCACGTCTGAGAAATGCTAGCTCAAAGAACATTTACCTGTAAAACTTAACTACGAACTTACATGTTACACGTGTATCCCCTTACTTTGGAGGTTCTACAAGGCAAAGTTTTTAGATCTTCACTTTTAGATCGACAAGAATCTTGTTTAAGTGAAGTGTAAATAGGTACGAATATGATGAAGGTATAAAGGGCGTCACACACTAAAGCGATACTGTGCTGTAAAATCCGCCACACTCATGGATGAATATTCTAGCATGAGGCTTATAACTTCACGGTCACCCCACTCCATTCATGAGTGTGGCGGATTTTATAGCACAGTATCGCTCGCGCTCTAGTGTGTGACGCCCCTAACACTTTATCGGTATTTTTCTTCTTTAAGTCCTGCAACTCCTAGAGGCCGAGACTATTTTTTAAGGCCTTAAGAAGCGTCAAAATCGTAATATGTAATGAAATTATTGAAAGACTGCATGACGCTATCACTATGGAAAAAATATATATAGTTAATAATTATACTTAAAACTATACAAAACAAAGTTACGTGAACAGAATCATAAAAATGTTAAAAAATTTAATGTGAAAAACAGGTAAACCTGTTACCCTGTTTTTGATATTAATTACAAAAAGCGACACATTTATTAATTTAGATAATTCTTTTTTGTCGAAACCAACGCATAAAATCGGCAACTTTAATACTTTTAGTATTACTTGAAGGTTTTTTTTACTTATCTGAAAACCAAGAAAGTAATAAAAACATGTAAAAATCGAGACTCTGACTTTCTGTATTCTGAGCTCTGACGTTTCGCTTCAACGTAACCGCTGCGATGCTAGTAGTGATGCTAGTACACTCATTTATTTGAACTTAATATGTAAGCGTTACGGTCGACATTATTTTTATCACACGATCTGCTCAGACTGAGTCGTATTAAAGCCTGGGTGCACTAAACATTAAAAACATATTCGCAGTCGTGCTTTTTTATAAACAAGAAATTTGTTTTATTGAAAATAGACTATAACAGATATTTACATATAAATAAAACCATTTCTTTTGAATTCTTCTCTAATATACATAAGATGGAATAGAATGGATGAAAATGGAATGTCACAACGGATTAGAATACCTAACAAAATTAATTATGCATTACTTTATTAAGAATTAAACGAACGTCCTTTACTATGCATAAAATTGTACTTATTGAGAATAACAAGGAGGTGGCTGTCCCTCCACATTAAACTTGAAATACCAAAACTAATTAAGTATGCATTAATTTATTAAATAATTATATTAAATTATATTATATTAAATAAATCCATTTAAACAAGCGCTCTTTGATACGCATAAAACTTTCCTAAAATAGGGTATTTGATACATTCAAATACCCTATTTCAGGAATGTTTAAAAATAGAAAAACAACAAAATAGTTATGAAATATTTTTCACTAACTACACAGCCTTTTTATTTGAAACTGTAGGCCTGACTACTTGATTTAAATTTCAACTTGATACGTCTGTATATAGTTTTTAATGTACAAAAATGTGTTAATTAATAAATAAATACATTTTTAATATTTTGTCATTGATGACTTTTTTGTTTAGTCTATTATAATTTATTTATTTCATTTGATGTGTTATTATTATAGGTATTTTGTTTGAAAAAAGTATGTTTTATTATCATTTATCACCCTAAGCTTGGGCGATCTGCTTCTTATCGTGTGGCACATTTAACCGTCCTATCCCCAAGGTCTGCTAATAATTGATTGATGGGTGTGTCGGTATATCGATATAACTTATTAATCTTATTATAGACTCCTAAGTCACAAAATAGACACAGAAGGTCCGCTCAGTTCAAACCACTAAAATCGTAAGCATATACATGCTTATAGAAATATACGGTCGTTCGAGACAAGGTCACGATCGCACAGTACGTGATCTTTCCTACAATGACCGTATACGTCTATAAGCATGTATATGCTTAGGATTTTTGTGAGCGTATTGAGCGGACCTTCTGTATCTATGTGTTTCGTGCCTAAGTATACCAATCACATTATATTATACAGGATGTTAAAAAAATGCGTTGGAAATTTCAAAGGGTTACTCAGAATCAAATATAGAATACAGGAAACATATTGAAAAAGTTTTCCATACATATTCTCAATTCACTAGTATGGGAAACTGAAAAAAAATTGCAGTTCGGATTTTTCCATATTTTCCTGTATCTTGATATTTTTTAAATAAGTATATTTTTCAAGTAAAAAAAAAACTTAATTACTCGTAAAAAAATTTAATGCCTTTTTTAACACTCTGTATTTCTAGACGTCGTCTAGTATTTAACCCCTGCTGTGCTTCTGTCTGTGACAGTCACGTTAAGAATACAGTAAAATAAAAATAAAACTAGATGAGAAATGTAAGAGTCGTATTTATTTTTCTGTAGTAGTATTGTCGCCTGAGACAATCCTTGTATATACAGAAAGGGTAATTTTTCTGGAGGAAGGAAAACGCTCGTCGTAAACTTCGGTTTCAGGTGCCTACGATTCATACTTTTGAAATAATAGACAAATTAACTTGCCCCCCCCCCCCCCTCCCACCGGCCTACGGCGACGCTCTTGTGCACTGTGCAGTGATACGGTTTTCCTAATTGTACTATGACATATGTATATGTTATGAAAGAAAAAACCTTTAATAACCTAACAAATTGCTTTAAACACTACTTATATTTAAAAAAATAAACCTCAAACAAAATATTAGAGTAACTGCTAAAAGCAAACTGCTAAAACTGCTAAAAGCAATTTCGCATCGCGTTAAATCTCTCTCCTAGCTTGATAAAAATGTATTTTCATAAATCTTAAAAAATCTCAGAGTGAGAAAACTACAAAATGAATTATAGTGAGAAATTACGAAATATATTGATTTGAAGATCTTACAAGTCTGGAACTTTTCTGTAGGTTTAACTAACACAAGCTTTACGATCTTGTTTTTAACTTTAGACTAAAGTCTTCGTTTTTATGTTCGGTAAAACCTTCAACTGTCAAAAACTACAAAAGAATTAAAATTATCAACGAAAAATCTTCAATGAACATTTCCAAAGTAACGAGATGCTTTTAAGTTCATTAACATTCGAAAGACGTTTTTTTTTTGTATATTAAATATTTTTAACCCTTTATGTTTTTTTTGTATTCCGAGTATAATAGGTAGCCAGCCAGTACATATGTATCTTTTCTAGAATACATGTACCTACATTGTACCTTACTGTACCTTTCATAAAGTTTTGACATGTCATTTCTTCTTATTCTTATCTTGTGGCCCGATTCTTTATTAACCATATATAGTCTTGTAAGTACCTATTTAAAAAATTTTTTATTGTATAATGTTCCTCTTTATATTCTCGGAAATTTTGAAAAATAGTCACACCTCTATTCTAAAAGAAATCATACATTCTAGGAACAAATAATCGACAACGCTGAAAGCGTTAAAAAACCGACTTCAATCGCGTAACATACGGCTCAAACTGAGAGCCTCCTTATTTTGAAGTCGTTCAAAATCAAAATCAAAATGTTTTTTTATTTAAGTAGATGTTTTGCAATACTTTTAAATCGGTATATTTAATCGGTCGGTTAAAATACTAAAACCTTCTTCTAAATGTAACAAATCCTTTTCTGAAAACCGCATTCAAATCGGTTCAGGCAAACGCGAGATAATCCTCTTTTTTTTGAAGTCGGTTTAAAATCATTCGAATCGCAAAATTACATCCTGACGCAAATCTAGTTAGACTTCCTAAATTCAGGAAAGTGTAATAACTACTAAAGATTTACCTGAAAAGAGTAACTCGGTGGCTTAGCGGCTAGTGCTCCTGACTACTGATCCGAGAGTCGTGGGTTCGATTCCCACCCTGCTCTCGGGGCAAAAACTGTTCTGGAACGCTTTCTAAATATTCTTTCTAATTGTTAATTCTGTGGTAGCCAGTAACAATGTCACCGTAGGTAGTAAGATCGCCTTTTCCTCGCGTAGCCTAAGTTTCTTATAATTCCCTGGGGGTCACAGCATAAAATGTTATGTATAACAACAACAAAATATTGTAACAAGTCAGCTTTTAAAATAAACATTAAATTTGTTATTCAGTTAGAAGAGTAGAATTTCACCCTCACGCCTTTTAATGACACCCTGTAAATTCATTTATTCAATAAACCTAATGTAAAACTAAGTACTGAAAGAATTCCATATTTCATGGAAAGCTTACGAAATACATACCTTATCACAATAAATCTCCAAGTCAAATAGAAATTATCCTTTATCCATTATTAGGATAACACAATTAACTAAAACAACACTTTGAATAAAAACACACTTTAGAAATAATTTAAAAATACGTAAGTATATTAAAACAACACTCTCGAAATAAAACAGTACACTTCCCTGAATTCGAGAACACAGAAGCGCGAACTTTTTCAATTCCGAACACGTTACAGCCGAGACGCGTACGAACTCGCGAACGCGCGGAAACCAACTGAACTTAACCGGACGGAGGATCTGAGGATATTACCTATTGCAGCATTTTCGTAGTTCTTCCACGGTAATGGAAATGAAGAAAATAAGCACTGATATACAGTAGGACCTCTTTAATCCGAACAGCCAAAAACCCCCCTTCGGATCCGTGGAGCGTTCGGATTATAGTATGTAGACATTTTGAAGGGCGATAAAAAAAGGTGTTTATTATTGAAACTGTGTTTTAATCGTGCAAAACTTTAATACAGCTAAATGATAATGCTACAATACATTTTTTTTAAAGAATTTCAGTATAATACTTTGTAGACTAGTACTTATTTAGCGACATTGAAAACTCTTTATCTCTTAATTTATACAAACGCGTAACGCGGAGCGGGCGGTCAAATACAATTCGTGTACCACTTCCTCAGTAGTGCACCCGTGGTACAGTTACTTACTGAGAAACGGCAGATGGGCGGGGATAGGGGGGTCGTTCGGATTATAGAGGGTTTCGGATTAAAGAGGTCCTGCTGTATTAAAAATCTGTCTTGCACTGTTGTGCAGTTATGAAGTTCCTTAACATACTGTTAACATTAGTGGTTTTTATTTCATCACACATCACAAATAATTTTATACAGGTGTTTTTTTTTGCCGACGACGAGCTGCAAACTGTATGCTAGTAATAATGATATACATATACTCCGAATTAAAATAGGTATACCTACGAGCAAATACGTAATACAAAAGTCTGATTAACTTATTGACAATTAGTATGGGGAGCTTTTTGTTCCGATCGTATAGGTTCTTTCGGAAAAGTGGTTAAGTTTTAATTCTTCTTGTCAGCCAAATGAAATAAAAAAGCTCATCTTATACATATTACGGCCAAGTCCAAGCCTTTTTGCGGGTCCGTAGGCAATGCTGATCAGCCATTATAAGTGGAACCCTAACCACAAGCAAACCTCATTATATGCTGGGCTCTTTATACTTTGGTTAAATTGGGAGCTACAATATACAGTGTGTCAAAATATGACCAGCAATATTTGAACTGTGGCTTCTATTTATCAAATTGAACAACTTTCTTCAAGAAACTCATGGTCAAAAAGCAAAAACAATTTGGACTCTTCATACAAATCTGACAACTGGTTGATTAACTTTGTATGGGAAATCCATTTTTTTTTTGCTTTTTGACCATGACTTTCTTGGGAAAAGTTGTTCAGTTTGATGAGTAGAAGCAACAGTTAAAATATTGCTGGACAATATGTTGTTAATCTGTATAAAAGTGCATTGAATTTAGCCAAGTGTGAACCGCGCTTGACTGCCAGTTTGAAATCGATTACAGGGAAGCGAACAGGGCCCCGATCGCGCTAATTTTAAACGGAAATACCAAAACAAAACCTCGACCATAAACGTTACGTTACGCACTTTTTGTATCGCGCTAACGAATTTAACGGTAACGAATTAGCTTTTTATCGGAAAATGTGTTGGTGTAGCGATCGATCGAACTGTATGTATTCTATGGTATCGCGCTATTCTTTGACAACGTTTAAAAACAAAAACGTTTCGTTGGGAACGTGTTTTCCGCTATCAAACGAACGTTTCTGAAAAAGTTAGTGCCAAGGAACTTTTACGTATAGAAGCTGAGCTAACGCATTGAAAAATCTTTTGTTTTTTCGTATTTTTATACACAATTCACACACTTCCACACTTGGTTAGCCCTTGGCATCATCTCAACTGATGATAAGTGATGATGATGCCAAGGATGGATGGAAGCGAGCTTATAAAAAAGCGCCAACGCAATGCGATTGGGGTGTACCCTTAGGGGCTCTATAGGTCAGGGACTTAGAAAAATTTCGGCGAGATTTTTTTTGGTTCGCAACCCCCCCTTCTTATTGTTTTATCGAGTAGGGGTCACTAAGGGGAACATTTTTGGTCATGTGAAGTTTCTTCGTAAGGTGCAGGTTTTCGAGAAAAACGGCAACCAAAATTCAAAACTCCACTAACAGTACCTAGGCTTAGGGGGACTAAGGGCCAGGGACTTAGAAAATTTTCGATGAAGAATTTTTTTGTTTGCGTCCCCCCCTTTTTATTGTCTTATCGAGTAGGGGTCACTTAGGGGAACACTTTTAGTCATGTGAAGTTTTTTCGTAGGATCAACCGTTTACGGAAAAACGGGTCCAAAGGTGCACGTTTATAAAGGAGCCAGGGAAAATTTCTACAAACGGTATTAATGTATGAAGGGGGTGTTAAGGGGGCGCCCCGAGAGCGCCAAGGAGCGCCAAGGGGGCGCCCCGGGGGCGCAAAGGGGATGTTAAGGGAGCGCCAAGGGAATGTTAAGGGGGCCCCCTTGGCGCACCAAGGGGGAGTTAAGGGGGTGCCAAGAGGATGTTAAGGGGGCGCCGTAGGAGGGCCAAGGGGTGCCCCGGGGCCCAAAGGGTATGTTAAGGGGGCGCAATAGGATAGCCAAGATGATGTTAAGGGGCCGCCCTAGAACGCCAAGGGGGCGTTAAGGGGGAGTTAATGAGGCGCCCCAGGGGCGCCAAGGGGATGTTAAGGGGGCACCCTAGGAGAGCCAAGGGGGCGCAAAGGCTATGTTAATGGGCGCACTAGGAGAGCTAAGGGGGCGCCCCGGGGGCGCAAAAGGGGATGTTAAGGGGGCGCTCCTCCACGGGGGCGCTAAAGGGATGTTAAGGGGGCACCCTAGAAGCGCCGCGATATGGAGATAATTTACGCTGCACACTCCGGGGCCCCTGTATCGGCTGCGGTGTCATGATAACCCCCTGCTTTGATGATGGGATGCGATGAAGGGGAGCTTGGGCAGTAATGTTTCTATAGGACAGTATTCGCTGCACCCACTTCTGCGCCCCCGGGGCGCCTCCTTGTCTCTCCTAGTGCGCCCCTTTAACATACCCTTTGCGCCCCGGGGCACCCCCTTGGCTCTCCTAGGGCGCCCTCTTAACATCCCCTTGGCGCTTCTAAGGTCCCCCCTTAACATCCCCTTGGTGTCCCTTTAACTCCCCCTTAACGCTCCTAGGGAGCCTCCTTAAAATCCACTTGGCGCCCGCGGGGCACCCCCTCGGCGCTCCTAGGGCGCCCCCTTAACATCCCCATGGCACCCCCTTGGGACTTCTAGGGCACTCTCTTAACCTTCCCTTTGCGCCGCCGGGGCGCCCCTTTGGCTCTCGTAGGGCGCTCCCTTAACATCCCTTTGGCGCCCCTTTAACTCCCCCTTAACGCTCCTAGGGCGCCCCCTTAACATTCACTTGGCGCTCCTAGGGCGCCCCCTTAACATTCACTTGGCGCTCCTAGGGCGCCCCCTTAACATCCCCATGGCGCCCCCGGGGTGCCCCTTTGAAGCTCCTAGTGCGCCTCCTTAACATATCCTTTGCACCCCCGGGGCGCACCCTTAGCTCTCCTAGTGCACCCCCATAACATACCCTTTACGCCCCCGGGGCCCCTTGGCTCTCCTAGGGCGCCCCCTTAATACATTAGTACCGTTTGTCGAAAATTTCCTGGCCCCTTTATAAACGCACAACTTCGGACCCGTTTTTCTCGAAAACGGTTGATCCTACGAAAAAACTTCACATGACCAAAAATGTTCCCCTAAGTGACCCCTATTCGATAAAAAAGGGGGGGGGGATGGTTGCAAACAAAATAAAATGTCGCCGAAAATTTTGTCCCGAGCCTAAAAAAATTTTCTTTGTTTTCAATGCGTTTCAAGGCGTATTATAGCGCCCCTAAGGGTATACTCCAACAGCCTCTAAGGATACAATCTGACCTGCGAAGCTAGAGCTATCTTACTTACAATGCTGTTAAGATTTGTTTTTTGTGACAAGATTGATAAAATGGTGATACCTAACCAGGCGGGCGCGTTTGTTTCTGTATTCTGAGGCGGGCGCATAAACTTTCTACCACTTTCTTTGATTTGTCCCAGATATTATTATTATTATTAATAAAAATTCCGAATAGGCTGGGACTCGAACCCCTGACCTCTTGAAGAGGAGCAAGTGGCTTAGATGCTATGCCAAGGAAGTGGTTAATAATCATCAAGCTCAATTTTTATCTCATATTTTAAAAGATGCCACAAGGTAGATGGGACAAAGCAGGGTAACAACCGGCAAAATAAATGCTCATTTTAGAAGGTCACTTCATAATCATCACTGCCAAAGTACGTCTATAATTACGTCCACTGCTAAACAAAGGCCTACCTGTACTTTGTTTTGTCTCTGTGTCCTCGAGTTGTCTGGAAGAAATCGCTTTCAGTGATAAGCCCGCCCAGGTGGCACCACCACATATCTTTTTTATTTATTTTTTATTAATAAAATTGTATTTTGTGTGCAATAAAGATTATATATCTAAAAGGCTTCCCCTAAGGATTTCCACTCTGACTGGTCCTGCGCTGCCCTCACCTTTCATCAGGTCATCGGTTCACCACCGAGTGGTTGTTCTGCAAGCTGTGTGCTCCGCCTACTGCTGCTTCAGTTTAGCAGTTCTATGAGCTTCGGCAGTTACTAGTAGTTCTCCTGTGTATGACCTCATTTAAGTGACTCGGTGGCTCAGTGGTTAGCGCACTTGACTATTGATGAGAGACTCGTGGGTTTGATCCCCATCTACGGCTAACATTTCTTCGATGAGCAGGGCCCCGGAATGTATTTAAATGTAAATGTGTATGTATATCAATCAGTCTCTGGTTTCCATTAGTTTGGGGCCAGACGATTGCGCATGATTTATCCGGGATATTATTGTTACCTATATTGAAAACTCCAAATACAGCATACTCCAACACCCTTTGGTTGTCCTTGAATCTGTTTATGAGACCCATTGTAAGTGGCCATGCCTCAGTTTCACACTAGTCAAAGACATTGGTTTTGAGAGACTGTATGGTTAAAAAACGATATGGTCTGCAGGCCAAGCCGTTTGTGGGTTAGGAGTTGAAACCCCACATACCGTCTGGATGTGAAAAAGACTGTAAGCAGTGGTGGTAAAATAAAAAATACCTAGTTCCTTACACAATATTATTATTTATTATTGTATTGGTACTGTTTGTTTACATGTTTCGAATTTTGATGGTCTTGTCCTTCTATGCAAACTGAACATACTATCTGCCAGTTGGAGACAGCTGTTATCATGTGATGTGCACATCCAGCCTCAGCATGATCACCAAAGACACTACAGCGGCGCTTACTTATTTAATGACCTTTTTATTGGCCTTGCAAAACTCGACCAACAGCTGCAGCTATTCTAGGGTGCCTTTAGGATTCGTGTCCCCACTGCTATGTTCCACTAGTGGGGCCAGCAGGACTTTCAAGTGCTCGTGTCTCCTTTAACATAGTGGATGAATGGTGCACGTAGCCGTGTCGGGCCTCCATCCACCTTAAAAGCATAGAAAATAACACATAAATAGCTGCACTGCCCACATTTATAAATTATTTCAGAAAACTACTACTTACTTGCAGTTTATATATGCATTTTTCCACATTGTTTTGCGTTTTTCCTTTAATAACAATAGTAGACAATGAGCAGACACTACATTTTGACAACTATTTGACATATGAATAGTGCTGCGCGCTTCGCGAAGTGCATAATCGATCATCGATTAAGAAAATAACACCTAATATTTTTGTATACTAGTGGTAAGCTCTAAACGTTCTGAGTTCGGTACAAGTTTTGATTTGGTTTGGTAACGTCAACGATTAAATCGTTGAGAAAAAATACCGCGATACCATTTTTTACATCAGCTGAACAAAATCTAATCCAAAACCAAAAACGCTTCGTTGGTAAGGTAAAACCTATTGAAATTAGCGCGATCGGGGCCCAGGAATCTCAAAAGTTATGTGACTGCGACCTCGCAGAGCGTAAAATAGTGCACCGATTTAAATACTTTAAAAAAACTACCAAAACTATTTAAGGTTAAACGTCAGTCACCCTATTTCATACAAATTTACCTGGCTATTAACTACACAAATAACCACTATATTTTCGATTTTATCTGTCCAACGTAAACTTTGCAACCTTTGATTTTCTCCAAATGTATATAATTAGGGTAACGAGTAGTATCGTTGGCCCCCCTCCAGTGAATGGCCTTTTGAACTTTATAGCACAATATTAAGGGTTACCGCTACTAAAAATATCGTCTTATATTTTTGTAAAAATAAGCATTTTATGCTTTGTATAGTTTATAATAGCTTTTTTGATTTCGATTCTAGCAACACTGAAAACTAAAGTCTTTTTGTTCGTGTGTCGCAGTCGTTTAAATGTACTGCAGATTTTTATCAAAATTTGTTAAGACCTAGGTAGGTTTATTGCTTTGTTTCTTATTGTATCGTGATTTGTTACATTGTAAGAGTTATTTATTTCATTTATTAGGTCGATTTGATGTTAAATAACGCAAAAGTAACTAGTTTCTAACGTATAATTCAGAAATATTAGGGGGCCAATCACTGTACTTAGGCCTTATATGGAAGTCCAATTGAATGGCATGGCGGCCAATCACTAAAAGACGGTTTTATAAAATACAATAAGATTTTGAACTTTATTTGCGCTGTGTTAACGGAGTTATTTATTAAATTCATGCATAAACCATCATAGCCCTTGTCTAAACAAAAACTGGCCGGGCCAATCACTGTGTTTTTGATGGGATTGGCAATGCCAATCATTGTATTTTGTTAGGGCCAATCAATATACCGTTTCTCAAAGAACACGACAGTGATGTGCGCATTTTATTATATTTTAACAAATTTATTTTATTTACCTAGCTAGATATACAAAATCCTAAAAAATAAATGCCTATTCTCTTAATTTACTTACCTTACATTAGTAATGAGATACAGTGAAAACGAAAACCATTTTATATCTTTTGTTGTTTTATTATTTTGTAATTTTCTACTGAGATAATAAAATAATAAAATAAAAGATTTAAACATATTTTATTTTATTTGATTCTTTGTTTCCCATCACTATTGCTCGTTTTGCTACATTCATTGGCACACCACGTATACAGTGATTGGCCCGGTCATTCACTATCAAATCGTTAGGACAATCACTGTGCTCAAGGGGGCCAATAATACTACTTTTGGGTGGTTTTTACTAAAATTCCATAAATATCTATTTAAACGCAATTATTTAGGGTTCAAATCATATTAATTTACTTCTTAGGCCCTTACAGAATGGTAACATACAATTCAGCAGTCAACTGTTAGCCAATATTCAGAGTTATATGGGTTCAAAGTAAAAAGTTTGCTTAAAGGGCCAATCATTGTACCCGTTACCCTATATTATTTATTTCTGTAATATCATTAAAAAATGCAGTAAAATATCATAAATTTTACGCATGTAGTGGTGTATAATTCAGCACCACCTTTCTGATATTACAGTAACTACAATCTCAATTGGTCTGTTAAGCTTTGTTTAGCCCAGGATTTCGTTTTTAGCGCCATCTTGCATTTTGCTTGAGCATTACCAAAGTAGCAAATTTATTATAAAGACTTTTTAGTCTGAGTAATTTATTCTGGCAAACTTGTTTTATATTCAGAAAAAAAAGACGCTGTCAGTCTCACGTCAGGGACATCTGAAAGACGAAAATATTGTTCACCCAACAAGGTCTAGTTGTGAGTTTCAGCTCGATATTTGTGATATACAGGCTGATATTTTTACTTATACAGAATGTAAAAAGATCACTCCTGGAAATTTAAATTATGGGATCCACTCATGAAACTGAACAATTTTCCGAATGAACCTTAAGAATGCTGAATACTTAAGACAATTTTTGAACACACCATACAAAATTGGTCGGTTAGCTTACCATATTATATGAAAACTTCATTTTTTTTTGTTTTGTCTCCGTGTCTCCGGGTTGTCTGGAAGAAATCGCTTTCAGCGATAAGACCGCCCAGGTTGCACCACCACATATCTTTTTATTTGTTTTTATAATGAGATTGTATTTTGTGTGCAATAAAGAGTATTTATCTTATCTTATCTTTTATGCGAATTTTGTATGGGTTGGTATGTTAAAGTTTCCGGAAGTTACAGCCTGTATAAGGTGCATTCAAAAATTTTTAGACTCATACCATGCCCCATTTCAAATTTTAACCGCCTCCGCTTGTCCGCTCGTTTCACATCAGGAGGTCGGGGGTCGATTCCCGGCGGGGTGTAACTTTCTGGATTCGGTTTGGTTGGTGGTAGGGTATTTTCTGAGCCCGCCTGGCATATGCCACCATCTTATCTAAGTCTTGCCGCCAAACATCAACGTTAACAGCATTGATGTGTTCCGGCATGAAGGTAAGATAACCAGTTCCCCACTGCGTTGGGGAATCTTGGTAAGCCCGCTTTCGTATTCGGCATCATCGTCACTTACCATCAGGTGAGATGATGCCAAGGGCTTACCAATTGAGGGTAAAAAAAAGATCATAGCTAACCAGGCAGGCTCCGAGAATGCTCTACCACCGACCAAACGGAGTCTTACATATTATAGTTAGACTCTGCCGGGAATCGAACCCGCAACCTCCTGATGTGAAGCGAGCGACTAGACAACGGAGGCGGTTTTCCGGGAGTATTATTATTGTCTCGTTTGACAAAAAGTAAGTAGTTACCAGCAACCACGTGATACAACCCGAACCTTAGATATGTAGATTTTCATACACGGAAAGTAAAATCCCGACAAAAACATTCACATATCAAGTAAAAAGTCTTACACGTCAATATTTATAGACTCGACTGTAAAAAGTAATGAATTCCCGCCATGTAGCACCAAGTTTCAGGTTATAGAATAATTTATTTCTCACAAAAGGATAAACAGTTATTCACTTACACAATATTTTTTGTCACCAAAATATATTCCTAAACATAGTCGTCTATGTACAAAAACCTCGTTTTATTCAAACTCACTTGTCAAACATGGTTATGATAATTTTTTCCAAAGTATTTTGGCGCTTTCAATGTCTCCACAAGACAGGCATTCCAGGTTTTGAACGCTGTTTTCTTTTCTCTTCAATTAAAGGCTAAAAAATAGTATCACTCCCTATCAGAGCATAAAGTATGGGCAGCATTGTTGCTTTTTATGTTCTTGAAATTGTGTCAAAATCGCAGCATGTTAAGGTTTTATTTTAAATTACTTACCTATACGAAAATTTTATTTTTAGATACATTTTGTAAATACGAAACTCCTGATTTAATTCTAAGTATTACAAGACCAAAAAAGGAACAATGTTGTCCTTATTCTATGCTCTAACAGGGTGTAACACCGTTCCAGCCTCTAATGGAGGAGGAAAGAAAACCGCGTTCGAAACCTGGACTGTTTGTTCTCCAGCAACTCTCGGTTTCAAAACGCTGGCTTGTGGAGACATTGCAAGCGCCAAAAAAGCTTTCGAAAAAAGACAATGCCCGTTTGTGCCCCAGCGTCATATTCGTACTTATATTTTCATTATTTTTTCCTGAAATATTACAAAAATAAGATAATGTGAAAAAACGTAACACAAATAATTCAACATTTTACATTTTTCAAAATGTATGTAAAAGTTGGGAGAAAAAAGATAAAAAAAAGTAATTGTTAATATCTGACTAATTTACATGGGTCACCTTAGGAAGATGGAAACATTTTTGGACTTATATTCAATAATTTTTACTCCGATGTATTACAAAAATAAGGTTACGCGACGCGATATAAAATATTAAAATAATAATTATGGGTATTCTCTGTTGCCTCTAAAAGTTTGGAAAATAGATATAAATAAAAAAAAAAATACTTTTATGTAACCGATACATAAAAGATTGATATGCATTGCATTTTCATTCACCTCATTCAATAGTGTTGTGAAATTAACGAAACAAAAGTATCAATTTAATGATATTACAATACCGATACTTTTTCCTTAACGAGTATTTAAAAATACCAACAGTGAAGGAAAAATTTTTAAAACAAAAGAATTATTTGTGCTATGTTAGGTACCTTGTATTTTTGTATTTTATCCTGTACAGAGAAAATAAATTAGTTATGAATTATTATGAATTATGGAATATTCATATCCGCCATTAAAAAAATTACCTTGTGTACCCAGAATTCAAATAAAATTAAATGTATTTCAGAACAGAAGTTACAAATGGCACATTTAAAACACATTTTTTATCATCAGTACAACAAAAAAACCGGCCAAGTGCGAGTCGGACTCGCGTACCGAGGGTTCCGTATAAATTCATAATCACACATGTCTTGAACTCTGTATTTTTTTATATTTGAGTTGATTGAGTGAAAGGTAATTTTCGGTTTACGATTTATGACGTATTAAAAAAAAACTACTTACTAAAGCTCGTTCAAACCAATTTTCGGTGGAAGTTTGCATGG
Organism: Coleophora deauratella; assembly: GCA_958295455.1. NCBI lineage: Eukaryota > Metazoa > Arthropoda > Insecta > Lepidoptera > Coleophoridae > Coleophora > Coleophora deauratella. The sequence goes on along the minus strand of OY282414.1, from coordinate 6,885,074 downwards.
CAATGTACATCATATAAATTTTTCTACTTTTATCATTCTCTTATTTTAGAAGTTAAAGGGGGGGGGGACACACATTTTACCACTTTGGAAGTGTCTCTCGTGCAAACTATTCGGTTTGGAAAAAAATGATATTAGAAACCTTAATATCATTTTTGAAGACCTATCCATACCATACACGTACATGTTTGATGAAAAAAAAATTTTGAGTTTCAGTTCTAAGTATGGGCAACCCCCAAAATTTATTGTTATTTTTTTTTCTATTTTTGTGTGAAAATCTTAATGCGGTTCACAGAATACATCTACTTACCAAGTTTCAACAGTATAGTTCCTATAGTTTCGGAAAAAAGTGACTGTGACATACGGATGGACAGACAGACAGACAGACATGACGAATCCATATGGGTTCCGCTTTTTGCCATTTGGCTACGGAACCCTAAAAAACTAGATGCTTTATCCTATACTATTAAACGAGTTAAGTGTCCCGACGATTTCGAAAACGGCTTGAAACCTTTTGATGAAAATCTAGGATTAGGGGTTAAAAATCACCATAAATCCAGATCTATGAGGGAATTATCTTCGAAAAGATTCATTTAAGAGAGAATTCATTTAATGATCGAAATTACATATAAGGAGAACGCATATGATGCTTAAATTTAACCATCGCTTATAGGTACATTGGTAGACTAGCGGTTTTGGTGCGAGCCACTTACGTTTGGCTGCTTTTAGGTCCGGATTCGAATACCACCCATGAGACTTTATAGTTCTTTGTTTTTTAATTGTTTTATTTTGTGTGAACTTATGTAAATATTATGAAAATAAATAAAAAGACTTAAGAGTGATAAAAAAATATATTTTAACCTCTTTGTATTTTAGAGACAAATAGCGCCATCTTTGGCCGTATAAGTTAATTACATACCTGGTGAGTGTGCCGCTCTGTCCCGTGTTTGAAAATAGGAAATTTTCCACGGTTTTCTCTAAAATCAACCAGATGGCGCTGATAACATTTGCAATAAGAAAATCTCTAAAAAGTCGCCAAAACTGATAGATATTACTGACTTATAAATGATGAACAACTTTCTAATATTACGTATCATTGAATATTTTTCTATTTTTTTTATCAAAAAAAAAGGATGATTTGCATGTATTTTTTTCAATAGAATCCATCTATCTATCTATCAGCCGAAAGACGTCCACTGCTGGACAAAGGCCTCCCCCAAGGATTTCCACACCGACCGGTCCTGTGCGGCTCGCATCCAGCGGCTTCCTGCAACCTTTACCAGGTCGTCGGTCCACCGAGTCGGGGGCCTGCCCACACTGCGCCTTCCGGTGCGCGGTCGCCATTCGAGAACTTTACTGCCCCAACGGCCATCTGTTCTACGAGCTATGTGCCCTGCCCACTGCCACTTAAGTCTAGCGATTCTGAGAGCTATGTCGGTAACTTTAGTTCTCCTACGTATCTCCTCATTTCTGATTCGATCACGTAGGGAAACACCAAGCATAGCACGCTCCATCGCCCTTGGGGTGACTTTGAGCCTTCTTATAAGGCCCATAGTAAGCGACCATGTCTCGGATCCATATGTCATCACTGGCAACACACACTGGTCAAAGACTTTAGTCTTGAGGGACTGCGGTATTTTGGATCAATATAATCAAATTATAAAAAAATATTATAGATATTTTCAGAACAAATATTGCTTGTCCTTTCGTCCCTTAGAAGGCCACTACCGACTAAAACAACACCCTGCAAAATGTTTCATAGAAAATACCGTGACTCCAAATAGCGTAAGACTTGGCTTGCAAAGGCTTGCAAGGCCGTGCCTCCACAAATTTTCGACATCACTTCGTATCTCCTTGCATGATACGTATCTCCTTGCAGGCTATTGCTAGGCAACGTTGTTATTCAATAAATGTTATGTGACTGAACAGATATTTTATGTTTTTAATATTGGCGACGAGGCCAATTCAATGGATTTAAAGAAATTAAAACGTACAAGAAGCTCAGTACAGTTTATTAACGCGCACAGAAAATGTGCTCGACACTCAAGACCCAAGTAAGTATATAGCCCCGCTTGGAGTCACTCGACAAAACAATAAAGAAATTTCACGAAATACAGAACAACATAGAACTAGAAACCGAAGATGAACATCTTGAGGAAGAAACCTTCTACAGATTCGAGTTTGAGGAGTTGTGTATAGCACTGAAAACTACATTACGAAAACTAAGTACCTATTACTTCACCACTCATGGGGAGACCTCAGTCCGCTTGAGGCAGACAGAAACTCCAAGAGGGACTCCCTACCTACTGATGTTTGGAAAAGAGTTTAGAACTAAGCTACATGCCATGGTAGTCCCATACCTAGACCGGAGCCACGTAGTCAGAGGACAAGGAGAGGACATTTCTCTCCTGGAGACAAGGTGGCCAGGAGTTACTCCTCTCTTGCCCAGAAGTTTGAATTCGGCACAATAACCCGACGTCTGGGTGGAGTACATTATGAAGTCAGAACCGATGGGGGACTCCTGTGGATCCGTCACCTCGACCAGCTGCTACTGTTTTCCCTGGTGTCCTGATTCGCGGGGGAGACGTGATACATATCTCCTTGCAGGCCAATGCTATGAATGATTGCTATGCGACATTGTTATTCAATAAATGATTTTTTTCTTTTAAAAAATCTTTTCTTTTATCGCTCTTGGGTCTTGTTATTTACATATTTATTTATGTTCATACTAAATAAAAAAAATTAAAAGACAAAAACAATAAAGTCTCGTAGGATACGAACCCGGACCTAAAAGCAATAACATAAAAAGGTTCGTACAAAATTTGCCGCTTGCACCTCTGGGTTACGGACTACTTATAGAGGTAAGTCAAAAATAAGCATCATATACGTAAAAAAATTATGTATGTGTGCGTAATTCGAGCCCTTATTCATACGAGATAAACGCAAAACTATAATTGTAAGGGGACAAATATATCGAAATCCTTATTTAATTAACATTATTATGGTTTATTAGCGTACATTGACCTTGTAACTGCTCGCTGTTTTACGTAATATGGTTTAGGTTTATTTACACTATTTTTAAATCGAAAAACCAAGTTATAGTCAGATGAACGCCATCTAACGGATTTTTTTAACCAGGGAGCACTAACGTTTAACCTTAATGTGGGGTTTCTACCCATGAATCTAAACATTATTTTTAAAAGTAAGTGGTAAAAATATTTTTGGACCTTCAATACTAAATTGACCGACTTGTTAAAAAAGTCAAAACCTTGTTTCGTGAATTGACTAGGGGTTGCTTTGGAAAAGTTGTTCAGTTTCATGAGTAGAAACCCCTGCTTAAATCGTTTCTTCTAATTTTGTTTAACTTTTTATAGTTTTCATCTCAGATCTCTAGAGATAAAAAAAAAAAAACAAAAAAAAAATTTTTTATGGCAGAGGTGGCAAACGAGCAGACGGATCACCTGAATTAAAAAAAATACCTAAAAACTACTTTTTAAACGACTTAAAAAAAAGGAGGAGGTTCTCAATTCGTCGGAATCTTTTTTTTTTTATTTATTTTTTTATGTATGTTCACCGATTACTCGAAGACGCCTGAACCGATTTGGAAAATTATTTTTTTGTTTAAAAGGGTATACTTCACAGGTGGTCCCATATAAATTTTATCGAAATCGATTCAGCGGTTTTTGAGAAAATCAACAAAAACATAGCAAAATTGGAGTTGTTGCGATTGAAGTCGGTTGTTTTTAACGTATTCAGCGTGGTCAATTATTTGTTTAAACCAAAAAACACCATTGGCCATTTTCATACATCTATTTCAGACGGTTAGCAATGTGTTGTAAGACACTTCCTATGCTGGAGTATAAATAAATAAATAAATATCCGGCAGGACAAATCACACACGGTCATCTGGCCCCAAACTAGGATTCCCTGTACTATGGGAACCAGAGACTGATATACACATAAACGTTTTTAATACATACATACGTAGATATATAGACATAATACACCCAGACACAGAGCAAACAAATCTGCACATCACAGAAGTGGTGTATAGGTGGCCCCGGGTGGGGATCGAACCCACGACTCTCGGATCAGTAGTCAGGATTACTAACCACTGTGCCACCGAGCTAGTCAGTCAGTATGGTCACAAAACACATAGATACAGAAGGTCCGCTCAATACGCTCACAAAAATCCTAAGCATATATATGCTTATAGACGTATACGGTCGTTGTAGGCACGATCACGTACTGTGCGATCGTGACCTTGCCTCGAACGACCGTATATTTCTATAAGCATGTATATGCTTACGATTTTAGTGGTGTGTATTGAGCGGACCTTCTGTGTCTATTTTGTGGTATGGTTGTATGGAGTTCTTCTTATTCATAGTTGTGTATAATATTTTTTTGGAATATACATACATTTTCTGAGCAATGAAGAAGAATGATGGATGTTGAAGATCGGGCAAAGTGGAGTAGATTGAGTAGGAAAGCGGACCCTGGCTCCAGCCGGGATAACGCTAAGTAGAAGAAGATACATTTTCTGAGCAGGTAGCACTAAGTTTGCAGTATTATAATTTTTTATACCTATTAGAACTAAGTTGATTGCAATATGTACCTATTTTTAAATTTAATAAAAAAAATCTCGATAATTTAGTTCAAACTGCAAAGGCTCTATGTCGAGTGCCCCTCACGAAGTCTCGCAAAAAGTAATAATTTCACTGAGTAGTGAGGAAAATATGAAATGTGTTTTCTAATGATTCCGGTTTTATAACTTTCCAAGTCAAGATAGTTTCAAAAATGAAATAAAAAAGATTTTTACAATGCAATTTTAATTAAAATTTGGTCCGCTATTTTAATTTCGTCCGGTAACTATTTGACTGTGTGGCGAGATCTATCGCACCGCCACAAACTAAAAACCTACAACGCGCTATCGAAAGTTTCTTCGGCTTAACTATACAGGGTGTTAAAAAAAGTGCGTTTGAAATTTTAAGGGGTTACTCAGAATCAAGTATAGAATCCAGGAAAAATATTGAAAAAATTCGCTCTTCAATTTTTTTTTGCAGTTTTTCATACAAATTCTCGATTCACTATTTAAATTTAGTATGAGAATCTGAAAAAAATAATTGAAGAGCGGATTTTTTCAACATTTTTCCTGGGTTCTGTACTTGATTCTGAGTAACCCCTTAAAATTTCAAACGCACTTTTTTTAACACCCTGTATATACGACTTCCAACCATCAACGGTTAGACCACGGCCGGTGCCCAGGCATACCACCTCGCCGTCTGGCGGAGGTACCTCCCTTTGCCTCTGAAGAGTGGGAACACACAGTTCCTATAACTGTAAATCTAACCACGGGGAAAAACTGCATAATGTATGTAACGAAAACAGCTGAAACTATTTAAACTGGGGCTTCTACTCATGAAACTGAACAACTTTCCCCAAGGAACCCATAGTCAATTCGCGAAACAAAAAATTGCACTTTTCTAACAAGTCTATCAGCTGTTCGACTAATTTACTATGGGAAGTTTTTTGCGAATCAACTGCGGGTTCTTTTGGGCAAGTTGTTCAGATTCATGGGTAGAAGTTGATACTCCAATTTAACCCTTTGAACGCCCAGTCCGATAAGGCTGACAACGCTTTTTCGTTCCACACACGCCAGGATTTGAGGATTTTCATACATTTTCGTGTACGTTTTCTCCTATCGTAGCGTGGTGGAAATGGTAACAGAAGTACCTAACTCAGCCCCAATCTACAGTTCTCACTGACTTGACCTCATGATGGTTACGATCCCCAATCCCTGGGGTTACAACATGAAAGAAGAAGCGTGGCGGTCAATAGGTTACAGAGTTTCAATTGATTTTGTTGTCCCTAAAAAACTGTGTCAGTAATGTCACGCTATATTATGTGAGACTGTCTCTTGTGTGAACAAATCTAATAAGTTAGAAAGGTAGCGTCTGCCACACTTATGCTTCCAATCTGATTACCTGTTCGTTCAGTGTTCTTCCCTTCTATGTTCGCAAAGTAATTTTATTTTAGACAATGAAATTCCTACTTTTCAGAAATATACGAGGAAGTCTGAAAGTAGCGCCTGTGACAGAAAAATGACGAGGGAATGGTTTGTCAGGGTATGGGCATGTTATGAGGAGGGACGAAAGTAAAACCACAGCGTTAGTTGTCCAGATACCTTTTCGGTAATTCATGATTACGTTTAAATAGGTAAGTAGTTTTTTTTTATGTGATAGGTGGCAAACGAGCAGACGGATCACCTGATGGTAAGCGATTACCGCCGCCCATACTCGTAGACACCCGCAACACCACAGAGGAGTCACAAGTGCGTTGCCGACCTTCAAATAGGATGGGGACAAGCGGAATTTGGGGGGGGGGGAGGTTGGGCCTCCGGTACCCTCAGTTCAGTTTATTTTAAACTTCAGTTTAGTTTTAGTTAAGTTCTTTTATTTTCCCATATTTTCCAAAAGTTTTGTTCTTATCCATTAATTATAAATTGGAGCGGCTTGGAGGTTCTGGTAACCTATAAATTTTGACGAGAGTGGACTGTAAAGGCGCGGTTCTGGTCCGGTCCGGTCCACGCGGTATGGAGGGATGTAATTATTTTACAAAGTACCGATTTTGGGGATAATTGAAGAAAGCACTGCGTCGTACCTATTAGGTTCCGTCCTGGACGATCTTGGGAGTCCTCGTGACGGGCTGGTTCGGCAGAGTCTTTCTAATGTTGATACAAGAAATCAGTTCACGGCACTTCCAAATGCACTTATAAACACACCCGCGGGTCACAAACTTCTGTATTAAAGACAATTTACAGAGTTTTTCACAATAAAAACAGTAATTACAAATTGGCTCGATTGGCTTATTTTCGGTTCGAAACAACACTAATGATCTTCATTTTTTTTGGGCGCGTGCCAAAAACTGACACGAGGATCTTCTCTCTTCTTCTCTCCAGGTCATTTGGACGCAGTGCGAAAGAGAAGAGGAAAGGGATTCGGTACTTTGATTTTAAAAATGCGGAAAAGAAATTAGATAGACCGAATCGAAAGTAAAGAGATTTTAATGAGTGGCGCTACCATAAATATTGTATTAACTATAAGTTTGCCGGATAAACCTATTTTCTTTCTTATTGCTTTCGTTCTCGTGTGAGGGGTAGGGTAATGTATAAGAATGTGGATGGAATAGTGTTAGAAAGGGAAGTCGTAATAGGTTAAAAAAATTCGAACGATTTACATGGAGTGTCCAGGGTGTAACCACGCTGTATCGGCAAGTGGAAAAATCAGTCAGTCAGACCACAAAACACATAGAGATACAGAAGGTCCGCTCAATATGCTCACAAAAATCCTAGGCATATACATGCTTATAGACGTATACGGTCGTTGTAGTCAAGATCACGTACTGTGCGATCGTGACCTTGCCTCGAACGACCGTATATTTCTATAAGCATGTATATGACTGTATGTATGTAGAGCATGTATTGACTGACTCGGTGGCTAAGTGGTTAGCGATCCTAACCTCTGATCCGAGAGTCGTGGGTTCGATCCCCACACAGTGCAAACTTTTCTGTGATGAGCAGAATTGTTTGCTCTGAGTCTGGGTGTATTATATCTATATATGTATGTATTTAAATGTATATGTGTATGTATATCAGTCTCTAGTTCCCAAGATACAGGGAATCCTAGTTTGGGGCCAAATGACCGTGTGTGATTTGTCCCAGATATTATTATTATTATTATTATATGCTTACGATTTTAGTGGTTTGTATTGAGCGGACCTTCTGTGTCTATTTTGTGGTCAAACGTACCTGATTAGGTTAGTATTAATATTAGTATTCAGTGGCATGGCAAAAAGAATATCAGTAGCTCTGCTGGTATCGACTCCGGTCTCCTAACCAGAGCTCTCGGGATCAAATCCTGGCCAATGTACCAATGAGTTCTTCGAAACTTATGTGCATTTTCATACCGACTGCGTTAACGGTGAAGGCAAACATCGTGAGGAAACCTGCACATCTAAGATGTATATAGGGTGACTTTAAATTAGTTCTTGATACGGAAAGCTATGAATATACTCATGATAACAAACAACTTTCCCTAAGGAACCCATAGTCAAATCGCAAAAAAATTTTTGGACTCTCGATACAAATCGATCAACTGACCGGTCAAATTAGTATCAAGAACTAATTTAAAGTCACCCTATATATGATGGTAGCGTTGCACACGTATGTAGGTAAAAATCTAAATGCCCTACAAGTGACCGCGGGTGACGGTGATGATGATGGCGAAAGTGTTACACCAGGCAACCGCCGTCAACACCTTGTGGATAGCAGGGTTAAATTGTGCTAGACGATAAGAGAAAAGAGAAGAAGAGAGAGAATCTTTACTATTATTAAAGTTGATAGGACTGTAATACATTATAAAGCAGTCGATTTTTTGTTGGTATTACACGTATCGGACGTCTTTCGACTGATCATGATTACATAATAAAAACATTACCCGATTTTCACAATTACAAAAATTAAATTGTTTACATGTAAAATCTGTTTCGACTGAAATCTGTTAACTCCCTTTGAACTTCAATTTCAAATCTCATTCAATGTGAAATTTGATGTGAAAGTTCTTTGGAAATCTCAGACTAAAAAAGTTTTTATTTAATTACGAAAAGCGCAAATTGAAAACGTTGCCATCATCGCTTTTTGTTTCTTTCCTTTACATGTTTATAATACTGTCCTCATAAGAAAAAAAGCCGCAAAGTATACGAAAACTCCATATAATTTGCGGCCTTCTTGTGAGGAGCTCCGCCAGGAGCGAAGATATAGAAAGAACTCCTTTGTTTGTGTAACTTCTCGCCTTTTTATTTATCTATACAGAATTTTTATTTATCTATACAAAAAGTACATCAGAATCAAGTATAGAATACAGGAAAAATATTGGCAATAATCGATCTACAAAAGAAATGTCGCGCGAGATTTTTTCAACCTTAAAAATGAAAAGTGGCGCATGTGTGAGAGTGGTCGCTTGTTGAATAGGGTCCTTCTAAATACCTGAAACAAAATTAACAGTAGCTTCTACTCATGAAACTGAACAACTTTTCCCCAATCTACTGAAACCTATACTGAAATCGCAAAAAAACTGGATTTCCCATCCAAAATTGGCGGTTCACTTGATCAATTAATATGAGGACTCCAAAAATGTTTTGCGAATTGAGTATGGGTTCCTTATGAAAAGTTGTTCAGTATCTTGAGTAAAAGCCATAGCAAAAAAAACATGTAGGTATTCCATAAGGACTCTACAGAATAAAGATTAGTTCAAACTATTGTCTCAGCCGAAGAACCGAAGCCATCAGCAGCTTCGAGTAGTCATTTACCGCTCCGCTTCGCTTCACTTCACTGCTTTTTTTAACTTTAATTGGTAAGCCCTTGGCATCATCTCACCTGATGGTAAGTGATGATGATGTCGAAGATGGAAGCGTGTTTACCAAGATTCCCCAACGCAATGGAGCACTGGCTAATTTATCGTCATGCTTGATGTTTGACGGCAAGGCTTAGAAAGGATGGTGGTAACTAGCCAGGCGGGCTCAGTAAATGCTCTACCACCAATTGAGTCCTACAAAGTTGAACCCCGCAGGAATCGAACCCGCGACCTTCTGATGTGAAGCCAGCGGACTAGCCATTACGCCACGGAGGTGGTTAAAAGTGCTTCTTTGGATATTCCAGAAAAAAACAACAAAACACATTTTTAAATAAACCTTATTTATTTAACTAATCTTACAATAGTACTGCGTTAGTTAGCTATGCAATCGCTCCGAATTTAACAGCGCAACTATCTCTTTCCTAAGCATGGCGGCCTCCTCTTCCATCTCCTGTCTTGTTCTCGCAGGCTTCGCGGGGTAGTTTTGTTTGAATCTGTTAATAAAAGGTAAAGGATAATTATTATTATTATTATTATTCATCATCACTTACCATCAGGTGAGATGATGCCAAGGGCTTACCAATTGAGGGTTAAAAAAAAACATATTGTTGCACAAATTGTTACAAATAATCTTTTTTTATGTGATAGTGAAAGACACCCGGAATACCAGAGGAGTCACATATACATTTTTATTATCTCGTCTCATCTCATCTCACTAATATTATAAATGCAAAAGTATGGATGTTTGTTTGTTTGTTCCGCTTTCACGCCAAAACTACTGAACGGATTTGGATGAAATTTGATAGGTAGATAGATAAAGCATTCGGCTAATACATAGGATACTTTTTATCCCGGAAAACTTAAGAGTTCCCGGAGAAATTCTTATAAACTCAAAATTTTCACTTCTTCACTAGATGGCGCCACTTTAATATTTTCTTTATGGATTTAATTCTAAAGTCCACGCTGACGAAGTCGCGGGCGGAAGCTAGTAATACATTTTTGCAATTTTGTAAAGAGTACTGAAACTGCTATATTAAATTATAATGTTTTTCCAACATTTTCACAAAAAAATTTCATCTCTGACATTCGATATTTTAAAAAGTAACTAACAGACTAACCATAATTTCGTATCTATTCTGTGAACCACCCTGATGCCACAGTATATTAAATATGTGGTACTTAAGGTGACCTCAACTCAGTTACCTCGCACGCACTTATATCGTAGATAATTGACCACGCTGAATACGTTAAAAACAACCGACTTCAATCGCAACAACTCCAATTTTGCTATGTTTTTGTTGATTTTTTTCAAAAACCGCTGAATCGATTTCGATAAAATTTATATGGGACCACCTGTGAAGTATACCCTTTTAAACAAAAAAGAATTTTCCAAATCGGTTCAGGCGTCTTCGAGTAATCGGTGAACATACATAAAAAAATAAAATAAAAAAAGATTCCAACGAATTGAGAACCTCCTCCTTTTTCTGAAGTCGGTTAAAAAGGAAGCCGTAATAGGTAAAAACTTGAACAATTTATAGGAGTATCCTGGGTGTGCCAATACGGATCTTATCGTCATCATCAGCAGCCAAAAGACGTCCACTGCTGAACAAGGACCTCCCCCAAGGATGTCCACGCCGACCGGCCCTGCGCTGCTCGCATCCAGGGCTTCCCGCGACCTTCACCAGGTCATCGGTCCACCGGGTGGGAGGCCTGCCTATGTTACGTAGCCACTCTAATTAAATGCCTCGACGGCCATCTGTTCTACGAGCTATGTGCCCCGACCAACGCCCAATACAGAACTCATTATAAAGTAATAATTCGTATATCGAAGCAAGTGTCTACGTAAAACAAATATTAATCTAACATTACCCACGATATCGGAGTCGGATAAAAATAACATTTATTCAGCTCAATACGAACGTACAGTCATCTTTTCCCGCTTTTCCCCTAATTAGGAATGCGAAGCGCGTTTTTACGACCCGCGAACAAATTTAATGCAAATTAAAAATAATTTTGTGTCTTATTTGTATTCGCTTCATATCTGCCGATTTTGGTAAAGAATAAGATATAATTTATATATTCATTTGCGTAATAAACTTAAACAAAGTTGGCTTTAGTCATTTTTTTATTTTAATTTTAAAGTATAACAACTCTGAAAAAAATTTTTTGGGTTCAGTTATCCTTTGAAAAACGTTACCCTTACTGCATCACTCTCTTATGTATCTGTCCGTCTGTCACAGCTTTTAATATACCGAAACCTAATCAAAGAAAGACTGAAAGTACTTACTGGTCGTGTTTTGCCAACTCCAAATATATTAAGTCGTTTTCAATGAAATCTCCTTTCTTTCTTGGCATTATATGACAATGGAGATGCTGGAACAAAAGAAAAAAATAAGACTTAGAAAATAGCAGTGAACAAGGCGTGTAACAAAATAATTGATGAAAAAGTTTTTATATTTTCCAACTATTTTTATTTTAGGGGTCGTCCATTAATCACGTGAGGCTCAAAAGGGTAGGAGGGGGTTTAGGAAAAATCACGAAATATCACAAGGGGGAGGGGGAGTGTACTGAGATATCACGTGTATTTATTTTTTCGTTGAACGCGCGATTTCTAGAGTAATTTACAAACGTAGGACTGTTTGTTTTAAACTCTTCCCAAGGTTCGAAACGACTTCAGGCAGTCAGAAACCACCTGCAACCTTAATGTCTGTCTGGTTTTTATCACGGTGCTTCATTTTTCCAGAATTAAATTACATTATATCTGTATTTAAAGATAATATTTTGTACCAAAAAATACACGTGATTTTGGGTAGGGGGTGGGGGGTAGTCTAAAACCTCACCACGTATCACCAGGGGGGAGGGGGGTCTAAATAGTTGCTAAAAAACATCACATGATTAATGGACGGCCCCTTACGAAAAATGGTAATCCGCGCGATTTACCATATGCGATCCCGCGAGTCGTTGAGGAATAAGCTAAAAGAAATTAATATTTTGATCGTTGTTGGCCAATTCATATACGAAAACATCATGTAATGTACGTAAAAAAATATTTGTTTTATAAAAACAATGACAATAACAATTTTAATGTAGGAAGTAATTAATAATAATAATTTGCATATACAGAACGTTAAAAAAAGTGCGTATGAAATTTCAAGGGGTTACTCAGAATCAAGTAAAGTACATAATACAGGAAAAATATAGAAAAAATCCGATCTAAAATTTATTTTTTCAGTTTCCCATATTAAATTTGATTTGAATAGTAAATCAAGAATTTGTATGGGAAACTGAAAAATATTTTAGGTCAGATTTTTTCAATATTATTCCTGTATTCTATACTTGATTCTGAGTAACCCCTTAAAATTTCAAATGCACTTTTTTAACATCCTGTGCTGCCTGAGCAAGCTTAATAAGTCACTTATGAAAGTACTAAGCGATAAATAAATTTGCTCTTTCGTTTAACTTTTCATTAAAATATGTGAAAAAAAGCATCTGTACTATAAGAAATATGTAAACCGAATGCAATAATTTCTACGCCTGTAAATTAGCAGAAATTAAAGGGGAGTCGGTACTAAAAGGCGTAGAGCGGCCAGGCCTAGTCCGCCTCTGGGGGTGAGGATGCCCTTAGAGAGGAGCAAAGAGCTATGTTTTACAGTAATAATATATTAATAGTGTGGCAGCGTAGCAGCGGTCGTGGCTCAGTGGTCGCGTCGATCACGCATGTTAACTAACTACAGATACGGTCACAACCTGGATGGGTTTGACTTTAAGTGGCATTTATCTCGCCCGTTTCCGTGCTTCGCAAGGCACGTGAGGCTGGCTGTTATCACTAGATAGCAGTCGTTAAGCCATGTCGGAGGCCTTATAGGCGACTTGAAAAGTTCTGATACTGGGGTTGGTCACTAGTCCCACAACCTCCACCAATCCGGACTTGCCCCCGTGTGAGGAGTATGGCCTAACCTTTTCGATGTATGGGAAGAGACCCGTGCCCCTGCAGTGGGGACGTAATGGGTTGTAAGCAAGTGTAGCAGCGTGCGACTGGGCATCAGGTATAGAGCGAGTATTCACCTTATTATTTGGGAAAGGAAAAAAATAAATGAGACAAGTAGCACCAATATAAGAGTTTATTTAAAATTCAACCTCTTCAAAAGTCCCTACAATAGTTTTCCATACAAACTTATAATTATACATATATAGGGTGACTTTAAATTAGTTCTTGATACGAAAGGCTATGAATGTGCTCGTGATAACAAACAACTTTCGCTAAGAAACCCATAGTCAAATCCCAAAAAAATTTTTGGACTCTTCATACTAATTTGGCCGGTCAGTTGATCGATTTGTATGGAGGGACCAACATTTTTTTTGCGATTTGACTATGGGTTTCTTAGGGAAAGTTGTTTGTTATCACGAGCACATTCATAGCCTTTCGTATCAAGAACTAATTTAAAGTCATCCTGTATATTATTTAAACAGACGGATTCTAATGAAACTCTTTACATGGCATGTACGTAAAACGATAAACTGGCATAACGGTACAATCTATATTTTCGTTTTTTTTTATATATAATAAGCAATTTTTAAAGTGCTATGAGCTACTTTTAAAATTATCTGTAAATAATTATTTAATTATATGGCGAGATTTTTTTTTTTAAAGTAAATCATACAGTTACCGTAACCAACTCTAACATTCGGACTGTTAAAAAATTCTGAGATTGTATGGGACCCTTATTAATAGCAAAAATATTGTATAGTCTTAATTGTATAGGTATTTAATAAAACTATTAAAAATATCACAACAAACACAGCCTGTGACACATGTATAACACACAATACGAAAAATATAGCACTGGAAATATTAATGTAAAAAAACTTAACAATATTCCTCAAGCAATCTAGACAGGATTATATGGCAGTCGTTAAGCCATGTCGGAAGCTTTATTGGCGGCTTGAAAACATCTGACACTGGGGTTGGCCACTAGCCCCACAACCTCCACCAATCCGGACTTGGCCCCCGCGTGTGGTTTATGGCCTAACCTTCCCGATGTATGGGAAGAGCCCGTGCCCCTGCAGTGGGGACGTAATGGGTTGTTAACAATCTAGGTAACTAGACCCAAAATCTATTCATCATACAAAATTGAATGCGGGCATTGCAGGACCGGTCGGTGTGGAAATCCTTGGGGGATATGAAGTTTTAGTTAAAAATATTGCCAGTGATTGCAATTTTACTCTGTGCTACATAAAAATTAATAAATTAAATTATATAATAATCTTTTTCACAATGTTCTATTAAAATTTCTCAAAATTTTGTTAAAATCACTCTTTATCACGGGGTCTCATTGCATACAACGAAAACCTTTATTCATTACAATGTCAATAGATGGCACGACAAGTATCTATTTGTAACCGAAGTTCATGCAAAACGATGGAACAACCCATAAAGTTGCTAAAAATAAGTGTTTTGATTATTTTAATAACCAAAAAGTATGACAAAGACCGATAATGCACTTTATTATCAATTACTACAAATTATCTGATCACTGCGATGCATATCAAAACTACTTTCGAACTTGTCAAAGTTGAGGAATGACACGTACTAGTTGAGTACCAGTTTATAGCGTGATTGATAGATGGCGCTGATACAATACAATTGAAAAACGTAATGGGTAGTTTACGTTTTGTTGTTCATATTTCAAATTATGTATTTTTATTTAGTAATATCACAGATAATATAATCCTAGTAGGTTATGTGCAAAAAAAATCAACAAAAGCAAATGAAGCTACAGGTAAGCAACCAGAATGTCTTCATTTATAGCCCGCGCCCTAGATGTCGCTAGTAGCGGTAGTTCTCAATGAGTGAAAAAAATAGCCCGAAGAATAGCCCGAGTTACGGCAGTCGCCTTTCGTTGTATGACATGAGGTATCTGTACGTTAGTATTATAAAATCTGTGACTTAGATATTAGATTCATCCAGACGTGGTCCCGTGTCTGAGTATGGCTCATCCTTCCTAAGACATAGGAAGAGACCTGTGCCCCAGTGATGGGACGATATATACAGGCAATAAAAATTTTTTGGGCTTTTTCATACAAATCCGTTAGCTGGTATGAGTTTTGTATGGGAAGTCCAAATTGTTTTTTTTTACCATGACTTTGTTGGGAAAAGTTGTTCAGTTTGATGAGTAGAAGCCACTGTTAAAATATTGCCAGTCATTTTTTATCACCCTGTATATGTTATAAATAACTTCTTCATCTGGTCTCGTGTCTCTCTCCCACTTGCACCAGCAGTGTTGCTATCTCTCTCCTGAGGAAAGTCGCTTCGTCGCTCATTTCTGGCTTCGTCCTCGGCGGTTTGGTTTTAGGACCAATTTTAAATCTGAAAATATTGAATTGGCTTACAATAATAATGAGAATCGGCGCCTAGTTATGAGGTTACACAGCGTAGTCTAACAAAATAACAAAAGCTGAAATTATTTAAACTGGGGCTTCTACTAGTGAAACTGAACAACTTTCCCCAGGGACTCATAGTCAACTAGCAAAAAAAATTTTGGGGTGTTCCCATTCTAAGTTGGCCGATAAGGAGAAAGACTTGTTAGAAATGTCCAAAATTTTTTCGCGAATTGACTATGAGTTCCTGGGGAAAGTTGTTCAGTTTGATGAGTAGACGCCCCAGTTTAGTACGCCAGACGCCATCGTTTCAGTTGATTTTGTTAGACTTTGTATATGCTGAGCTGAGATCTTTTTGAACCACAGATCACCCCCAACAGAGCATGCCCATTGCCCATATGCTCGGTGATCGTTGGGTACCTGATCCGATTAACAACTTCAGTATCGACCAAGATTTAGAACCTGGACCTTACTATTATTTTTAATATACTAGCAAGAGATAGAGTTCAAGTTATAATGGTTCCACCATGGCGCTAGCGTTGGTGCTTTTGACGAAGAACTATAATAAATTATTTCTTATTTTGTACGTGTTTCTCTGCTCCTATTATTAATTATAAGTCTCTTTTATTTTTTTGAAAGGTTGGCTGGAAGAGATCCCTTTCAGGGATAAGCCCGCCTTTGTGCATCCATGTATTTTCTCATAAATTTTTGTTGTGTTATTTTATCGTATAATAAAGAGTATACAAACAAACAAACAAACAATAAAATGTTTAATATGCGGTATCTATGGGGGTGATCTGTGCTTGAGGCCCGTTAGTTATAGCTATAAAATAATTATTGTAAATTAACTTATACTATAGGTATACCCACTGGTCGTTTCTCGCCAATTCCAAGTATATTAAAGCGCTGTGTATAAAATCGCCTTTTCTTCGTGGCATTATGTGGCAGTGGAGATGCTGACAACAAAATAAAATTAATAAGACAAAACGTTGTACCAATGACAATAAGGGCCAAGCTCTTTTTGTTTCTTTTTTTGTCAAAACGAAAATCACACGCGAAAAGAATTGAAAAATTAAAAAAAAAAATGTATTTTTGCGAATTTTACAATGTAGTAACAAAAAGACTTGGACCGATTAAGGAAAGCATGTTTGACACAAAATAATAATTGAATCGGTACTTACTACAAAATTTTAAGAGCAATTTTAAATCACCAAAATGTATCTACTTCAAAAGTAGAAAAAGAACTTGGCCCCCGCTTTCGTAGTTTTTGATAGCTACATCAAATGACTAGCTACCACATATATGTCCACTACATGTAAGTCTTGCCACCAAACATCAACCAATCAATAAAGGCTGTCCTCTACCTTAAGCAGAACTCGCTGGGTGCCATCATACATTCAGTATAAATTTCAGAACACTATATTTTTAATACTGTCATAGAATATTAATGTCAACGAATAGTTTTGTCACACTCTGTATTTATCGGTGGAGTAAACTACTGGACTTGGAACTGGAAAATAGTAGGACGACATGACGAAAATTACATAAAAATTCGAAAAATTTTAAGTCCACGCCAAGATTACTGATGTGCCATTTCCAGATATATTCCCGAAAGACAGAAATGGCGCTATACATTAAATATAGCACCGCTCCTGTTTAAGGAATATTGCGAATGTTACGAATGTTAAAAATTGCGTTTGAGATTTTAAGGGGTTAGGCTGCTTTTCCATCAGAGATGTGCGAGGAAGCGGAGCGGTGTGCGAGGAAAAATCCACCAATAGAATCGCTTCATTTTCCTAGCCTCGCTTAGCACAGCTCAGGTAGAAAAGGGCTTAGCGAAGCGAGGTCTTCTGTACTGAGAAATGTGTGCAAAGGATGTGTCGAGGGATGTGTTGCGATAAATACTAGATAAATACACATCCTCGTACGAGACACTTTCCTCGCACATGTTTGGTGGAAACCCCCACACATTTCCACACTCCACAGCACAGCTACACACCCTCGTACGACACATTTTCCTCACATATCTCTGGTGGAAAAGCTCACAATTAAGTATAGAATACAGGAAAAATATTGAAAAAATTCGATCTACAACTTTGTTTTCAGTTTCCCATACAAATTCTATGAAACTGAGAAAAAAGTTTTAGATTGGATTTTTCAATATTTTTCCTGTATTCCATACTTATTCTGAGTAACCCCTCAAAATCTCAAACGCACCTATTAAACACCCTGTATACGGAACGGCGCTATTACTAATATAGAGCGCTGTCTCTGTCTTTCAAGAATATTCTCGGGAACGGGACATCAGCAGCCAAGATCAAAACCCGATTCCTTTAAAATTCGACAAAGAAATCGATAAACACCAAAAAGTGTTTATTCAACAGTAACATTATTTATTAATATAGTCTATTCTTTGTAATAGTACGGTTTACCTTTAAAATTCGAGAAAGAAATCGATGAACACAAAAAGAGTTTATTCAATAAAAAAGTAACTCACCTTGACTGTTTGACCGGCGTCGGGGCCATCTTGTATCGTAACTGTACAAGACTCCGTCTTGTGAACTCTTTCCATCAACTGTAACAATCGGGTAGATAGGTATTCTAGTAATTTGAGTTACTTTTTAACATCTGTCGGAAACTATTATATATTTTGTTCTAAAAATGTTTGAATTACCTAGACGTGACGTCATAGTTTTTCGGCGTCATAAGCGACTTTTGTTGATAGAATAAAAATAAGATGGGATGATAAACAAAACAAATGAGGTCTTTCGAAATTTTATTGCGAGATTAATTTAGTGAACGGCAGCTTATAATTCTAAACCTTCCCAATTGAAAACTAGGAAATAGGGCATGGTTTGCAAGAAAAGGGTTCATATCCTAGATCTAGCTCATACCAAAGGATTTCCTCCATCACGATGCAAGGAGGGAATGTCGAATGTGGAATTCAACGAGTAAAATGCAAAATTTTGGGTGCC
Source organism: Coleophora deauratella (assembly GCA_958295455.1). NCBI lineage: Eukaryota > Metazoa > Arthropoda > Insecta > Lepidoptera > Coleophoridae > Coleophora > Coleophora deauratella. Next base: position 6,866,314 of record OY282414.1, on the reverse strand, counting down.
CTTAGATGAGATGTGAGCCGGGGAGATTCCCGAGGGTATTTTACTTGTTTTTTACCCACAATTGATAAGCCCTTTGCATTATGTCACCTGATCAGATGGTAAGTGATGATGTTTGTGATAAATCTTGAGCTGTTTTATCATGACCACGCTGAATACGTTAAAAACAACCGACTTCAATCGCAACAACTCCAATTTCGATATGTTTTTGTTGATTTTCTCAAAAACCGCTGAATCGATTTCAATAAAATTTATATGGGACCACCTGTAAAGTATACTCTATTAAACAAAAAAAGAATTTTCCAAATCAGTTCAGGCGTCTTCGAGTAATTCGTGAACATACATAAAAAAAAAAGATTCCGACGAATTGAGAACCTCCTCCTTTTTTTTGAAGGCGGTTAAAAACCAATATTAGCGTGTTTAAAATACCATTAAAATTGAATCGATAACTTACTGATAATTTAATAAGACAACAGATTGTCAATCTTGTAAACGGTCTTTGATTCCATCTTTAACGCACCTTCTGCACAAGCCGTATTGTCCTGAAGAAATCCTCCGCCTCTTCGTCAGTGAGGTCCTGGTTCCTCTCGGCCTCTCTCAGTGGCGCTACCAGCACGTGACCGGGTATCACACACCTGACGGTTTAAAGGGGAGAGATCGGAGCTCTTTTTATCCATAATTGGCCAGCCCTTGGCATCATCTCACTCACCTGGTGGTAAGTGATGATGATGCCGAAGATGGAAGCGGGCTTACCAAGATTCCCCAACATAAAGTTGTGGATGTATAGGCACTTTTTCTCTTCTTCTTCTTTCTTTATTAAGAGAAGTAGTTTTATATGAACTCTGTCAAAATCTTGTACCAAATCAAAAGGGAAAGAGTTATAATGTAATGATAAAATCTCATTATGCAAGGTCCGACGGGTGGGCACCACTGCTCGCCCTACACCTGCCGCCAGCAGACAGACAGCGACATTACCGGCAAAGGAATCTAAATCGTGGGAGAGCCATGCTTCGGCACGAATGGGCCGCCTCGACCGGAGTGATACCAAAGCCTCACAGAAAGCCGGCGTGAAGCAACGCTTCATACATTATATTAGTATAGGATTGTAATGGAACGGAACGTAGTTTGACAGATTGGTTTGGAGGTTATAACTTGTAATTTATAAGTGTGCGTGTTCTAGTTTGCTGGACAATAAATTCATTGGTGATAATATCTATTGGCGTTTTTTATTAATTAATATTGTCTCTCTGGTATTACAGATGTCTAAAGACGTTGGTAACCCCTCAATATCAGCTTTTTTCCATTGGGTGTCGGCGCAGGCTATCTCACCACCAATCGGAGCTCAGCGCGCTGCTTGGCGGCATGTATACAGCGAGCAGTGGTGTACACAGACCTAGCATGATAAAATCCTATTACCAAAAGAAATTATCATCATCCGAAAGAAGTCCACTGCTGGACAAAGGCCTCCCTCAAAGAATTTCCACACCGACCGGTCCTGCGCTGCCCGCATCCAGCGGCTTCCCGCGACCTTCACCAGGTCGTCGGTCCACCCTGTCTGCACTGCGTCTTCCGGTGCGCGGTCGCCACTAGAGAACTTTAACTCCCAAGCTAAAGAAATACTGACCTTAAATTAACAAAAGCGTAGGTCAATTTCGATTTGTAAAACACGCAGGTATCGGGCACGCGGACGTGGCCGAACACGTAGGATGGGCCGTCGTCGTCCACGAGGTCAACAGTTCGACTCTCGGCCAGGGCAGTGTGGTGGGGATCGTGTTCCGGCAGCAGGTCTTTACGGAGGGACAGCGCGTGGAGTGAGTAGACATCACGTCTGTAATTGATGGCTTTGTTATTAAAAATTATATTTGGTATTTTTTTTATTTTATATTTCCTGTAAATTAATTAACAGGGTCATCTTGTAACTGCGGATATAAATATCCCCCGGCTATTATTTGGGTGAAAGACAACTTTTGTTTTACAATTTTTTTTAAAACATGTCAGGTTTTTTTGGATTCTCCAAACTGATCGTCACATTGACCCTTTTAATATGAAGAATCAAATTTTCTTTAATCGTTTATTTTTAAATGGTATACTCATTTTCATTGCAGGGATGAACAATTTCTTTTTGATTAACAAAACAAATAAGATGTAAGAATAAAGTTCGATCCGAACAGATTTGTATGAGAAGTAAAAAAATGTCGCTTCGCAAACATCTCCGAAAACTTTGAGCGTGTATTCCAAGTGGTAATAACTTTGCATCGGATAAAAAAAGACTTGACAAAGTGCATCTACGTAAAGAAATGTTTTAGTATTTTTAAATCATTTTACAAACTTAACCTAAACTAACCTTCTGTGCTGAAAAACGGGCATATTCCTCCTTACTTCAGTCAACCTTTTCTCGGAAATTTCAGCCACGCGATACGCGGGGGCGGACTCACCACAGTCAGCTAGGACTCCGCCCCAGGGATCTATGACCACGGCATGGCCGTAGGACTTGCGTTTAGGGTTATGCTCCCCGACCTGGGCAGCCGCCACTACGTAACACTGGTTCTCTATCGCTCTTGCCCTGTCATTTAGAAAAAGAATAGAAAAAGTTAAAAAAAATATGTCTATAAACTATTATTTGGCCTAAAAACTATTTATTTTACAAGCATGCAAACAGGCATAGTTCAGCTGAATCAAAGTATATAATCTAGTAATACATAGAGTATGGACACTCGACAGTTGCTTTTTAACCGACTTCAAAAAAAGGAGGAGCTTCTCAATTCGTCGGAATCTTTTTTTTTTATGTATGTTCACCGATTACTCGAAGACGCCTGAACCGATTTCGAAAATTCTTTTTTTGTTTAAAAGGGTATACTTCACAGGTGGTCCCCTATAAATTATATCGAAATCGATTTAACGATTTTTTAAGAAAATCAACAAAAACATAGCAAAATTGGAGTTGTTGCGATTGAAGTCGGTTGTTTTTAACGTATTCAGCGTGGTCATTAATTGCCTATTACTTCTAAATAAACAAATGAAGTTTGTGCACGCGTAACTGTGGCTTACGCTAAGCAACCGTCACAGAATCTTACCCGCAGGGGGTGAGGTCGCCTCTAGAGAGGGGCAGGGAGTGGCCAAACTGTTCGACAGGGTGACTGAATAACTTTATTCTGCAACTTTCCTGACATCGCAATAAATCGATCGGCTTGAGAGCCAAGATATATTTATAGAAAGTGTTTTTTTTTGCGAAGTTATACAACATTGTAGTTTCATGCGTAAGTTAAGTGAGTGCCTGAGACGTCCAGATGGGTTTTTTAAAGTACAAACAAACAAAACAACCTTACTCACTTTCCTTACAATATATTAAAAAGGTAAACATAAGAATTAAAACGAACTCTCACCTAAGCAGCGTATGCCAGTGCGCAGCGCCAGTGGCCTGCGTGAACGCAGACGGATATGTCAATATCTGCGCACTGAGTATGCTTAGCGTCGTACTGAGCTCGGGGAAACGCATGTCGTAACATATCGCCATCCCTAACAGATGGCTTAAGGTTAGAAGAGTACGTAACGTACTGTGTTCACAACCCATATTGTCCCCACTGCGGGGTCACGGGTCTCTTTCCATAAATCGGGAAGGTCAGGCTATAGGCTATACACGGGGGCCAAGCCCGGATTGGTAGATGTTGTGGAGGTAGTGGCCAACCCCAGTGTCAGAAGTTTTCAAGCCGCCTATAAGGTAATAAAATAAATAATAAATAATATCTGGGACAAATCACACACGGTCATCTGGCCCCAAACTAGGATTCCCTGTATCTTGGGAACCAGAGACTGATATACATACACATATACTTTTGTAAATACATACATATTATAGATATAATACACCCAGACTCAGAGCAAACAATTCTGCTCATCAAAGAAAAGTTTGCCCTGTGTGGTGATCGAACCCACGACTCTCGGATCAGAGGTCAGGATCGCTAACCGCTTAGCCACCGAGTCAGTCAAAAAAAAAAAAAAAAAAAAAAACAAAAAAAAACTAAACCAATCCGGACTTGGCCACCGTTTGGAGTATGGCCTAACCTTCCCGAGGTATGAGGAGAGACCATTGCCCCTGCAGTGGGGACGATATGGGTCTACTATTAAATACAGTCTAATCACTGAATGTTTTTTAAGAGTCAAGGCCTCCTCTCTGTTGCGTTATCCCAGTCCTGGGCTCTTTAGTCCTCAAGGAAGTAATCTTACAACATGCGCCTATAAATAACAAACAAAAGACAGCTTTCCACCAGATTTGGTGACGTTGAACATAAACACACATACATACTTTATTGCACAAAAAAAAAATCGAAGTATTGTACACTGTACACTTTTCGAATGTCACGATGGGGACACAGCAGGACCAGTTGTTGTATAACTATTTAAAGAAGGCCTTTAAATGAAAAAATATGATTTTAATATATATATTTTTAAATCAACGTACAGCATCTATAGGGGGTTATCTGTAATTTGTGCGGGTAGCATGAGGCGTAGACAAAGCAGTTTGTCGAGCCAAACGCGAGAAGACAGCTCAGCTGTCTCTTTCATTAGCTTAGCGTTAGAACGGAACAAATCCTTTCAAAACTCGCGTCACGCGCGAGATATGTCGCCATGCTACTAGAGCAGGTGTTATCTGTGAGAGAAAATATCACATACCAACTTTCCCCACAGGCGTCTCGACCGGCGACACGATATGCGCGCCAGCATGAGAGAAATCGCTCTCTTTAAGCCTCACATTCTTCTCCGGTATCTCAACGTCGAACAGATGCAGCTTCCGGTAAGTCTGCACTATGTCACCCGAGTTGTTTATAACGACGTGCGTGTTGAACATCTTTGAGGGGTTTTTTTCGTCCTAGAAAATAAAAGATTTAAAAAAATGTCAGTAAAATTAAAATTTTAAAACCACTGAACCTATTTCGACCAGACATAGTGCTATAAAACCTGTTTTCAAATTAAAAAAACCGCATTTTCAGTCCATCCGTGTGAAAATTAAAATCTTTTATTGTGTTTTAGAATCCTATACTATACATGTATGTGCCACCATTAGTTCAGTGTATTTTTGCAATTTAGATTTAAAATGTGATAAAAGCGCTAATTTTGCGATCGTTACGCTATTAAGATATGTTTTAACAATATATACCTACAGGTGTGTAAAAATACTACTCCCGAAAATTTTAACAGGGTCTTTTACTTGTGACACTGAACAACTTTTCTTGTGGATGCTATGCTATAGTGAATGTTCAAAAAAGAATTACTATTCATATTTCCTATGGAGATTCCACACATTTATTGAGAATCAGTTATGGGTTCCTTAGGGAAAGTTGTTCAGTTTCATGAGTGGAATCCACCGTCAAAGTTCCCGAGAGTAGTTTTTTCACACCTCTTATACAGAGAGTTAAAAAAGTGCGTCCGAAATTTTGAGGAGTTACTCAGAATCAAGTATAGAATACAGACGAAAAATATTGAAAAAATCCGAACTACAGACGAAAAATATTGAAAAAAATCCGAACTAAAATTATTATTTTTTCAGTTTCCCATACTAAATCTGAATAGTGTATCAAGGTTTTCCCTTATAATCTTCCCTTATAATCCCTTAAAATTTCAAATGCACTTTTTTTGAACAGCCTTTATATATTTACCTTCTCATGCACACCCCCCATAGATAACCAAACATTGTGTTGCGCTGCCAACTTCCGGTAGCTTTTGACAACGTTCCCTGTTAATATCGCTTCTGCTTGATTTAGCGTATCCTTCTTATTGTCGCACAGGTAGTCGCAGGCTTCCGGAAAAAATACCATCTGGGAATGAGCAAGGAGATTTTAATTCTATACCGCCAAAGACCAGAAACTTTAAAGTGCGTTGAGCCTAGCTACCAATGCCAATGTATCCTAATTTTCAGTAAAGACAGTTATAAAAGTACTGGAGAGTATATCGTTAGTAACGTTAGCGGTCCTCTAACAATATGATAGCATATGAGTATGACGCTCTGTCAGGCTAAGCTGAATATAGAGGATGACAGAATTGTATCGTCCTAGTCTGAGCTGTTGGAAAAGATTAAGAAAATCTACGGGCAATAATACGCAACCACAGGTTTATCTATCAGTAATTTGGCTACAGATCTGAGAGCCAGATTGAAGCGATACAATGCTGAAGATATCTCTGACGTCAGCCTGTACGAAGTTCCCCGCACTGTCAAACTTTATGGAAGCTGATAAACGGGTGTTCCCGCTACCGTGCGCCAAATTGTTAAGAACAACAAGGCACTGGGAGATAAGTGATGATAGAATTACGAAAGAACTTCTGAAAACAGATGGAAAACCGGTACTGCAAGCTATCAGAAGCTGTTTAATTACATTGTAATCAATATATGAACAGGTAAGGGATTGCATGTGGTGGTACTCTTCTTCAAAAACGGTGATAGGACCCTGCTGAAGAACTATAGACCCAAATATAGAACGTAATTTAACTATAGCATTTAATTCTGTCTAGACCAAGGCTGTGCTATAGTCACTCCAGCAGTGACTATCAATATATCAAAGTGTTGATGTGCTTGTACGAAAACGCTACCATGTTATTCCGCCTCCAGGATTAAAATTGGAAAATTATCTCGCTGCAGCATAGGGTAAGACAGGGATACATTATATCTCCGAAGGTACTCAACACTGCCCTGGAAGTTGTTTTCAAGCTTCTGGGCTGGAGAGGATTCAACTTAATTATCGACGGCGAGTACATAGCTTTCTTAGATTCGCTGACGATATCATGGTCTTAGCTAAGACCTTGGAAAACTAAGGTACAATGCTCGATAGACTCAGTAGAGCCTCTCATCAACATGTGGGTCTTAAAATGAACATAAGCTAGACAAAAATATATCATAATATCCTCTGAAGATTGGAGACTTATGACACTTGGAGTTGTTGACGGATATGTAGCCTGGGACAAATAGTCCAGCTGGATAGTTCCAACTTCTAGAAATATATCGATTGTTGAATCCAATTCTGCTGGGCAGTATTCGGAAAGCTCCGCAATATAGGGTTACTTAAAATTTGTTCTTGATACCTAAGGGTATGCATGTTCGCATGATAACAAACAACTTTCCCTTAGGAACCCATGGTCAAATCGCAAAAAAAGCATACTAATTTGGCCAGTTAGTTGACCTATTTCTATGGTATCCAAAACTTTTTTCGATTTGACTATGGGTTTCTTAAGGAAAGTTGTTTGTTATCATGAGCACATGCAAGGCCTTTCGTATCAAGAGCTAATTTAAAGTCACCCTTTATATTTACGTCCAAAATATAGCAGTGTCTCAATACTAAGGTACTTGAGCAGAACGTGTTACTAGTGGTAACATAATCCACTGAGACATATTAACTTACTATAAGCCTCATAAAAAGTATTAAAGCGGTTCAAAGATAGAAAGATAGATAAAACGTTTAATTTAAAGAGCTATGGAGCGTGCTATGCTTGTAGTTTCTCTTAGTGATCGAACTCAAAAAGAGATACTGACTTGGTGGCTAAGTGGTTAGCGATCCTGACCTCTGATCCGAGAGTCGTGGGTTCGATCCCCACACAGGGCAAACTTTTCTGTGATGAGCAGAATTGTTTGCTCTGAGTCTGGGTGTATTATATCTATATATGTATGTAGTTAAAAGTATATGTGTATGTATATCAGTCTCTGGTTGCCAAGATACAGGGAATCCTAGTTTGGGGCCAGATGACCGTGTGTGATTTGTCCCAGATATTAATATTATTATTATACGCAGGAGAACTAAAGCAACCAACAAAGCTCACATAATTGCTAAACTGAAGTGGCAATGGGCGGGGCACATAGTTCGTAAAACAGATAGCTGCCCCAAGGCATTAAATTTCTGGAGTATCGCGGAAGACGTAACTTAGGCAAGCCCCTCACTTGGTGGACCGATGGTCTGGTGAAAGTCACGGGAAGTCACTGGACGCAGGCAACCCAGGAGTGGTTGGTGTGGAAATCCTTAGGGGAATCCAAAGTTTAGGGATATGATAAAATAGTTTTATTATTTTAACATATCCTGGGATTTGATCAAATCACTGATTTTAACATATCCCTGCAACATATAAACTGTTAAAACTCTGTTTTGAAACTTTTTTCTACGTAACACCAATACTTTTACATAAATACTTTGCTTCAGTCTCTGGTCGAAAACTGGACAAAGGTGGTCGAAAACTGGAACATCTGGTCAAAAACTGGTAAAATCGGCATTTTGCGTATTTTTACCGATTTATTCAACAACAGTAAGAGTAAATAACAGTTTTTGTTTGTTTTATTGAAATTAAGTGTATGTACCATATATGGAGAGCTAATTTAACAACATAATTGCTACACCAACATATGTTTTTTGCTTTCCAAACTTGACAACTCCACTAATTGGCCGAAAACTGGCGGGATTACCGTACTTCCCCACGGGAAACGGGTCTCTTCCCATGACTCGGGAAGGTTTTAGGCCATACTCCATACACGGGGGCCAAGTCCGGATTGGTGGAGGTTGTGGGGCTAGTGGCCAACCCCAGTGTCAGAAGTTTTCAAGCCGTCTATAAGGCCTCTGACATGGCTTAACGACTGCTAGCGATAGCAGCCGGCACCAACGGCCTAACGTGCCTTGAGAAGCACGGAAACAGTCAAGATAAATGCCACTAACAAGTCAAACCTATCCAGGTTATGACCGTGTCTGTAGTCACTTAACATGCGTGATCAATGAGACCACGCAAGCCGCACTGAGTCACGACCGCTTCTAAATACATGAGAATGAGACATAGATAAAGCATTATGTATGTCTCATTGTACGACCTTGACACGCGCCCCGCCCGAACCTCGTTTGAAAAAATACCCTTATAAACCCAGTTTTCATAAGCCTAATGAACGAGTTACCCTTTCAAAAGGGTTACCCAAATGAAACGGTTCCCCATTCGATTGGGTAACCTATACATTTGGGATATGCTATCGAAGGGGTTTTTATTTTAAGCGCTTAATCGCGGAAGGGGTTGTCACGTCCCTGATCGTTACGCGCGACATTAAGAAAAAAGTAATTAGGTATTTCGAGAAAAAATGTAGATGTTTCATTTTTGCATTTGTTAACAACCCATATCGTCCCCACTGCAGGGACACGGGTCTCTTCTCATATCTCGGGAAGGTTAGGCCATACTCCACACACGGGGGCCAAGTTTCGAGGATTGGTGGAGTCGTGGGGCTAGTGGTCAACCCCAGTGTCAGAAGTTTTCAAGCTGACTATAAGGCCTCCAACATGGCTTAACAATTGCCATCTAGTGATAGCAGCCGGTACCAATTAATGTGCTTTGCAAAAAATGACGTAGGTGGTTGAACTACTAGGTGAAATCTGCAATATTAAAAAGTTATCTAATAATTTAATTTGATTGTGTTTATAACCATACAGTTACTGTAAACATTGCTCAATAAGATTTGCTGTGTGTAGTTTTTTTTTAATGTAATATGTGGCAAAAGAGCAGACGGATCACCTCAGGATCAGTTTATCCATTGCTAACCATTAATTTATTTTTTGAATGTGATTCATGTAGTAGTTCAAAATATATTATTGCATTAAAAGAATTTTACAACACACCTGCACTTTTTCCTTCACTGCATTGCTGATGAGATTGCTAACAACCTGCAAGTTAGCTGACTTATCAGCTACTGAGGTCATCTGGCATACTGCTATCCTTTTCACACTCATGTCCATGCTCATATATCTTACTCGCTCTAGTTGTGCAACTTTCCTTAGCAGCGTAAAATTCCAATACTGAAAATGGACAAAATAAATATGCTTAATTGATTATATTTTTTCTATTGTTACCATTTTCTTATTGTCACATTAGTGTTTCTAACTTTAATAGGTTGCCCATCTAAAATGTATTATTTGCTATGTGTAAATTTTTAACAACTGTAAACGTTTATGCTCTTTATACTTCTTCTATAAAGATAAATTTGTGTACCTACCTATAAAAATATGCGTCAGCAGCCCAAGTGGTGACGAAACAGCCGGAATACCCCCAAAAGATAAGCATTAGAATGATTGGCATTGCCGACTATTCGGCAATTTGAAAACCGATTAGTCGGCTAATCGGCAAATACCGTAGTCTGCCAATCTCTAGTAATTATGTTATGTAAATATATACATAAGTAAATGTGTAATAACTAATAAAGTAGCAATATGGTGAATATCAACACATATACAATAGATAAGATAAATTTAAGCTTGAAAAAATAAGTAATAATAATAAATATCTGGGACAAATCACACACGGTCATCTGGCCCCAAACTAGGATTCCCTGTACTATATGAAACAAAGACTGATTTACATACACATATACGTTTAAATACATACTTAAAGAGATATAATACACAAAATCTGCAACAAAATACAAACAAATCTGCTCATCACAGAAATGTTTGCCCTGGGTGGGGATCGAACCCACGACTCTCCAATCAGTAATCAGGAGCGCTAAACACTGAGCCACCGAGTCAGTCAAATAGTTATAAAATAGAGAAATAGTCTATTTGAGCTATAAAATAATATGATTTAACGTTATTATTTATATAGGTTAAAAATCGGTTTCGAATACAATATAGGGTAGTAAAAATAAATATTGCGTATAAAATAACTTACCCGCATTGTGCGGCTTACGTCTGGAATGAAAATATAATTTGTTTTCAACAAAAAATCCAAAATAATCAGCGTTCGTCACAAAAATCTGAGCAGAAAACAAAACAGCTGTTTTATGACATTGACAGCTATAGGAAGGAAGCGAATCTCAGAGTGAAAAAAATACGGAATACGACTTGTGCTGCCCTCTTTCGATTTTTTCTGTACATAGAGGTCAAGGTTTATTTTTTATTTTAATAGATTCATGTAGGCATGTAATTACTGATGTGCCATGCCCGGGAATATTCCCGCAAGACAGAGACAGCGCTCTATATCACATATAGCGCCGTCCCTTGGGAATATTCCCATGGTAATATACCCAATATTTCCAAAGGACGGCGCTATATGCAATATAGAGCGCTGTCTCTGTCTAAGGGAATATTCCCAGGGAACGGCACATCAGTACATGTAATACTATTTATTGCCTATAAAAAGGAATTCAAAAAGTTGATTTCGTTTATTACGTTTTGTTTGTACTCACTCATGCATGCACATGCATAAGCATAACTTCTCGTTGCTCATTTACCTTGCTACTTGATAAAACTTTAACTCTAGCCTCTATTGCAGTTTAAAATGTTAGTGTCATTTTACCTCGTTTTCTTTAGAGATGGTGCATTCCTTCAGAAAATTGGACTAATTTTTATTCCTACAAAATTACAGTCGTAACAACGTAAAACTTATGGAAGGGCATAAACAGTGCCATCTATAAGTTTTTTAAGCAACGTGGCTTGAAAAGTTCCTCAGTGAGCACTCCGTCTTTCAGTTTGTAGCTGTAGTAGCTGCGTTCAGAATCTGATATTGAATTTTATTAACTTATAGATTCTCGGGCTTTTGTTAAAATTTATATCTATATTATCGTATCTTTATTATTTACTATGAAAAATTATATAAAGAACTTCTATTAGGTATATTAAGCAAAATAAAAGAAACAGGGCAAAACACAAAAGTAAAAAAAGCATTGTCTGGTTGTGATATCATACTTCTAAACAGAACTGTCAATGTCAGCTGGATGTCTAGAAAAATCTGTAGCGGTTTCGGACGGAGTGAGTTTTTTTGTTTGTTGCGAAAATAAATATTTCTCGAAAGATTTTGAGAAAGAGAAGTGAACTGAAGTAGCGCATAAAATGTCTGAAAATAAGGATAACATAGCGGAGGTAATTTTGTTTGATTAAAATGCAGTTATTTGCAAAAAAATGTAGTTACCTTTAAATCTTTTCTGGCCTATAAATACACTCTTTCCATAAATGCTAATGCTATTCGGGATCTATTGAAGTTAACTTGCTGGTCAGAGGATATCCTTCTTGTTTCCTACACAAAATATCTTTGTGGCTATGCCTAGTTTGAGATTTGAGGTTCCCAAGATACAAGGAATCCTAGTTTGGGGCCAGATGATTGTGTGTGATTTCCCGGATATTATTATTATTTAAGCAAAGGTGAAAAGTCACCATAGGTACAGTCTGTCAAGAAAGTCTTGATAATAAATGAGGATGCTGTTCGTTTCAACACGGCAACATTCAAGTACATTCAACCAATGAGGATCCAAAATTTTAAGGTTGTCATCGGAAATAAATGTGTTTCCAATAAAATCCGCTTTCAAGACTTTTTTGACAGACTGTACTGTACAGTACTGTAATTTCACAAATAAAATACTTTGACTTTGACTTTTTTTAACTTTTATTTGCAGCCAGTAAAACCAAAAATAAAACATGACTGGTACCAAACAGAAGCACAGGTTGTGATTACAATTTTGATCAAGAATGCTCCAGCAGACAAAGTCAAGGTGCACTATGGTGATCGCAGTGTAAGTACCAGTGTTAGCAGTTTCTTTTTTTTCCCTCAATTGATAAGCCCTCGGCATCATCTCACCTGATGGTAAGTGATGATGATACCGAAGATGGAAGTGGGCTTACCAAGATTCCCCTGTGCAATGGGGCACTGCCTATCTTCATGCCGGAACACATCAATGCTGTTAAAATTGATGTTTGGCGGCAAGACTGAGATAAGTTATTTTTTACATAATTATAAATTTTATTAAATCAAGTAACAATAGATTAACTGAAAACCTCCCCACATGCTCTTCTGATAACCTGCTTCTTCCGTACCCATGACACCCAATATGTCCAATATTCATATAGCTAGTGCTGTGCAGAATCGCTTAAGGTAGTCTTTTTCATCGAGAAAGAAAAACAATAATTAAATGAAAACGCCAAATATTTCACCGGAGTTATTGCCTCAAATCAGAATGCTAACATTATTAGTGCAGGTGTCTAAGAATTCTTAGAGATGGAAAAATTACAAAAATATTCTTAACTAAAAAAACAACTCATTTAAATGACTGTGGTTTGATTCCCGCCAAAGGCAAACATTTGTTATAATTGAACTGCTTAAGTCACAGGAATCTATTATGTTCTATCTTTTGTCCTGTTATTCTCTTACCCAAACAAGAGAACTGTGCAAGCAGCAGGGTGCTAATTTCGATAAATATTCTAGTAAACAGCTAAAATAAATTGGATAATTGCCAAGGCGAGTTTTCCTTTGTTAATGCCATGTCATGCAAATATTTTGTATATTGTTTTTGTGTAGATTGTAATTTTTGAAGTTAAATGTACAAGTGTTAAAAAAAAGTACATTTGAAATTTTAAGGAGTTACTCAGAATCAAGTATAAAATACAGGAAAAATATTGAAAAAATCCGTTCTACAACCTTATTTTCAGTTTTCCATACAAATTCTTGATTCACAATTGAGATGTACTATGTGAATCTGACAAAAAAATTGAAGAGCGATTTTATCAATATTTTTCCTGTATTATATTATATTCTATGCCTACTTGAGTCTGAGTAACCCCTTAAAATTTCAAACACACTTTTTTAACACATATACTTCATTTTGTCTTGTCTTATTTTTGAAAATATAGGGTACGTAAGGGGGGGGGGGGCATACATTACAAATGCAGCTGTGCAGGGCCACACTCGGAAGCGATGACACTAATTGATAAATCTGTAGTTTTGTGCAGCAAATTATTATTCCATTATCTGTATTCTGGTTCAGTTAAAAGAAGTTATAGCAAGTTATAACTGTTGTCATCACCTTTGTCATTTTTGGGAAACCTTGTTATGAAGGTAGTTATTAAACGTAAAAAAGAGCTTTTCCGACTCTATGAAATATCAATATGAAACCAGAGTCTGTGACAGTGAATGCCATGAAATCTTTTTACTTGCAACTATTGTATATACCGTTTCAACTATTCTATACACCTCAAGAAAAGGAAGATCAAATTTAATAGAACTATTTATGCTTTTGTTGTCATCTCTGTAACTTACAGTCTGTCCACAATAAATGAAATTTTGGAACTTGAGTATTTCCCAATTTTAAAGTGTACCTTTTCTGTTTAATTAACAAAAAAAAAAAATTTTTTGTGAAAAACAAAGTGAACATTACACACTCTTTTAAATTGCCATTTTTTTTTGCCTAGTACAAATTCTTGTTTTTTTTTTAATACACTGGATTTGATATTTTTTCTGTGAAACTGTGTACCTACGGTATGCCTACTCTTTATTTATTTTATTTTATTTTATTTATTAGGGATAACAACAGCCAAACTTAATTTAAATACTTACAAACTGCATTTACAATTGAACATTAGGCCAATGACAGTTATCCACATAAAAATATAATGAAACATACATGCAGACGTGAGGTGAAACAGCTCAGGCGTGTATACTGGGGCATTAAAAAAATATATATTAATAACATACATACATAAATAACTTAATATATTAACTTAATATATCTTAAGAGACAATAAATAAATAAAGTTCTTACCATGTGAAGTATTAGTATTAGGAAATATTAGCAAAGTAAGAAGAAACGTCAAAAGGAACCGACTCCTTCATTTGCTTTTCAAACTGCTTTTATAAGGGCGTCCGCTGCGTTAGGGCGTCCGCTGCGTTAAGCGGGTGCACGGCGCGGACGTCCGCCGCGAGGACCCGCGCCGTGCTCCGTCGCGGACAAATTTAACCCGTCACGGGCGCTCGCGACACGGATAACGCAGCCGCACTCACTGATTTTCTAGAAACAGCTCCGCTCGTGTGCTCCGTAGCACGGACTCACGAGCGTACTCCGTCGCCCGCGAGGCGGACTCCGCCGCCCGCGCCGCGTGCGACAGGAGACCCGCCTCACGCAGCGTTGCTCTATGAAATGACATGAAACAGCACCCGGAGCGGACGCCCGCGCCGTGCACCCGCTTAACGCAGCGGACGCCCTAACAGAAGTCTAACCTCTTTCAGCTATCACTGACTAGTTCCATACCAGGGTCGGATTCAGAATACAGCTTAGAACTAGAACTGGCTCATGAGATTGTCCCTTCAATGTGCTCACATGTGGTGTCTCCATCCAAGATCGAGGTTAAACTGCGGAAGAAAGAGGGACTCCGATGGACTGTGTTGGAGGGAGAGGGCAAGGAGGAGAAGGTTAAGGCGATACCACAAGGTGAGGTTATGTCATAGATTACCCTTAATAGATATCGCATACTGCCTGGTATGCCACAGATTCTACATACAGAGCAGCCAACGGTCTCCCAGGTATATGGGCAGGCCGGCATCTGATCTTATCTACAACTTTGGTATCGAACAACAGTTAAAGCTGTGCATATCTTACTGCCTTATATTTATGGTCAGACTTGGCTGGTTTCTTTGTTTCCCTTATAGCATTTGCCCGAATGGACAAAAAATACGAAACTTAATATTGCCAACTTAGCAGAGATACCTTAGTTAATCCTTGGATTTTCCTACTGTGGTGAAACAAGCCTAATACTCTTCCTTTCATACCATTTTTTTTCTTGCAGCTGTTATAGATGCATCAGGCCCTCAACAACCTCCCAAACTGTTCAGAAAAGACTGGGACAAAATAGAGAAGGACATCAAGAAAATGGTAAGTCTTCTTTTGCGACGACGCTACTTTATTTTTAATCCCATTAGTTTGTGTAAAACGATACACGGCGTTTTATGATTCTAGAATACTCTTGTAGGGTAACTTTGTAAATAATAGTTTAGGGTAGTTTAGGATTAATATTTAGATATAAGGTAGAGTAAGATAAATACGTAGATATAGTTATAGTATATAGGTTAGCTTTAAGTATAAATATAGGTGACATTTCAACAATAAAGACACTCGCAACTGAGAGCTCAACCAGCAACTACTCTTTTACTTGACTCCTCCACTGGACCTTCTAGTTGGGACGCACGTATCCCACATTGGTGACCCCGACGCGAGTTTTGCCGACGAAGACTTCGTAACTTAACGGGGTATACCACATTGGTGACCCCGACGCAAGTTTTACCTACGAAGACCACGAAACTGAACGAGGTAACCACACTGGTTCCCCGTAGCAAACTCTACCGACGAAGCCGACTAACGCACGTCCGGCTACCACATAACTGGGCATTCACATTGCTCTGAAAAACGCACGGGTTACGCACGTTTAACCCTACGCTACGCTAGCTCTATCATCGTCATGTCGACTTCCGCAGTTAACCTAGAGTTTTCACCTGACTCAGGCGTTACAGCAGTAACCGCTCAGTTCCCGTCTTCTACACAACTGGATGCTTTAGCAAAGAGCATTTTAGATCTAACCCACGAGGTGGCAGAACTAAAAAGAGGCAGAACTAAGCAACGATTCTTTAATCGCTATAAATCACAATCTAGATCGCGTTCACGATCGTTCTCAAGAGGCACACGTCCATCAACAAATTCAAACTCAAACTCAAAACTCAAAATGTTTTTTATTTAAGTAGATGCTTTACACATGCTTTTAAATCGTCAATATTTTTTTTCTACCTAGTACAAAGTCCCTACCACGCGGGACTTGTACACTCAACGTTTCGGGAAGTGTTTGCGAAGCGAGAAGAAACGTCGAGCCCAAAAGAAACTCGCTTCAACACATTTTTTAAATAAAATCTTAAATTCTATTACAATTCATGTCAACAATAAAATTGTGAGCTGGAGGATCTATACATGTCCATATATCATTATCATTTACATAATCTAGTATTTTGTAATACCCTCTAGAGCATAAACAATTTTTCACATGCAATTTGAATTTGTTTTCTGGCAAACTAGTCACATTTTCGGGTATTTTGTTATAAAATTTTACACACTGCCCCATAAATGACTTCTTAACTTTACTCAGTCTCGAATAGGCAACATCTATGTTATTAATATTTCTTAGATTAAAATTGTGTCTGTCACTGTTTTTATGAAACAAGTGCAAATTTTTACGTACATACATGATATTTTCGTATATGAATTGACTAGCAACGGTAAGAATATTAATTTCTTTAAACAAATTCCTCAACGACTCGCGGGATCGCATCTGGTAGATTGCGCGAATTGCCCTTTTTTGCAAAATGAAAATCGTTTCAATATCAGCCGCATGTCCCCAGAGTAAGATTCCGTAAGACATTATACTGTGAAAATAACTAAAATACACTAGTCTCGCAGTATCTACATCTGTCAACTGTCTTATTTTCTTAACAACATATGCAGCTGAACTAAGCCGTCCCGCTAAGGTTTCTATGTGTGGGCCCCATTGCAGTGTAGCATCTAAAGTTATACCTAAAAAAACAGTCTTATTTACAAAGTCCAATACATTATTATCTACAATTACACTGTTTTCAATTTTCTTTACATTTGGTAATGAGAATTTTATGCATTTTGTTTTTTTTTGCATTTAAGAGTAGATTGTTAACAGTGAACCACTTTAGAATCTCTGAAAGAGTGTTGTTTACTTCGTCAATTTTGCTATCTTTCCTGTCAATCTTAAAAATAAGAGAAGTATCATCAGCAAACAACACAATGTTTGACAAATTTTGCACCATATATGGCAAGTCATTTATATATGTAAGAAAAAGAAAAGGGCCTAATATAGATCCCTGGGGCACACCCATTTTAACCTTAGAGCCGGATGAATTTGTGCCATTTACTTGAACTTTTTGCGTTCTGTTGCTTAAGTACGAATTAAGAAGACTGAGGGCCCCGTCCTCGACACCGTAATGCTTTAACTTTATAAGCAATGTATGACGTTCAACGCAATCAAATGCTTTAGATAAATCACAGAACACTCCTATTGCATTCTGTGATTCCTCAAAAGCATCATAGATGTTACGAATAAGAGATACTCCTGCATCGGTTGTAGATCGACCTTTTGTGAAACCAAACTGTTGTTTATGCAGAAGATTATTTTCATTAAAATGTTGTAGTAATTGGTTGAGCATAATTTTTTCAAAAATTTTACTGAGAACTGGTAGTACAGAAACTGGTCTGTAATTTCCCGGATCACTTTTGTTACCAGACTTATATAAGGGTATCACTTTACTACATTTCATTAGGTCCGGAAATACGCCACTATCAATACTGATATTAAAAAGACAAGCTAAATATGGCGCTAAAGTCATAATTACATTACTAATTAAACTTACTGATAGTCCCCAAAGGTCTTCAGTTCTTTTCATTTTAAGAGATTTAAAAGTTTTGACAATAGTGTCTGGTTCAATTTCTCTGAAGGAGAATTTTTCATTACAAATACTGACATTATCTTCTAACAATTGTTTAGCATGCACTGGTGACGAATTCAAGGCCTCAGTGGTCTTAAGTGGAATATTTGTGAAAAAAGTTTCGAATTCTTTGGCTACATCGGCATTTGTTGTAATTTTACCTTGATCTGTTTGCAAAACATATTCATTATCGCGGGGTTTGACCTTGCCGGTTTCTTTGTTTATAATATTCCAAACGGTTTTAATTTTATCATCTGATGATTTTATTTTTCTGGCTAAGTAATTCGATTTTGCTACACGGCATACCTGTCTAAAGATTTTCGAATACTTTTTTACGTACTCTTTAAAGTTATTATCAAAAATATAGGTTTTCCTGTCATAGAGATCAAACAAAGTTTGTCGGCTTTTATAAATACCTACAGTAGCCCACTCACAAAATTTGAATTGATGATTAATATTTCTGGATTTTGTTTTAAATATATCTTGAAATTCTCTGTCAAGCACTGTGAAAAAATCATTGTAAAAACTATTCGCGTCTACGTGTTTATCAAAATTTGGTATGGGCAGCTTTTCAATTAGTGTTGTTTTAAAATTTTCTATTCGGTTAACAGTGACAGGTCTTCTTTGAACTTTTATTTGTTCTTTAATAAATCTCACAGGGAAGCTAGCCAGCAATCCGCTGTGATCAGATCTTAAGCAATTTATAACTTTTTTTTCTACAAATTTACAGTTACAAAATATGTTATCTATGCAAGTTGCAGAAGTATCTGTTTTTCTTGTTGGTTCCAAAAAAATGTAATCTAAATCAAACGACTTAAAAAGACAAGTGATTCTAGTTGTTAGAGACTTCTTTTCTAACAAATCTACATTAAAGTCTCCACAAACGATTACCGATTTACTACTTTTACTAACTAAATCTAATGCATCCTCCATTGCCGATTCGAAACGAACAAAGTTGTCGTCATATGGGGGTCTATACACGCAAATAATTATGTGGTTCTCCAGCTCCACGCAAGATAGTTCAATAGTTTTTTCAATCGAAAGACTGACGACATCCTTCCGTTCTTTAATTTTTATGGAATTTTCAACTAATATTGCGGAACCACCACGCTGTGTAGTCTTTCGATTGAAAGCACTTCCCATTCTATAATTTTCAAAATTAAAAAGCATTTCATGTTCTTTAAGCCAGTGTTCCGTGATACAAAATATGTTAATATTATATTTTTCCAAAAATAATTCTACTTCAAATTCTTTGCCGATGAAGCCTTGTATATTTTGTTGAACTAAATTAAAACAGGTAGGCTTCTTCGTTGTCTTTAAATCTAGTTTAAATCTGGAGTTCGAGCCCCACTGCAGACGACGGCATCACAGGCTGTACTATTTAGTACGTTTATGGGCTGCGCCATACCCGTGGCACCGCCACCGGCGGCGGGTTCCTCCGTCGTTACGCAAGTAATTACCGACTGAATACAGTCGGTACGATGTAAAATACTATAAGCTAACGAATTAGCTAGTCTTTTTTTCTGTACATAAGAAAGATACATTGTATCCTGAGTCAATCTATACTTATTTACAAAACTATTTGTATCAAAAAATAATACATAGTCACTATGACTACAAGTCAGGTTATACAAGTATAGATTTAAATTGTATAATTTTTTGTTGTAGCTATGCGTTTCATTACTGCAGTAAGGGAACGCACAGACAGTTATTTTACATTTTTTCTTTGCGCTTAGCTCAACCAGCCGGTCGACAGTTCTTTTTATCTGAGGTTTTTTTACATTTAAGCTATTACCTAACACTAATCCGACCGAGGTGCTTTGGTCTAGAGAACTACTACAGATTTTTTCAACTATTTGCTCCAATGATGCGTCAGGATAGCACATATTTACTATAGACGAGTTTGTTATATTATTGGCCAACAATGGTCCAAAACCAACACCTATTCTGTCAGAGAAAATAATAGTATTTTTTTCTGACTTACTCGCAGAAGACAAGGTGTTTTCACAAAGCGAGTTTGGTACAGTCATTAAATGGTCTGAGTTTAGAACAGTGACTCCGCTTTGAAACGTATCATTTTCGCGCCTGTCTGTTGCTGGCCCCTCGGCGCTAGCTGGACGGCCGCAGTCGCACTGGTGGTTGTTTACTAGGGAGTCAAATCGCTCCGAATTATACCTACATAGTTCTAAGAGCTTATCTGTAGCCAAAACATGTTCATCAATTTGTCTTTCAGCTTGTTCATATTTTTGTTTTGTTTCTGCAAGACAATCTGTTAACCTAATTATTTCAAACTCCAAATTTCGCGTGTCCATGTCATATTTAATCTTATAATTATCTAATTGCATACAGTGCATATCTAATTTTTTTAATAACTCGATGCGTTCAGCTTTAATTTTTAATTTTTAAAATGGCAAGAACGTTCGCAAACCTGGCGACGCTGACTGGGAATGTTACTATCACCATAAGTTTGGTAACAGAGCAAACCGCTGCGTATCACCGTGTTGCAGAAAAACCAAGCAATCGGAAAACTAGAGTCAGCACCGATTGTAGCGGGCATCGGTGTGGTTACGTCAAGTCACCGCTTATGTATCTTTGATCGCGACACCAGAGAGCGTTTCCTCATTGATACAGGCGCTGAAATCTCAGTTTTAGCAGCGAAAGGCAACAAAAAGCCAACAAACACTTATAAACTTTATGCAGCAAACAACACACCGATACAAACTTATGGAGAAAAATCTATTTTACTAAATTTGGGATTGCGACGTAATTTCAGATGGACATTTGTAATCGCTGACGTTAAGACATCCATACTTGGTGCAGATTTCCTTAACCACTACAAGTTACTGGTTGACATTCACAATAGAAGACTAGTGGATGGAGTCACAGATTTGCATGTGAATGCTATAAAGATAACGTCAAACCAAGAATCGATTCACGTACTAGACAGCAATCAAACATATAATGACATACTGAAGCAATACCCAAACGTACTTCGACCTTTATCGCTGAAAGAGCCTGCTAAGCATGATGTTTTGCATCACATAGAGACCAAAGGTCCACCTTTGTTTGCTCGAGCTCGTCCGTTGCCACCGGACAAATATAAAGCTGCAAAAGATGAATTCAACAAAATGATGGAGATGGGCATATGCCAACCATCAAAGAGCCCTTGGGCAAGTCCATTGCATGTCGTTAAAAAGAAGGACGGCAGTCTACGAGTATGTGGAGATTATCGTCGTCTTAACGCTGTCACGCTACCCGACCGTTATTCAATACCACGTATTCAAGATTTCACATACCAATTGCATGGAAAGAAAATTTTCTCAAAACTTGATTTAAAGAGCGCTTACTATTGGATACCTATGGCAAACCCAGAGAAGACAGCAATAATCACACCTTTTGGGTTATTTGAATTTCGTTGTATGCCTTTTGGACTTCGTAACGCTAGTCAAACGTTCCAACGCTTTATGCATGAAGTTTTGAGAGGAATAGAAGGATGTTTCCCATACGTAGATGATATACTACTATTCTCAGAAGACGAAGAGTCACACAGAAACCTCCTTCATCAAGTACTTGAACGCCTCAACAAATACGGCGTGGCACTGAATATCGAGAAATGTGAATTTAGTAAAAGTGAAATAACCTTCTTGGGCTACAAAGTCACTTCTGAAGGCATCTCTCCACCCGAAGACCGAATAGAAGCCATATCGAATTACAAGAAACCCAGTAACATACAAGAATTACGTCGTTTCCTGGGAATGATAAACTTTTTCAGAGACTGTTTGCCACAGCAAGCTCAGTTACAACATGAACTGAACAAGTATTTACATAATTCGAAGAAAAACGATAAAACTCCGATTGAATGGACAGAAAGCGCAGAGCAAGCTTTTGAAAATTGCCGACAAAGCATTTTGAAAGCGACCACACTGTCACATCCAGTTCATGGGGCACCGCTCCGTATCATGTCCGACGCATCTGATTACGCGCTCGGCGCAGTATTACAACAGAAAGTTGGTAGCGAATGGAAACCGTTAGCTTTCTTCTCAAAAACAATGAGTGTAACACAGCAACGATACAGTGTATATGACCGCGAATTATTAGCGATATACACTGCAGTAAAACATTTTCGTCGTTTAATTGAAGGCAATGACGTCATAGTTCACACCGATCACAAGCCATTGACATACGCCTTAACGAAACCACCGAGCAATAATGATACACCGCGCCGTGAGAGACAACTTAGTTTTATCAGTCAATTCTGTAACGGAATAATGTACACAAAAGGCAAAGAAAACGCTGTAGCCGACTGGCTATCTCGAATTGAAGAAATTGAATGTCCAACAGTAATTGATTTTCAACAAATGGCCAACGATCAGCTCGAAGACGAAGAACTGAAACAATTGAAAAACAAAATTAATTTAAAGTTTGAGAACATAACTTTACCTGGGTTAAATAAATCAATCGCATGCGAAATGTCAACAAACAAACCCAGACCATACCTACCACAGGCTTACCGGTTTGATGCATTCAAAGCTCAGCACGGTTTATGCCACTCAGGTATTCGCACAACTAGAAAACAAGTCGCTGATAAGTTTTTCTGGCCTGGAATGAACAAAGATATCGGTTTATGGACAAAAAACTGTATTTCATGTCAAAAGTCCAAAGTTCACAGACACATCGTAACGCCTATAAGTAGTTTCCCACCTTCACAGCGCTTCGAACATGTGCATATAGATATAGTTGGACCACTGCCTATCTCAAATGAATACCGCTATATCATAACAATGATTGACCGATTCACAAAATGGCCTGAAGCCGTACCTGTACGAGAGATAACAGCAGAGATTGTAGCAAAAACACTGTACAATAACTGGATAACACGTTTCGGTTGTCCACTGCGACTTACTACAGACCAAGGTCGTCAGTTCGAATCCAATCTTTTCAATTGCCTAACAAAGAAATTCGGAATTCAAAGAATTCGAACAACTCCTTATCATCCTCAAGCTAACGGACAAGTGGAACGATTTCATCGATCACTAAAATCAGCATTAATGGCAAGAGGTTCCGGTACTACCTGGACCGAAGAACTACCTACTGTTCTACTTGGATTACGCAACGCACTAAGAACGGATAACAACCTGAGTCCGTCCCTGTTAACCTACGGCACACAACTACGAATTCCGTCAGACTTTCTCGTACCTGCAAAGTCGAAAAATGAAGACGCAGATTTTGTTCGTGACTTACTGAGTACCATGGCCAACTTGGCACCCTCTGAAAGAAAGCAAACATCGCAAAAAACATTTGTACATAACGATTTAGCAACATGTACACACGTATTCGTACGCAATGATGCAGTAAGTCCACCGCTAACTCCACCATATGCTGGTCCCTATGAAGTACTTGAACGACACGAGAAATACTTCAAGATACAACTACCCCAGCGAACCACTGTCATATCACTCGATAGACTCAAACCTGCTTACATACTAAATGAAAATGTAAGCGATGAACCAAACCCCTACATCACAAAATCCGGACGAGTATCTAAACGAACGGTACGCTATAACCTACCCTCTTAACCTTTTAACGGTTAAAAGTTGTTCACTTCCCCACCTAAACATACATAAAAAAACAATTTACCCTAAGTTGGTTAAAAATATCAGTCATTTCTTCATACCACATTGGTACATTTATCATCGTTAGAAACTATTGATGTCGTTCTGAAAAGAAAGTTTTGTTTTCGATCCCGTTGCGATCGATAAGCGGCGAACAAGCAGCAGCAAGTAGATGACGTCATGCAACGTGCGTGCATCTGAGACTCGCAACTGAGAGCTCAACCAGCAACTACTCTTTCAATTCACTCCTCCACTGGACCTTCTAGTTGGGACGCACGTATCCCACACTCTTTTCATGGGTGACTACACAGTCATTATACAAGAATCCACAGAAAAAGTTATCCTCAAAAATACTTATTAACTTTACATGAAGTTTATTATTATTTTTGTCAGTACTGTGCTTACACTGAACTGAAAGGTGGTATCTTGGTCCAACAGCTAACATGTATCTAAATATTATTTTTTCTTCGTCCAGGAGGAAGAAGAGAAACCGGAAGGCGACGCTGCGCTCAACGCTCTCTTCCAGAAAATATACGGGGAGGGCTCCGATGAAGTTAGACGCGCTATGAACAAAAGCTTTGTAAGTTTGCACTTTCATCACCTTGACACTCGTTCACGCAACTAACTTATTACTAGGCCTCCCCCAAGGATATTGGTAGCTTACAGAAGAATAATAATATTAGGTGCTTACCTATGAAATTGGCGATTAGGTAAAAAAGTTCAAATAGAAAATTAATATAAAACAATTAAGGTTTTAAAACAACCAACTATTTCCAAAGTACCATTGGACATTCAGAAATAAAATAATGCTTGCTAAATGCACGTTGACTGAATATTTTGAGAGCAATTTCGAAATTTTTTCATAAAAAAATATACTTATTTTAGATTTTTGAAGGCTACACTTACCCAAGCGTGTTTTTCGTTACCATATGTATTTTTGAACATATTACGCATAATATTTCATTTTCCGATAATTTCGATATATTTTTTTTATATACGTCTAAGAAAACGCCAATACAGTATTTAATGGAACCCTACTCATTCACTTTTTACATGAGAGACATGACATCATCACTAATTCATGAAACACCTTGAATGTAGCTAGAAAATGATATATAATTTAATGGAAGTAAATTAATTTTTGGGGTAATATTATTCTGTTGAACTTTCAGAACTGAAACGACAATTTCATAGGTAAGCACCTAATATGATTATGACTTTAATGCTTCGTTTGTCAGGTGGAATCTGGCGGCACAGTTCTTAGCACCAACTGGAACCAAGTGGGCAAGGAGAAGGTGGAAGTGAAGCCACCGGACGGGATGGAGTTCAAGAAGTGGGAGTCCTAAATCCATCCCTACCCTAGATCTTAGCAACGCACATCAGTAAACAGTTAACCCTAATTAAAGAAAACAATACTGTGTATCTCATCCAGCACGGGTAGTATGAGGCCAAACGCGAGAAAACAGCTCAGCGGTCTCTTTCATTAGCTTAGCGTTAGAACGGAACAAATGCTTTTAAAACTCACGTCGCGCGCGAGATACGTCGCTATGCTACCATTGCTGGTTGCGACACCAAATTGTTTAACTCATTAACCGCATCGCCGCCCAGCCATATCCATTCGCGTCCTTTCGGGTATTTTCGCATTTTATGTAAAGTTCATGAGTTCACAGATCGTTAAGAACTCCCCCTAAAAACTAAACTAAATAGAAAACTTACGATATATCGAATCCTGGTCACGGCACCAAATTGTTTGTCTTTGGCGCATAAAATGTTAATCTAAAATGGTGTCAAAATTAAAATCACTTATTTTACTTAAAGCAAATCAAGTTCAACAAAGAATCGAATTGCCTGGTAACTCGACAAAATGTACTAACTTTTGTAAAAAGCTACTCTTAGTTAATTTTAGTAAAAAGTTGAGATATTTTATTTAGTTAAAGCTTGTAATTTTTTTCGCAGTCAACCTTTTATTTTGAGAGTAAGTAAGACTGTCTTAAAAAGATACGATTATGAAATAAATGTTTTATATATAGAAAAGTTTATTTTTTGCAATACATTAAGAAATTACCGCAAACCGCCCTGGAATGCCTCTTTCGAAATAACTACTAAATAATAATTTATCAGACCTACTTTGAATATATTTTCATTTTCAATTGGAGCAAAACTACTGAAATTTTCCCAACCAACCTACATGAAATGAATAAGGTGTTAAAAATTTGCTGGTACTATTTAAACTGGGGCTTCTACTCATGAAACTGAACAACTTTCCCAAAGGAACCCATAGATAATTCGCAATTTTTTTTTGTACTTTTCTAACAAGTCGGTCATCTGATCGGCCCACTTAGTACGTTGGGAAAAGTTGTTCAGTTTCACTAGTAGAAGCCCCAATTTAAGTAATACTTATTCTATGGTAATACCGTCTAATTTGTAAACACCTTGTACTTGTATTCTATTCGAAGTAGGTAGCAGTGTACACTTTTCGAACGTCATTCTTTTATCTACCTAATACGAGGGTTCATACCACTCGGAACTCGTATACCCGCCGTTTCGAAAAGTATTAGCGGAGTGAGAAGAAACGACGGTCTATCTTGTAAATGTTCTACTGGGACATTTGGGTAACAAAACAAACATTCAACAATAAATTATATTTATTTATTGCTTATAAAATAAAAATGTACAATTGGAACTACGCCTTGATTTTCTGATCTCTTACGCTAAGCAGGTAAACAATAGTTTTTATTTTATTTTTATCGGTCAATCTCTCCGAACACAACGTCCAGGGTACCGATAATAGCCACGATGTCAGCCAACATAGAGTTTCTGCCGATTTTCTCGAGGGCTGCCAGATGAGCGAAGCCGGGCGCCTTGATTTTGCATCTGAAAACGTAAAGGATTTGTTTTACATGACTGGTCTTAGGAGAAAACTGCCGTAATATATAATGATATCGAATATAGAAGTGAGGTTTCCAAAAGCCCCCCACACGATGTGAAATTATTGTTTAAAAAAGGTCCAAGATGCTAACTCAAACTCAAAGATGCTCACAAAAGCTCCAAGATGCTAACTCAAGCTCCAATTGTTTACACAAACTCCAATATTCTCACACAAGTTTTAAGATGCTCATACAAGCTCCAAGATTTTCACAAAACCTCAGGATGCTGACACTAGCTCGGAGATGTTTGCACAAGCACCAAGATGCTTAGACAAATACCAAAATACACAAGCTCCAAGATACTCATACAATCTCCAAGATGATCACACTATCTCCAAGATACACAAGCTACAAGCCACTCAAGCAGCAAAAAACTTATACAGAATCACATAACTCACCTGTACGGCTTGGAGCTACCGTCAGATACGAGGTAGACGCCGAACTCTCCCTTCGGAGCCTCCACAGCCGTATAAGTGGAGCCAGGAGGCACCTGGTAGCCTTGCGTGAAGAGCTTGAAGTGGTGGATCAGCGCCTCCATTGACGTCTGTGGGGAGAAGAAGCGGAATTAAAAATATAATACAAAAATATAATACAATAGTGTCGATTCAGTTTTCATGATTAAACTTAATTGACAGGATTAAACTTAAGTGTTTTGCCATTTTTTTTCTATATCGAAAAGACAAGGACAGGATGCTTAAATTAAGTTTAGTCCTGTCAAATAAGTTTAATCGTAAACACCGAATCGACACCGATAAGTACAACGTTTATTCCGAAACACAGACAAATGAAAGATACATAAACAGGGTGATAAAAATACGTTAGCTTTTGGTGAATCAGCTTAAAGTACGAGTGCCTAACACGAGGTTATTGCCTCTCCTAATCACAAGGCTGTCTTTAAGGGTGGATGCCTGCACGAAAAATCAATTAAGAAAGAATTAATAAAGGCCCCAAAAAATTGCTTGAAGTCACTTTTACAGGTTAAAAATGCTGAAATGTAATGCTCTGTAAACAGATAACCCCCGAATTACTGAAACTTGTTGTGATATCTATTAGGGGCTATCTGTGTATTGTTGCCGTTGGGGCATTAAAGTTCTCGAGTGGCGACCGCGTACCGGAACTACCGGTACCGGTGTGGGCAGGCCTCCCACTCGGTGGACCGACGACCTGGTAAAGGTTGCGGGAAGCCGCTGGATGCGGGCAGCGCCAGACCGGTTATCTTGGGATTCCTTGGGCGAGGCCTTCAAGGGCGCCGAATTTATAAAAATGTTAAGGGGGGGGGGGGCTAGGGCGGAAAAAATATGTTTCTTATATTTTCTAACTAGCTTTCGCCCACGGCTTCGCCCGCGTGGGTGTAGTTTTTGAGATTATCGTTTAGCGTTCATAGAAATGTAAGAATAAAAGTATCCCGAGAAATAAGCAACACCAGTATTTCAACATGAAATATGGGCGGGGCTCAGCCCCACTGATAATGTAATTGGGCGGGGGCTCGGGTACCCCCAGGCACTATGGAGTCGGCGCCAGTGGAGGCTTGCAGCAGTGGCCGTCTTTCAGCTGATGACGATGATGTGTCCTGGCCGTACCTTCATCTCCTCGCGCGAAGGCGGCGTTAACTTGGCGTCGTCGGTCTTAACCTCGCCTGGTGGCATCTGGTTGAGGCACTGGTCAATGATGCGCAGGGACTGGCGCATCTCTTCCACGCGACACAGGTACCTGCCGATTATACACCGTGAAATTTAATTCGTCAATTCGCAAAATAATTTTTGACCTCTTGATACAAAAATAGTCGATCAGCTGATGAATTTGACTATAGGTTCCTTGGACAAAGTTGTTCAGTTTCATGAGTAGAAACCACAGTTAGCGGGAGTACAACGGATTAAATTTAACCCTGTATGGCCATTCAAGTATTACGGAATCAACGAAAGGAGGCGAGGGTTTTGTAGTTTAAATATGACCCGCTATTCTGATATCACTATACAGTAATAATTTGGTGAGAGCGTGAATTTATAAAGGTTTTTTTTATTTACCCTCAATTGGTAAGCCCTTGGCATCATCTCACCTGATGGTAAGTGATGATGATGCTGAAGGTGGACGCGAGCTTACCAAGATTCCCCAACGCAAATTACCTTGTACCTTTAAAATCTCTACAGGTACAAAATAATAAATTTTTCGTAAATTTGCTTCATATACAGGCTGACAAAAAATGTCTGGCAATATTTTAACCGCGGCTTCTACTCATCAAGCTGAACAACTTTCCCCAAGGGACCCAATCGCAAAAAAATGTTGGACTCTTCATACTTAATTTGGCCGCTCGGCTGATCGATTTGTATGAAGAGTCCAAATTTTTTTTTGCGATTCAACTATGAGTTCCTTGGGGAAAGTTGATCAGAATCAGTAGTAGAAGCACTGATTAAAATATGACGCACGACTAGAGTTACATATTACTGTATACATATAATATATTTTGAGTGCCGTAATTCACAATGTTCTATCTATATAATAGCGCCGGACGACAGGCAAAGTTTAAGATTCTAAGTGCAGATATAAACGGTCACATTACCTGTCATAACAGTCGCCGTTGGTACCGATAGGCACGTCGAAGTCGACGAATTCATACGCGTCGTAGGGCTGCGACTTACGCAGGTCCCACTTGATGCCCGAGCCGCGCAACATCACACCGCTGTCGACAAAACGCAATACATTAAACAACAGACTCGTAAAAATATGGAACAAGTTACCTCGAGACGTGGTTGATGCCCCCTCCGTAAATAGTTTTAAAAACAGACTGGACAAATGGTGCAAAGACAATCCAATTTAGTGTATCCTCAAAGTGAACTTGAATGGACTATCATATAACACCAACACAGATATAGGCATATCAGCTATTAGCTACTCGCCTATTACTAAATAATAATAATACATTACATTCCTGGTCTTATCACGCCCATTCATTCGTTAGCGGATTAGAATCTTAACCTACTTAGTCACGCGGGTTTCTGCCCGCATGCGTGCGGCGTTTGCAAAGCGACCCGCATGCGTTTGACACGCATGACAATAAAAGGGACCTAACAAATGTACTGAAACGAGCACTGAACGGGCACGACCGGCATGCGGGCAGAAACCCGCGTGACTATAAAAGCGCTCTAAAAGGATATATAAACGTTGACCGGGGACTGAATACGATGGCGTTCACTCTACCTACAAGAGCAAGGCTCTTAAACATCGAACGGACAGATTGTTAGCCCTACGTATCGTATCAGTAATAATAATAATAATAATAATA
Organism: Coleophora deauratella; assembly: GCA_958295455.1. Classification (NCBI taxonomy): domain Eukaryota; kingdom Metazoa; phylum Arthropoda; class Insecta; order Lepidoptera; family Coleophoridae; genus Coleophora; species Coleophora deauratella. The sequence continues at coordinate 6,836,243 of OY282414.1, read as the reverse complement.
ATAGTATCCATTGGAGGTTATCGGTGCGCTCACTGAAACCGTAGTTCAGGGCATCTTCTGCACTAGCCACACCAATGTCTTGGTCCGCTACACCCATATACAGTTCATTGCACCCATATAGAGAATCTGTAGGGGGTCATATGAAGCCGTAGTTCAGGGCATCCTCTGCACTGACCACACCGATATCCTTGGTCGTTGAATCTATAGGGGGTGATCTGTGATTGGGAGTCATATGTGTGCTCACCTAAAACCGTAGTTCAGGGCATCCTCGGCACTGACCACACCGATATCTTTGGTCCGCTGCACCCAAATACGGTTGGTGGTAAGAACGTCTTCCACTTCGTCGAGCCGCTCGGCAAACTTCGTCGCAAACTCATAAATGTCGTCCATAAGACCGAGAGGCATGTCCTGCGAAAAAAAATTAGAAGAAAATAGTAGCTTGTGCCCGCGACTTGGTCTGCGTATTTTTATATCCCGTACTTGAGAAATTATAGGTACCTCATACAAATGTTCATCCTCTGCTTCACCCCCTTCAAGTTTTATTTTTTGCGACAAAAAAGTAAGTATTGTTCTCCAGAGTCCCGTCTATCTCTATACCAAAATTGGCCGTAGTTATGCCATAACGATCCAACTGACGACTTGCTTTATGTCACTTGGATCGTTATGGCATACCTACGGCCAATTCATCAACATTGGTGGTAGAACCTTTTTTTTGACCCCACCATCTTATCTAAGTCTTGCCGCCAAACATAAATGTTAATAGCAATGATGTGTTCGGGCATGGAGATAAGATAGCCAGTTCGCCATTGCGTTGGAGAGTATTGGTAAGCTTGCTTCCATCTTCGACATTATAGTCACAGCACCCGGTGAAATGAAGGGCTTACCAATTGGCCGTAGTTGTGCCATAACGATCCAACTGACATTAAGTAAGTTTGAGATAATGTACATGTCACTCACATGTTACAATTACAATTTGTACTATATGTTACAATTGTGGATAAAAAAACAGCTCTCACCAGGGCCACTCCGCCGGGCCTGATGTAGGCGGCATGCATCCTAGCGCCGCTGACTCTCTCGTAGAACTCCATCATTTTCTCCCGCTCCTCGAAGAGCCAGAAGAACGGAGTGAGAGCTCCTATGTCGAGTGCATGGGTTCCCACAGCCATGATGTGGTTGAGGAGACGCGTTATTTCAGCAAACAGGGCTGCGGACAATGAAACACGATTATGCTGGATCTATGGTAATATTTATTTAAAGAGTGCGGGATAGAGGCACAAACTTAGTTGTGATGTCCAACAGTGGGGGACAACGGGAGAATTTTTGTGGTTTTGTCCCTCACTGGGGGACAACGGAAATAAACGTCGATATCACAGTTAACCCCCTATTTAGACAGCATATGCTAGTGTAGTATGGGGCTATCTGTAACAGCCACGCAAATAAGTAACTAGATAAGTCGGCTACTACTACTGTTTTCGCGTGTCCTTGAATCAGCAGCGACCAGTTTCTGCCCCTTGGTGGTCCGAAGACTTGGTGATGGTTGCAGAAGCTGCTGGGTGCGAGCAGCGCGAGACTTTTGTTCAGCAGTGGATGTCTTTCAGCTAATAGGATGATGATGATATAAACACAACTCACTTCTAATATACTTGGCTCTGATCGGTAAATTGATATTGAGTAGTTTTACCACTGCCACGAGTAACATTGCTTGTTGCACATCATGGAGACATAGAGACTTAGATAAGATGGTGTTTGCATTTGACTCACTTCTAATATATTTAGCTCTCTCCGATTGAGTAGGTCCCTTAGAGAAAGTTGTTCGGTTTCATGAGCAGAAAATTTGGTTAAAATTTGCTCCGCGATTTCAGTTTCACCTGTATATATACAGGGTGTAACAGTAAGGTGTGATAATACTTCAAGGTTGGCTTTTACCCATCAAACTGAACAACTTTTGTTCTACAACTTTGTTGAAATCGCAAAGAAATTTTCGGACTTTTCATACAAACTTGGTTTGCCAGCTGATCAATATGTATGAAAAGTCCCAAAAAAATTTTGCGATTTGAACAAAGTTGTAGAACAAAAGTTGTTCAGTTTGATGGGTAAAAGCCACCCTTGAAGTATTATCACACAATAACTCAATAGAGAATAACTAAATAGGAGAAAACAATAACTCCGTTAACAACTCATATCGTCCCCACTGTAAGGGCATGGTTTTCTTCCCATACCTTGGGAAGGTTAGGCCATACTCCACACACGGGGGCCAAGTCTGGATTGGTGGAGGTAACTTACTTCTAATATACTTGGCTCTGATCGGTATATCGATGTTGAGCAGTTTCTCCACGGCCAGAGAGTAGCACTGCTCGTTGACCATCATGGACACGTAGTCCAGCCGGTCGAAGTATGGCAGCGCCTGCGTGTAGGTCTTGTATTCGATGAGCTTCTCCGTGCCCCGGTGCAGGAGACCGATGTGGGGGTCAGCCGCGCGGACTGTCTGTGGAATGAGATACAGTTTAAATATTTATGTTTTAGAAAACCAAAGAGCTTTCTAACACAGAAAGTAATAGTCAAGTAGTAAGAAAAAACTTATCATAAGGTTTTCCTACAAAGCTTTGAAAATGAAAATATTTTATTCGAATTAGGTAGCAGTGTACACTTTTCGAACCTCATTCTTTTATCTACCTAATATGAGGTTCCTACCACTCGGAACTCGTATACCCGCCGTATACTTTCACATACATAATATAACCTCCTCAGTTCTGAGCCATGATTTCGTTTGTAACATTGAAATAAAATACTTCAACATACTAAGGGGCTCTTATACATAAGTAAAATATTTTTTTTTTTGTCCTCTATGTAACACTTTTTTTGCATCTAGTTCCAATGGATTGCAATGGGCTTCAGGGGACTTGAGGACCGAGGAGGATCCACAGATCACCCAATAGATACGGCAGATTAAACATTTTGTTCCTGCTTGAAGTCACCAATCTAGCAGCACATGCTGGAACTGTAAATTCACTCAAATAAAATATGTTTGAGATGCCTCATCTCTTTTATTCCTGTGCAATGTGCAAATACCTCTCCGTCCAGCTCAAGCACCAGTCGCAACACACCATGGGCCGCCGGGTGCTGCGGCCCGAAGTTGAGGATCATGTTCTTGACTTGCTTCTCCGTGGGGGCGATGACACCTGGTGAGGACAAAAGGATAGTATGTACAGTTTTGTTTTTCATTGGTGTTTTGCTGGTACTTCATAAAATTGAACAACATTCTCAAGGAAATAGTTATATTTATTAACCCTTTGACCGCCACAGTCGGCTAGGGCCAATAACCAGTTTCCGTGCCACAGGCGCCAGGATTTGAGATTTTAATACATTTTTGCCAGCTGGAGTGGAAATTGGCAGTGGGGGCACTTGGGGGGGGGGGGGTTTGTCAAAGAGTAACGTAGTAGTCAATGGGTTAATACAATACATATGAAAGAATTATTTAATTGAATACTCACCAAGTGAAAAAGAAATTACAGTAAAGAAACTTGAAATAAAGGAGCTCACCCTTTGGCACAAGCCTCCTCCATCTTTTTCCATTACTTTTGGTCATGTCCAAGTTTTTCCTACAACTTTAAGTATACTATGGTACCTACTAGAAAGCAGTAATGAATATATTGGCGCCTCGAACTTACAATTGCACCCCTAGACATGCCAGCCAATAATAACAGCAGTCTAATGAAAAGACCATAAGTAATATCTGGGACAAACCACACACAGTCATCTGGCCCCAAACTAGGATTCCCTGTATCTTGGGAACCAGAGACTGATATACATACACATATACTTTTAAATACATACATATATAGATATAATACACCCAGACTCAGAGCAAACAATTCTGCTCATCACAGAAAAGTTTGCCCTGTGTGGGGATCGAACCCACGACTCTGGGATCAGAGGTCAGGATCGCTAACCACTTAGCCACCGAGTCAGTCAAGTCAATTTCTTTTGGACTCGACGTTTCTTCTCGCTCTGCTAACATTTCTCGAAGCGTTGAGTGTACAAGTTCAGAGGTAGGAACTTTGTACTAGGTAGGTAGAAAAAAAAGACGATTTAAAAGTTTAAGTGCGAAAAACATTGTTCGCACTTAAGGTTAAACGTCAGTCACCCTATTTCATACAAATTTACCTGGCTATTAACTACACAAATAACCACTATATTTTCGATTTTATCTGTCCAACGTAAACTTTGCAACCTTTTATTTTCTCCAAATGTATATAATTATATTATTTATTTCTGTAATATCATTAAAAACTGCAGTAAAATACCATAAATTTTACGCATGTAGTGGTGTATAATTCAGCACTACCTTTCTGATATTACAGTAACTACAATCTCAATTGGTCTGTTAAGCTTTGTTTAGCCCAGGATTTCGTTTTTAGCGCCATCTTGCATTTTGCTTGAGCATTACCAAAGTAGCAAATTTATTATAAAGACTTTTTAGTCTGAGTAATTAATGCTGGCAAACTTTTTTTATATTCAGAAAAAAAGACGCTGTCAGTCTCACGTCAGGGACATCTGAAAGACGAAAATATTGTTCACCCAACAAGGTCTAGTTGTGAGTTTCAGCTCGATATTTGTGATATACAGGCTGATATTTTTACTTATACAGTATGTAAAAAGATCACTCCTGGAAATTTAAATTATGGGATCCACTCATGAAACTGAACAACTTTTCCGAATGAACCTTAAGAATGCTGAATACTTAAGACAATTTTTGGACACACCATACAAAATTGGTCGGTTATCTTACCATATTATATGAAAACTTCATTTTTATGCGAATTTAGTATGGGTTGGTATGTTAAAGTTTCCGGAAGTTACAGCCTGTATAAGGTGCATTCAAAAATTTTTAGACTCATACCATGCCCCATTTCAAATTTTAACCGCCTCCGCTTGTCCGCTCGCTTCACATCAGGAGGTCGCGGGTTCGATTCCCGGCGGGGTGTAACTTTCTGGATTCGGTTTGGTTGGTGGTAGGGCATTTTCTGAGCCTGCCTGGCATATGCCACCATCTTATCTAAGTCTTGCCGCCAAACATCAACGTTAACAGCATTGATGTGTTCCGGCATGAAGGTAAGATAACCAGTTCCCCACTGCGTTGGGGAATCTTGGTAAGCCCGCTTTCGTATTCGGCATCATCGTCACTTACCATCAGGTGAGATGATGCCAAGGGCTTACCAATTGAGGGTAAAAAAAAAGATGATAGCTAACCATGCAGGCTCCGAGAATGCTCTACCACCGACCAAACGGAGTCTTACATATTATAGTTAGACTCTGCCGGGAATCGAACCCGCAACCTCCTGATGTGAAGCGAGCGACTAGACAACGGAGGCGGTTTTCCGGGTGTATTATTATTGTCTCGTTTGACAAAAAGTAAGTAGTTACCAGCAACCACGTGATACAACCCGAACCTTAGATATGTAGATTTTCATACACGGAAAGTAAAATCCCGACAAAAACATTCACATATCAAGTAAAAAGTCTTACACGTCAATATTTATAGACTCGACTGTAAAAAGTAATGAATTCCCGCCATGTAGCACCAAGTTTCAGGTTATAGAATAATTTATTTCTCACAAAAGGATAAACAGTTATTCACTTACACAATAATTTTTGTCACCAAAATATATTCCTAAACGTAATCGTCTATGTACAAAACCTAATTTTATTCAAACTCACTTGTCAAACATGGTTATGATAATTTTTTCCAAAGTATTTTGGCGCTTTTAATGTCTCCACAAGACAGGCATTCCAGGTTTCGAACGCGGTTTTCTTTTCTCTTCAATTAAAGGCTAAAAAACAGTATCACTCCCTATCAGAGCATGAAGTATGGGCAGCATTGTTGCTTTTTATGTTCTTAAAATTGTGTCAAAATCGCAGCATGTTAAGGTTTTATTTTAAATTAGTTACCTATACGAAAATTTTATTGCACACCAAAAGAGTACAAATAACAACGAAAACACATAAAATATTTAAACATTGATATGCAAAGGCGGTCTTATCGCTATCAAAAATAGCAGGTTCGATTTTTGTAAATTTTAATTTTTATGTCTGACATGGTACAAAATCAATCCAAAACTGAAGGCTGCGTCCTCGGTTCATCCGAAAACTACACCAAATTCAAGATTATTGCCCAATATAATAGTTAACTGAAGCGCGGCAGATTAAAACGCTCACGCATGCCTTGCGCCGTGCAACGTTCAAAATTTATTTCTGAAGCTTTTTATTTAGTAATTGCAGTTAGTGTTTCTGTTTTTTTTTATTTTTGATTAGTTTGGTTTTCTACAAAAAAAAAATTGTTTATGCCATTAGTGCACATTTTTTAAACTATAGCATCTTGTTGGTTTTTTTTATTTTTATTTTATTAGATTTTTTCACAATAAGAGTAATAGATTGAACAAAAGTAATACAAAAAATGAAAGCTCCATTCTCGGTTTATTCGAAAACGATACCAAGTTCAAGATAATAGGTCAAATAGACCTGCCAGGGGGTGTGGGGTGGCTACCGGGCTAAATCAGCTTCTATTTATGTATCATATACGTGTGCCAAGTGGTTTTCTTTAATCATAAAATTTGACCTCGGATACATATAAGCTTACACTATTCAGGTGCCAACAGTGAAGGAAGATTTTTTAAAACAAAATAATTATTTGTGCTATGTTAGGTACCTTGTATTTTTGTATTTTATCCTGTACAGAGAAAATAAATGAATTATGAATTATTATGAATTATAGAATATTCATATCCGCCATTAAAAAAAATACCTTGTGTACCCAGAATTCAAATAAAATTAAATGTATTTCAGAACAGAAGTTACAAATGGCACATTTAAAACACATTTTTTATCATCAGTACAACAAAAAAACCGGCCAAGTGCGAGTCGGACTCGCGTACCGAGGGTTCCGTATAAATTCATAATCACACATGTCTTGAACTCTATATTTTTTTTATTTGAGTTGATTGAATGAAAAGTAATTTTGATTTATGACGTATTAAAAAAAAACTACTTACTAAAGCTCGTTCAAACCAATTTTCGGTGGAAGTTTGCATGGTAATGTACATCATATATTTTTTCTACTTTTATCATTCTCTTATTTTAGAAGTTAAAGGGGGGGGGGACACACATTTTATCACTTTGGAAGTGTCTCTCGTGCAAACTATTCAGTTTGGAAAAAAATGATATTAGAAACCTCAATATCATTTTTGAAGACCTATCCATACCATACACGTACATGTTTGATGAAAAAAAAATTTTGAGTTTCAGTTCTAAGTATGGGCAACCCCCAAAATTTATTGTTATTTTTTTTTCTATTTTTGTGTGAAAATCTTAATGCGGTTCACAGAATACATCTACTTACCAAGTTTCAACAGTATAGTTCTTATAGTTTCGGAAAAGAGTGGCTGTGACATACGGACAGACAGACAGACATGACAAATCCATATGGGTTCCGCTTTTTGCTAATTGGCTACGGAACCCTAAATAACTAGATGCTTTATCCTATACTATTAAACGAGTTAAGTGTCCCGACGATTTCGAAAACGGCTTGAAACCTTTTGATGAAAATCTAGGATTAGGGGTTAAAAATCACCATAAATCCAGATCTAAGAGGGAATTATGTTCGAAAAGATTCATTTAAGGGAGAATTCATTTAATGATCGAAATTACATAGAAGGAGAACGCATATGATGCTTAAATTTAACCATCGCTTATAGGTACATTGGTAGACTAGCGGTTTTGGTGCGAGCCACTTACGTTTTGCTGCTTTTAGGTCCGGATTCGAATACCACCCATGAGACTTTATAGTTCTTTGTTTTTTAAATTTTTTATTTTGTGTGAACTTATGTAAATATTATGAAAATAAATAAAAAGACTTAAGAGTGATAAAAAAATATATTTTAACCTCTGTATTTTAGAGACAAATAGCGCCATCTTTGGCCATATAAGTTAATTACATACCTGGTGATTGTGCCGCTCTGTCCCGTGTTTGAAAATAGGAAATTTTCCACGGTTTTCTCTAAACTTAACCAGATGGCGCTGATAACCTTTGCAATAAGAAAATCTCTAAAAAGTCGCCAAAACTGATTGATATTACTGACTTATAAACGATGAACAACTTTCTAATATTACGTATCATAAAATATTTTTCTATTTTTTTTATCAAAAAAAAAAGGATGATTTGCATGTATTTTTTTCAATAGAATCAAATTATAAAAAAAATTTATAGATATTTTCAGAACAAATATTGCTTGTCCTTTCGTCCCTTAGAAGGCCACTACCGACTAAAACAACACCCTGCAAAATGTTTCATAGAAAATATATCTTATATGTTCTACTAAACAAGTTATCTTAGTTTATAAAAACTCCGATTGAACGAGCGACGCTCGGTCTCCCAGCTAGTTCAATATAATAAGAAAATTATCAGTATCATTATTTATATTACAATGAATTATTTTAAAATTATAAAACCCATTTAAATTCAGTCACTGGGACGATATTGGGTTGTTAACTAAGTAACTATGATGGTTATCATCCCAGCGAATGTGTTATTGTCAATCAATCTGATGAGACCGTGAGAGTGAGTGACTGAATTTAAATGTATATTGGAGTAATTTATTATTCTTTAAATGATTATACTGATAATTATGTTACTTTAATTAACAAAACATCAACTTTTCTTAATCAATTTTATCAATTGAAAAACTTTCATCTGTATGGATAAAATAAATTGAAAAAATTAATAAAAAAATGAATCTATTTTTCTCGACAATGAAAACGAATTTCATGCTGCCACTTCACGGATGTAATAAGGGGGCTATTCCCTATGACATATACATAAAAATTATCTGTGATTCCTAAGTTTGATACTCTCCTTAGCTTGCGGAGGCACAACCGTGACTCCAAATAGCGTAAGACTTGGCTTGCAAAGGCTTGCAAGGCCGTGCCTCCACAAATTTTCGACATCACTTCGTATCTCCTTGCATGATACGTATCTCCTTGCAGGCTATTGCTAGGCAACGTTGTTATTCAATAAATGTTATGTGACTGAACAGATATTTTATGTTTTTAATATTGGCGACGAGGCCAATTCAATGGATTTAAAGAAATTAAAACGTACAAGAAGCTCAGTACAGTTTATTAACGCGCACAGAAAATGTGCTCGACACTCAAGACCCAAGTAAGTATATAGCCCCGCTTGGAGTCACTCGACAAAACAATAAAGAAATTTCACGAAATACAGAACAACATAGAACTAGAAACCGAAGATGAACATCTTGAGGAAGAAACCTTCTACAGATTCGAGTTTGAGGAGTTGTGTATAGCACTGAAAACTACATTACGAAAACTAAGTACCTATTACTTCACCACTCATGGGGAGACCTCAGTCCGCTTGAGGCAGACAGAAACTCCAAGAGGGACTCCCTACCTACTGATGTTTGGAAAAGAGTTTAGAACTAAGCTACATGCCATGGTAGTCCCATACCTAGACCGGAGCCACGTAGTCAGAGGACAAGGAGAGGACATTTCTCTCCTGGAGACAAGGTGGCCAGGAGTTACTCCTCTCTTGCCCAGAAGTTTGAATTCGGCACAATAACCCGACGTCTGGGTGGAGTACATTATGAAGTCAGAACCGATGGGGGACTCCTGTGGATCCGTCACCTCGACCAGCTGCTACTGTTTTCCCTGGTGTCCTGATTTGCGGGGGAGACGTGATACATATCTCCTTGCAGGCCAATGCTATGAATGATTGCTATGCGACATTGTTATTCAATAAATGATTTTTTTCTTTTAAAAAATCTTTTTTTTTATCGCTCTTGGGTCTTGTTATTTACATATTTATTTATGTTCATACTAAATAAAAAAAATTAAAAGACAAAAACAATAAAGTCTCGTAGGATACGAACCCGGACCTAAAAGCAATAACATAAAAAGGTTCGTACAAAATTTGCCGCTTGCACCTCTGGGTTACGGACTACTTATAGAGGTAAGTCAAAAATAAGCATCATATACGTAAAAAAATTATGTATGTGTGCGTAATTCGAGCCCTTATTCATACAAGATAAACGCAAAACTATAATTGTAAGGGGACAAATATATCGAAATCCTTATTTAATTAACATTATTATGGTTTATTAGCGTACATTGATCTTGTAACTGCTCGCTGTTTTACGTAGTATGGTTTAGGGTTATTTATACTATTTTTAAATCGAGAAACCAAGTTATAGTCAGATTAACGCCATCTAACGGATTTTTTCAACCAGGGAGCACTAACGTTTAACCTTAAACTTGGACTTTTTCTTAGGACAGCAGAATATACAAATAATAAAATACATACCCATATACGGCGGGTGTTTAATGAGACTGGTGATCTCGTCAGGATACATAACAGCACCCTCAAACTGCTTCACATACTCTGGGTCGGGGAACCATCGGTGTGAATTGCGTTGGGAGCTGTAACATTACTTCTTACATGACTAGGTTCCTTTTGCGTCAGGGGATAGTCATAAGGATGCTGGACCTTGGCCACAAATCCCGTTTGGTTGTTAGCTTTTCCATTACAAATAATGGGTCAGAGAATAGCCTAAATGTTAGTTAGTTAAAGGCTGCGAATGGAATACAGAGAATTCGAAGGTATTAAATCTGTGCTGGCAAAACAGTTAAGCTATAAGTTCACGAATAAGGTATTTCTCATCTTTGATAAGTCAATTCAAGTAACTCAAACCTAAACATTAGTGAATTATACGAACAATAATATGAAAAACATAACCTCCTAAGTTACATAATTTTCAAATCAGAAATTCACTACAAAAACACGAATATTAATTTATAATTTGTAAAATTTACTCACTTCACATTATGAACCGATGGTAAATTCTTAATAAGGGCTTTAGTTTGGCCCAAATTAGCAGATTTTCGAAGCAAAACATTCAATATCGAGGCCATTTTTACAGGACTACGTTCCGTTAATCCAAATTAAATGTCAAAGTGGCTTTTCGTCATTTAAAAAAATATGTTCATTGGTTTGAAAATCAGTGCTTATTATTGAAATTAAATATTATTTTTAGTAAATATCGTATGAGTAGAACTTGTGTGCTTGGAAGCTAGACTACGTGAAAAATAGATATACGATACATTATAACCTGATTGTAACTGTTATAAATGGAACGTAAAAGTGTAGCTAAGGTCCCGTTCCAAAATAGGAAAATTAAATTTTTACCAACCAATATCGTCCCATCCCCCAGCCAGTGAAACTTATGACATGCAATTCGAATCACGTAAACGGAAATAAATCGTTGTTACTAACAGGTCAGTCAAACCCATCCAAAATATGATCACACATGACATGACTGTAGGCACTTAAGGGCGTCACACACTGTGCTGTGCTATAAAATCCGCCACATCATGGGTGTCAGTGACCCCAGCAAGCACTTTTTTCCTGGGGCTCCTACGAGAATCCTACCTATCTCAAATTTTAGAGCATAATTCCAGCAATCATCATGCCAAGGGAAAAAATTAGAGCAATCATACTTTTCGAGATACGAGCGCCTAAAGGTGTGCTTGCTGGATGGCAGTCCACCCAGCAAGCACAACTGGTGCACAAAAACTACGAAGACTTGGGAAAAAAATTTGATGCACAGATTTAGAGCATCATAAAGTGAGTCGGACTGCAAAGTTTCATGAATGTCATGTCAATAGTTATCTCGCTAGAACGCAAAACCTGCTTCACGTTCTTTTTACGAATCTTTCTAGCAGTCACATCAGATCTCAGCAATTACAGCATCTTGGTTCAAAATTTTTATGCCAGGATTTAGAGCAACACGAAAAACCTATGCTGCATTATTTTTGAATCCCAAAAATCAGTACTTTTTGTGCTATGAGCCAATGTTTTTTCCTTGCTGGGTGGACATAACAAAAGTGACAAAGGTGTATAGCTTTGCAACTAATATGAATACAAGACTGGTTCTTATGCTCAGATTTAGAGCAAAATTACAGCATTCTGCTCAAAACAAACTAGAATCCCAAACGTTATAGTTACAGCGGTAGACGCTAAAAACTGATTTTTCCCGCCAATTTTTTGAATAATTACGGTGACTCGCGGCAGATTGCGACGTTGCCGCTCTTAATTTTTTTAGTTCAAGCAGTAACTAACTTTGTGCTGTGAGTATAAGGTACATTTCAGTTTCAAACTATCGATTGTCACTCACATTGATATAGACTAGAAACAAGGACGATTTTATATATTTCTATGGGAATAAATACATGTAAATCATACGATAGCGGAATACCTATAATACGGAACGCTTGTGGTTCATCATTGCGTTTTGCTGGTGGTGGCGGCGGCGGCATCGTTCCGATTTCAGCCATGCTCCAATATTTGTATATAGCAGTACAAAAACAAAACGCAAAACGCCCTACATCCACACATTCGACCAACACATTAGTCATATTCATATTCCGTACTAAATCCTATAAATTCGACTGAATAAAAAGCGGTCAAGTGCGTGTTGGGCCACGCGCAATGTAGGGTTATGTGGTACAACTTCATCAAAGTAATCAATGAAAATATGAAGCAGGTACGACATTTTTGACGTTTTCATGTGTCAGTTCCCTAATAAGATTGTTGGCCTTTTTTAAATTGGATTAAAACAAGGTATACCTAGTGCCGCGTTCAAAACCACTGTACCTACATAAAAGTCAGTTTTTTTCAAATAAAAATATTTTTATTTGTATGGTGATTATAGGGCACTGTCAGACACCTGAAATAACTTTACGACTACCATCTAAAGATATTAATTGGCACGAATGGGTCAGAGTGTCTTGAAAAACGCGAAAACCGTCGAGTTAAATGTCACTAACAGAAAAACTTATCCAGATAATTATCTAACTTTTATTCAGTTAACCTACGTTATCGACGCGAAAAAGCAAGAGTGCAAGACACACTGAACTGCGGTTGTGGTGACCGATTTTTATTACTATCGGTCTTCATCGTTGCATTGGCCGAATGTGTGGATGTAGGGTAAAATTTATTTGTCATTAGTTTATTGCGTTGGTAACACACAGAATGAAATATAAAAAAAATTATAAGCAACAAAACAAAACAAGAGAAGCTCGGCTTGACTAAAACCCTCGTGTGTATAAAAGTTACAAAAAACTGATTATGGATGTCTGTTTCTAAAATATATATTTTTTAATATCTATATTTTTACTAGTATACAGGTTAAAGAATTGATGACACATTTACTGATTATGGAGTTGGTTTGGCATGGTACTTTTTTACACACAGTTTAATTATTAGGTAAATAAAAAGATTCTACATATATTTTGCTGCGTAAGACTGATTATTATGCAAAATGTGAAAGCCCTAAATGCGTTTAATTTGTGACACTGATCCCTGAAGTCTAAACAACGATAGCCGACATCAATGAGACCCTTCCTCTTAGGCTTTTCAAGGGTTATTTTTTTATTAACACTCAGTGAGTGAAGCTATAAAATATAAAGATATAATATCAGCTGTCAACTAAAACGGCAGTACGTCATCCGGCTCGATACAATAATACCAATTCCTGTCATATTAAACCCTTACGTATTGTAAGATCACACCAACACTTCCATGTATATTTGTCCCGCTTGTTTCTTGTCTATCAGTGTAAATGACAATCGATGGTTTGAAACTCAAATGTACCTTATACTCACAGCACAAAGTCAGTTATTGCTTGAACTAGAAATAAATAAGAGCGGCAACGTCGCAATCTGTCGCGAGTCGCCGTAATTATTCAAAAAATTGGCGGGAAAAATCAGTTTTTAGCGTCTACCGCTGTAACTATAACGTTTGGGATTCTAGTTTTTTTTGAGCAGAATGCTGTAATTTTGCTCTAAATCTGAGCATAAGAACCAGTCTTGTATTCATATTAGTTGCAAAGCTATACACCTTTGTCACTTTTGTTATGTCCACCCAGCAAGGAAAAAACATTGGCTCGTAGCACAAAAAGTACTGATTTTTGGGATTCAAAAATAATGCAGCATAGGTTTTTCGTGTTGCTCTAAATCCTGGCATAAAAATTTTGAACCAAGATGCTGTAATTGCTGAGATCTGATGTGACTGCTAGAAAGATTCGTGAAAAGAACGTGAAGCAGGTTTTGCGTTCTAGCGAGATAACTATTGACATGACATTCATGAAACTTTGCAGTCCGACTCACTTTATGATGCTCTAAATCTGTGGATCAAATTTTTTTCCCAAGTCTTCGTAGTTTTTGTGCACCAGTTGTGCTTGCTGGGTGGACTGCCATCCAGCAAGCACACCTTTAGGCGCTCGTATCTCGAAAAGTATAATTGCTCTAATTTTTTCCCTTGGCATGATGATTGCTGTAATTATGCTCTAAAATTTGAGATAGGTAGGATTCTCGTAGGAGCCCCAGGAAAAAAGTGCTTGCTGGTGTCACTGACACACATCATGGACGGCACGAGGCTTCTTATTTAATTTCACGTCACCCCACTCGACTCGCCAACCATCCATTAGTGTGGTGGATTATAGAGCACAGTCACAATACCGAATAGCTAAAAGTGACGCCCTTTAAACTATCTAAACTGTGGTGTGATCGAGGCGACGACTAAAGTAACCGGATTGTTGCTACTAAAAAAAGTTTAATAGCTCGGTCAACAGGACTTACAACCGGACTGTTGCTACTAGAGGCAGCCACCACCACTGAGCCACAACCTTCTCTGATAAAATAAAAAACTCAAAACTAAGAGAAATAATATATTTCCTTGTACGTATATTATAGTATTTCTTCACAACGTTACATCCACGGCACCTACTACACAGCAAGTACTTACAACTTCATTATTTTTTAAATTACTTTAATAATTAATACATCGCTAAATCACAAAATACCTTCAAACTCACACTGCGTTACAAAAATTATATAAAATTGATATAAATAAATAAATTATTGCTAAATTTACTTATATGTGTTTTGAGTCTATTAGAGTTGTTTACAAACGCTATTTCAACATCTTAGTTACTGAAACGGAACAAAGTTCTGTATCTCCGCTAAAATAATAGGAAAAAACCTATGGATTGATCTGAGGCAAAAATGGCCAAACATTGCACTGGGCAAATCATATTTATTTTAAAATCTGTTTTAACTAAGATTTAGACCAACAAATAATAATGTAGTTTAATGACTTCATCAGTATAATCCAATAGGCAATCACTACTTTAAATTACAAATAACTATATGTATTTTTATAAAAACGAATTGAACTTAGAGCAAGTCTATTTTTTCGTAGCTAGTTACACCGAGATGCGACGGACTGCGACACGCACTTTTTAAGATAGCCATTCAAAAATTGACCTTATTTATTACAATGAAAAGTACAAATTCAGTAAGAACGCCAAAGATAATTCTCGTTGGCTTCTTTAACACATTGACCGCTAGGGTCGCGAGCACATCAAATATTATTCACACAAAATATAAGCCATTCAGGTCATTATTAGCTTATTAAAATGTTGGAAGAAAATACTTTTAAAGCATTTCACGTCATTTCACGTTCTTGGTGCAGCAAAACAATAAGAAGAGACAGACATACACGTCTTTGGCGTTTAAAATGTTAAGCATCTGTAGGCCGCCTTGCGTCACGTGTCGGTGTGAACTGACCCTAAGTTTCACATTTATGTATTATAATTAGTTTCAATTTGATGTACTTTAGTGTAAATGAAGAAATCAAGACATATGGTGTATCAAAAATTATCATCATTATTTTTATTAAAACACAAAAATCTTTCACAAAATAAGCGTCCAAAGTATAAAAATGGCAAATATTATTTTATTTTATAATACACCTACTTAAAAGTAAAGTTATATTATCTACAACATATGTTTTTCGTTTGTTCGTATAATATAGGCCTCATTAATAAAGGTTTCGAAAAAAACATTGGGTTTTATTTGCTTACATTTTTAACTTTAAATGATATATTTTTAAATTATTATTTTGCCAATGGAAGAACACATAAAAATAATTTTAGCCTCCTAATATATGACACATATTTTAGAAAAAAATATCAAAAAAATATAAAATCAGCCTCACATTCCATATCATTCGTTTATTTCTTCTAATAATTCCAAAACTTCTAATCAGGACTACCACTGAGAATTTTCAAAATTCATGCTTTCTTTAATTTTTTACGATATTTATAGCTTCGCTTAACTTCGCTTTGCTACCTACTTAGGGGTGCGTTTCTACTGGAGCGGAGCGGAGCGGACGTTTCGGCACGTCTCCGCTCCGCTCCGCCTCAGTGGAAACGCACCCTTAGGTATATACCTAGGTGCATGAAAGTTTGTTAATATAATATTATAATAACTCCGAGTAAATAATATACTACTTACATCGACGTAGAAACAAATGGACTTCGGGTCAGAGCTTAAAAGTGTCCGAACCAAAAGAGTAGTAAAACGTAAAAAGAGGTCTAATTTCGCGCCAGTCTTATTTTGGTCGGCCGGCTGACTGCACGTCCAAAATGGCGTACTGCGTCGTGAAAAGTTGTAAAAACTATTCAAGTAAAGTGAAAAAACAGGATGGAGTATCATATTTCCGGTAAGTAAACTCTTGCTTTATCATTTGAAAGTATTGTTTTGCTAAGAAACACAGTAGTTTATTTTAATTTGAATTACGCATTTAGTTTGATTTCCATGAGCGAACAATCGAACATCACAACTTTGGAAGAAAATTATTTAAGCGTGTTTCTGTGTTTGTTATAAAAAAAAACAAGATTCTGCAAAAATAAAAACTACTTATAAAACATAACCAACAAAAAAACATTTTAAGTGAAAGCTACTCCATTACTTCTCTGTCTTCACTCGAAGCTGCGTAAGGTGAAGTACGTTCAAGTCGAAGCTTCGTATGGTGATAAATTGTTGGAAACAAAAACAACCGTAATGCAATGACACACGATCTAAATGCAAAAGTGTTGTTTCTACGCATATAACTACGTGTGTATAGGTTAACTGCGGACGCTTTTTTCGTGAATTATGTACTAGACCCGTCGTCCATTTGATTCTACGTCGATGACTACTTCGCTATTATATTTCTTAGTATCCTGTAAGTATGCTAAAGTATCCTTAAAGGCTGAATCCGGGAGCTGACTACATCCAAAATAAAGCATGAAATTCTCACTAAATACTTCGCGCTTTGTTTACTGGAATTGCAGAAAAACTTGTTCGCTTGGATGTAAAAAAAATATATTTATATATTATTTATAAAAATTACGTAATACGATAATATTGAACAATGACGTTATCGTTCACAGTTTCAAATATTTTTAGACATTTTGGCATTTGATAAAAAGTTACTCAGATGACTAGCAGTCAACTACCGAATTGCATTTGGTTAATTAAATTAAAAATTAAATCATTCGTAACAGACAGTGGCCTCAAAGACCATGTTAAGTCGACGTTTCTTAGCGCACCGGCAACGAACGTGTTAATAGGAAGTCCCTATTCTCATATCTTCTGTTTAGGACTTCTGTAATCAAAACTACTGTACCAAATGTGATACTTGGATATCTGTCATCCAAGAACACGAGATACTTGCAGAATGCAATGGTACTTTTTATTTATTTATTGAGATCAGATTTTTACCTTTGTTCCCACTCTAGTTAAGTTGTTCATTAGTATGGGCCAAAATACAGGGTGACTTTAAATTAGTTCTTGATACCAAAGGCTATGAATGTGCTCATGATAACAAACAACTTTCCCTAAATAACCCATAGTCAAATCGCAAAAAAAATTTTTGACTCTTCATACTAATTTGGCCGCTCGGCTGATCGATTTGTATGAAGAGACCAAAATTTTTTTTGCGATTTGGCTATGGGTTCCTTAGGGAAAGTTGTTTGTTTTCATGAGCACATGCATAGCCTTTCGTATCAAGAACTAATTTAAACTCACCCTATATACATAAGTCCCTACAATAATCCTGGGCTGCGTTCCAAAACTAAACTGTGACAACATAGCTCCAGCAAACGATGTTTTTGAGCGACATAAAATGATAGCGCTACGCAAAAATCGCGACGCATCTAAAGTGGGACAGGACATTAGCAAACAAAACTCTACCAAAGGACGTTGCAAATAAAGTCCAATACGGATTGTGTACGACCGCACCACGCTGCAGCCAGTGGCGTAGTTAGGTACCCAAGGGCCCTGGTGCAAAAAAAAATCAGGGCCCCGATTTTTTTCCAAACAGATTAGGTTTTATAAAGTAAAAATTAAAGCTATCGTACTTTATCATTCGCTCTTTATTGTGTTCTGCAGGCCACAATTTCTCAAACAGGAACAATTTAGGAGAATTCCTTTTCTTTCAAGTGAGTTGCCACGTCGTGTTGCAGCTTGGGGCCGAGGGCCCCCGAGCTTGAGGGCCCCGGTGCACGGCACCGCCTAGCCATTGGCTGCAGCGGCAGTTCACGGCGCGACGACGCGGCCAGTTATTTTGTATGAAACTGAAGTGTCGCGTCGCGTTGTGCCGCTACCGCGTAGTGCGGTTTAACCTTAAGTCCTGTGCATTGGAAAACTGCCGATGGGGACTTCTTTTTTGGCTAAAACTGTACTAAATATGTACATATTTCTATAAAAATGCAATGACTGAATGTATTTTTTTCTTTTGTTCATTAATACTGATCGGGTCACTTAGTCTTTTAGGGGGATTTTCACAACAATTTTCTTTAGCGTTTGAGAAAAATGTTTTTGTTGCAATGAAAAATAACACAGGTAATGGTTGTTCAAAGAAAATGGTTTTCTTATGTATGAGAATAAACAAATGTCTTTTCTTACCCAAAATTACCATATTTATCCCTTTTCATTTATTACCCGACTACTCCATAAAAATAGGGTAATATTTTCGGGTGTAAGTATGTTTACTACTGAAACCTAAACGTTTCAAGTACAGGATGTTGACTGTTGTTAGATTCGACCCCCAAGTGTTATATAGGATATTTTTTTAAGCGGTCGGATTTATAAATTTCAATTCGATTGGTTAGATATAATTCCTAATTTCAATACTAATGTACTTATACACTTGACTATCTCATTCGCTCGCATCTAAATGCTATCTCTTTATACTTATAATAAAATTAAATGCATCCACTATAGGGTCCGTCCTAAATGTTTTATATAAATTGTAAAACTTTTCTTAAGAAACAATAGTTAATCTGCAATTTTTTTTAGAAAATCGATCGAAGTATTTTTTTGAGATACTTAAACATTTAAAAACCTACTGAAGTTTTTATTGATATCTGAGTTATTATATAGGGTGTAACAGAAAGGTGTGATAATATTTCAAGGTTGGCTTTTACCCATCAAACTGAACAACTTTTGTTCTACAACTTTGTTCAAATCGCACAATTTTTTTTGGACTTTCCATACAAATCGATCAGCTGGCGAACCAAGTTTGTATGAGAAGTCCGAAAATTTATTTGCGATTTCAACAAAGTTGTAGAACAAAAGTTGTTCAGTTTGATGGGTAAAAGCCAACCTTGAAGTATTATCACACCTTTCTGTTACACCCTGTATATTTTTTTTTATTAATAAAGGTATTTTTACGTATTTAAAAAATAATACATATTATTAACGAGAGACGTAATCTCAGATAAACAATAAACACATTATTAGGAAGAACCCCACTTATTACATTAAATTTAAATATTAACTTTGTTCGTCATACATACGTCATTTCGATTCGTTCGCTCACATTTAAGTCGTATAATGGTGTCTCTTTTCCACATTGGCGTTGCTTTTTCGATATACAGAGTGTAACAGAAGTATTGTCACACACTTCTGTTACACCCTGTATAATTTAAAATTGACTTACGTGTACATTACAAGAGATTCTTTTAAAACAAAATTTAATATCAAATGTTGTAAACATTTTCTATAAAATATAGAAAACGCAAACATATGATTTCAAGATTCTTCCTCTTACCACATCGTATATGTTAAGAAATAATTAGATTAGGTCATAGCTCTGAGATATATCTTTTCTCTAATATACCTGTCCTGCTCATTCCACAGACTGCACAAAATTAAATTAAAGTATGAAGTTTCCCTTACAGCGTCGTTCACTTTAAACTGGTAGTATTACATCTCAAGTACTTCCATTATAGCCACCCCTTTCTAACCACAGACTATCTTATAGCGGCGTCTCTTTCCGCCACTGGAACGCGTTGGTTTTGACGGCTGGATTGTTGGAGCTAGCGCTGGCCGCTAGAGCGACTCCCGTGCGGCGGATGTTGGCAGCGGCGTGATCTGGAAATAGATGCTTCGATTAGCTTCGGCAAGCATGCGCTCTATAGCTACGTTTTGACAACATCCGTCCTGTAGCCTCGAGGAAAAGAAAACTTCTCTTCATATGCTTTGAGAGTGCGAGACCCTTGTCCAAGCCAGAAGCCGATCTCTAGGTGGACCAATGGTAACTCCAGAGGTAATTAGGGAACTCGATCCCAAGTGCATCCTACAGTTCATTAGAATTATCGGCCTCGAGGAAATAAAATAATAGCGGCAATGGTCACAATAGATCTATCCAGGTCGCAGTGATCCAATAGGGCCCACCTTTAGTGCTATCCTCCTTTTACCTTCAAATAAAATAAAAACCGTCCTGTATTATCCCTTTCGTACTTACGAGATTTACAATAGGCTATCCTGTTGTCAGAGTAAACGGTTGCTGTCAGGATGTACCCGTAGAATGTACGAAATATACTCAAGTTAATCAAAGATCCCGTTCCAGAATTTACCTAAGACAGTAAGATTTACCTGACAAAGGTCTGTCCTTTTCTCACTACAGGGGTCGAAACAAGTTTAGTGTTAAAAAATACTGATTTTACTGACCAAAAATCTTAAAATACTGACTTTTACTGACTAAATTAAACGAGTTAAAATGTGGGTGTTATAGCTAATCTATTTTTTCTCGAAAAATTATACTTCAATATTGTTGCGTATAACAACATAATAAAGCATCAATTGTTGCCCTCAAACCATCATTGGGCATATACTTACTATTGTATTGCGACTTGTATTGAGCGACATTTTTGGAAATGTTCAGGAGACTGATTTAAAAAAAATCTTTCATAGAAAAATAATCATTAAAACTTAACTTCTTAGTATTATATAGATTCTCGATATTCTTAATATTTTAAATATTATTCAGAAGTAATTTTTTGTGAGGTATTTTGTAAGAAATTAATTTTTAAAGTAGAGGGTTACCTGTGTTTCCAAAAATGTCGCTTAATACAAGTCGCCCGTGAACCCTCGATATGACGATTTAAAAGTATGTGTAAAGCATCTACTTAAATAAAAAAGATTTTTGATTTTGTGTTTACACGTTAGTAAAATTCTGTCAGTGTACAGAGCAGTATTCTAAATCATTGTTGGCAAAGACGTAGAAAAAGATAGGATGCGTAGGCGGGCCATCACAAATGTTTCAATAATAAATACAGGGTTATTTAGGACCCCCACCAAAACGGGTTAGTCCCTGAGGCCCCAATCCTCGAGGCACCAGTCCCGGTGGGCCCCGATTTATTGTTCTTTTTAAGCTAAACTGACTTTTATTGAACTGAACTGCAAAAAATAAATAGGGGCCCTGCGGGATGGGTGCCTCGGGGATCGGGGCCCTCAGGGACTAACCCACCAAAACTTCATAATAACTTCTTCTACTTATGAAACTGAGCAACTTTCTCTAAATAACCAATGGTCAAATCGCAAAACAATTTTGGGCATCTCCATACTAAATAGGGCCGATTAATTAGTATGAAAGGTCCAAAAACTTTTTTGCGAATTGACCATTGGTTCTTTGGGGAAAGTTGCTCAGTTTCATGAGTAGAAGCCACTGTGAAGTTTTAGTGGGGGGTCCAAAAATAACCCTGTATAAATAGGGGTCCGAAGTAAATGAGTACCAAACCCAAAAAAACTGACAAATCTGACCATTTTCCCAAAAAACTGACTTTTACTGAGAGGTTTACAAAAAACTGACTTTTACTGATTTTACTGACCAGTTTCGACCCCTACACTTACAATATTTAAAATAAGATATCCTGCTTTCAGGGTAAAAACAAGTCTCACAAGTGTTCTGAAACGCTTTCCAATCTTTTTCTTTAACAATTTTTTTTGTGTCAGATGAGGAAAGGCTGACGGCCAACGGATGGAAAGTGGCTACCGCCGCCTAAGAGTTATCAGTGCCTTGCCGATACTTGAGGGCTATGATAGAATGCGTCTTATGCCTTATTATTCTTTATTCTATGCTCCTACTACAAGTAATTACTATTTAGTTGACTACAAACTTACCTAATCCATTACGCACGTTAGCGACGAGTCTCAACGCTGGATTTGTGACGATGCCATTTCTTTTGCTTTTGCTGTGAAAGAAAAAAACAATCCATATACTTATCTAGCTTGTAAATTCAATAGCCAAATCCCCACTGCGTTGGAGAATCTTGGTAAGCCCGCTTGCATCTTCGGCATTATGATCACTTACCACCAGGTGAGATGATGCCAAGGGCGTACCAACTGTGGATGAAAAAATTACGTCCACTCTCCCTGGTAACTAAGACAGAGGGGCGTCGAAATTGTACTGACTTCGACAAAAAGATGTTACGGTCGCGCTCTAAACCTTGGCCCGGGGGTACTCCCGCGCTTCCAGAACAATTGAAAACCTACGAAATCCATAATTTTAGACTGAACTGAACTGTCTGCTAACGAAATACGCATTAAATATATTAAAAAAAATGTAATCTAGTCTTGGCCTCTTGTGTATGGGTTAACCATCCTTGCATAATGAGGTCCCAAGAAGAATTAAAAAGTATTCAAATTCGGACCAAGGAAGACCTTTGTATTGTTTTCAAAATTTAGTAGTTTTAAAGCGAATAATAGTAAAAACTGTTTGTTTACTTATTTATATCTTGCTTCGGTTATATTATTATACTTACTACAATAATATATAACAACCATTAGTAGTATTAGTCTATCAACAAGCTTGCTTAGCAGTAAGAAATTAAGAAGCTACACGAATCAATGCAGTTAAAATATTATGCAGTTTTAAAATATAGGATGCTACTTTATTAGTGCCCGACATTTTAGTCAATGCTTCTACTCCTAATTTTGAATTTTGATCAACTTTCCCCGAGGAACCATAGTCAAATAGCAAAAAACATCATACAAATCGATCAGCCGAGCGGCCAAATTAGTATGAAGAGTTCAAATTTTTTTTTTGCGATTTGACTATGGGTTCCTCGGGGATAGTTGATCAGAATCAGGGGTAGAAGCACTGAGTGGCACTGACTAAAATATGTGGCACTAATAATGCAGTTAAGTGAATCCTGGTCCCGGCACCATTTCAAAAAGCACTCCGTACAACATACAACCGCCGTTCACAACACACAGTCCTCCTTAAATAACTGCCAATCAAGTGAGCCTAGTTAATTAAACAACGGCGTTGTTTTGATAAATCTATTGAAATCCCCAAAGACCTATACAGTGCCGTGCTCTTTTGTAATATAATGATTCCTCTTAGCAGTTTCATTACTTTGCTTCAATTAATAACTATACTTGATTGCTTGGACCTTAATTTTATATGAAAATGTAGTGAGTAAAATGAGATCAATGAATTTGTGTCATGTTATTTATGAAAAGAGATGAAATAGCGATGATGTCTATCAATTTACAAGGAAGAATAATAGAGGGTCCCTCTAAAATAACTACAAAAAAACAATACTTCTACTCATAAACCTTGCCTTGAAATAAACGAATAAATAAATAAATATATAAAACCTAACAAATTTCCCTAAGGAACCTACATTCATGAAATTCTTATATAAATTGATCAAGTGATTCACCAACTTAGTATGGAGAGTCCAAAAATATTTTAATCGGTAGTAATAGAAGAGGAAAGATGATCGGCCATCTCATAAGATATGACGACTTCATCAAAAACATAATGGAAGGAAATACTGAAGGGAATCGTGGAAGGGGAAGACCAAGATAAGGACCAGATTAAGAAGGTTGATGTGATGTCACACACGGAGGTCAAAAAGAAGGCCCTGAATTGGAGTGAATGTCGTGAGGTACACCGACAAGAGCCCAGCTCTTAAATTAGAGAAGAAAGAAAGTTTTCTTGCAAAAATCTGTTACGGTTCTTGAGTAGAAGCCGTGTTGAATTATTTCTTTACGGTTATCTTAAAAGGACCCTATACTACTTTGAAAAAGAAATGTTAATCGACAGGGAACTATCGTTCTAGCCAGCCACCCATTGCCGTAATAAGCCCATTCGCTGTCTCCCTCACTCACGTTTTCTTAAATATCTTCCCTCTAGCTCTGCCGATACTGCCAACTATTCTGTTGTACGCAAGCCGACCTCGTGAAGTCCATACCACCTCACTATTACAATATCATATCAAAGCCTTTATATGTATTTAATTTTAAACAAAATATAAACATATAAAACATTAATGTATCGTAATTTCAACTTGTCTCGAAAAAAAAACAAAAAAAATATATGAGGAAAAACTTTTTCCTTTACACTGATCCGGGCTGATGCAAAAGGATAGAATAGAATAGAATAGAATTCATTTATTGTGTGATTGTTACAATATAAAAATATGCAAGTTTACAGTGCTCAAATAGTCAAAACAATCTACCTATATCAGGCATACAATGTTATAGGAATACACATGTTAAATTAAATATAAAACTTTGAAATATAAATAACTACTAAATATAAAATCATATGTCCGAGATTTAAATCTAATCAATGTCATAAATTATAATTACAATAAATCAATATATGTCAGAAAATAAAATCAAACATCAGTGTCCGCTACTATTATAATATTCAGTTAAATTATAAAATGCATTAGCGACTAAGTATTTTTTCAAAGTTTGCTTAAATTTATTACCGTTTAGGTCTTTGATATAATTAGGAAGGCGATTATACACTTTAATGGCAGTTATAAAAGTACTTTTGTAAGGCTTACTGACTATAGAAAAAAAGTTCTTTTTTATATTGTTACGAAAAAAGGCAAGTCGGTAAATACGCTTTACTTTCATGACAATTCATTAATTAATGAAAATTCATTACAAACTTACAGAAAATCTTTTCAAGACAAATTAAAATCACTAAACAAAAAAAAAACCAAGCACTCTCATACAATGCCATAAAATAACTAAAATACAAAATTTTCAGTTATATAAAACATAAAAAGCTTGTCTATCGCTTAACAGACACTCACAGCTAATCAATAAACACATTTACATTTTAAACACTCGCAAAAAGCACACTGCAGGTTTATTATATTTATACTTAAGTATTATCTACGATGAAGCAATGTTTTTGAAGACACCTAAATGCGATCACAGATCTGTATCAACTTACCTCAGGAGTGAGTTAGCTAACTTCACTCACACGCTGGATACTCAAAAAAACTATCGCTTTCAAGTACATATCCACTACTACTACATAAACAAATGACGTTGTACACGAGTACTCGTAGATGTGTGTGTGGCATGGTTTGCGAGCAACTTGTGTGTCACATTGGCGGCCTTGTGTCCGTGTGTAACGACACACAAAGGAGGAGTCCTATCCGTTACTATCATATCGTCCCTCGCACGACTAACTCTCCTATCTCATTTTTCTTAAGTTTTTAAAAACAACCCTATTTCAATTACATAAAGTCCAAACTCAATTCACCAAAAATATGAGATAGGAGATTTAGTCGTGCGAGGGACGATATGACGTCACAATCTTCGGCGAACTTGTGTAACACACTGACGACCCTCTGTGACTATGGGTAGTACCGACACACATGCACAGAGAAGGAGTCCTGTCTGTTACTATCATATGACGACACAATCTTTGGCGAGTTTGTAGAACACATTGACGGCCCTGTGTCGTGTGTACCTATACACAAAGAAAAAGTCCTATCTGTTACTGTCATATGACGTCACAATCTTTGGTGTACTATTACTATTACTCGTGTGACACTCTGACGGCCCTGTATCCGTGTATCCCGATACACAAAGGTGTCGTGTCTTAACTCTGTTACTATCCTATGACGTCACAATCTTTAGTACACATAGGCTAGGCTTAAGGTTGCTTTTCCACCAGAGATGTGCGAGGAAGCGGAGCGGTGTGCGACGAAAAAACCAGCATTAAAATCGCTTCATTTTCCTAAACTCGCTTAGTACAGTTCAGGTGGAAAAGGGCTTAGCGAAGCGAGGACTTTTGTACTGAGCAATGCGAGGGATGTCTTCCGTGAAATGTGTGCGAGGGATGTGTTCCGAGGAATGTGTTGCGAAGAATGTATTGCGAAGAATGTGTTGCGAGAGATTTATTGCGAGCGATGTGTTGCGAGGACTGTTATATTATATTGCGGCAACACATTTCACAGCTTCGCAACGCATCATCGCACCGCACATTAATGCGCATTTTCACAGCTCCGCTACACATACTCGTACGAGACATTTTCTCGCACATGTTTGGTGGAAACCCCCACACATTTCCACAGCACAGCTACAAATACTCGTACGACACATTTTCCTTGCACACTTCTTCTTTTTGGGAATTATTAAACCCGCTTTGTAGCGGGGTCTGCCTTTCTGGACAACTTTCTCCACTTCGCTCTGTCCCGGACATTGTCCTCACAAAGCAAAGAAATGAAATTTTATACTTATTTTAAATTATTTTGTCTTTTTTGCATGCCAAATTTATTTTTTAACTAACTACCTACCATTTGTTAACACATACATTTATATTATACAGGTTGTTAAAAAAAGTGCGTTTGAAATCTTAAGGGGTTACTCAGAAACAAGTACAGAACCCAGGAAAAATATTGAAAAAATCCGCTCTTCAATTTTTTTTTCAGATTCTCATACTAAATCTGAATAGTGAATCAAGAATTTGTATGAAAAACTGAAAAAAAAATTTGAAGAGCGGATTTTTTCAATATTTTTCCTGGATTCTATACATGATTCTAAGTAACCTCTTAAAATTTCAAACACACTTTTTTTAACACCCTGTATATTTATCGAACCTATGTACAAGTAGTACACAAAAAAAAGGCGCGTCGATAATCTTCGTTCGCGCAGAAAAGAACAAACTATCGACGGAAACACCCGAAACTATCAACGCACGGTGACAGCTGTTGAATCAGGTGCGAAATCAATCAACCAATAGCGGCAGAGATTTTAGGAACGTGTAATGGCGGGTGACAATGACGCTACTTGATTGGTCCATCAGTTTCCCGCGTAATTAAAATTTGTCTACTACGCAGGTACATCGGTAAGCCTTATTAAATGTGTATTAATGTGCTCGTACGCACCTGTCGTGTCTCTCCTGCGGCTTGGTGTCGCGCCCCAGTATGATGCGCATGTGGGTGTCGCGGTTGAAGTGCGTGTCCGGCACCGCGGGCTGCGGCCCCGCCTGTGCCTGTGGGGCTGCGCCTGCGACAAATATCATATAATTACTCTAAGTTATAAGGTACGAACGCACTACGCTGCAGCGGCACTACGCGACGCGACGCGGCCAATTATTTTATATGAAACTGAAGTGTCACGTCGCGCAGTTCCGCTGCCGCGCAGTGCGGTATAACTCGTACGATTTCACAGAAAGAATACTTGGCTGCGCAGCGTCGAGTAGTGCAGCTGCCGCGTAAAGCGGTCTAGCCTATAAAGTGTGTGGCCAGGGATTTTAATTAAGTCGTATTGTAACAACTCATTTCGTCCCCACTGCAGGGGCACGGGTCTCTTTCCATACATCGGGAAGGTTAGGTCATACTCCACACACGGGGGCCGCTGGATGCGGGCAGCGCAGGACTGGTCGGTGTGAAAACCTTGGGTGAGGCGTTTATCCAGCAGTGAGCGTCTTTTGGCTAACGATGGATATATCTACTACATCAAAATCAAAATGTTTTTTATTTAAGTAGATGTTTTGCACATACTTTTAAATCGTCTTTTTTTCTACCTAGTACAAAGTTCCTACCACGCGGAACTTGTACACTCAACGTTTCGGGAAGTGTTTCCGAAGCGAGAAGAAACGTCGAGCCCAAAAGAAACTCGCTTCAACACATTTTTTAAAATAATACTTAATTACTAATACAATGTTTGTTATCAATAATACAGTTATCAGGAAGAGCAATACATTTCCAAATGTCTTTGTCATTCACATAATCTATTATCTTGTAGGAACTGTGTGTTCCCACTCTTCGGAGGAAAAGGGAGGTACCTCCCGCCAGGCGAGCTGGTATGCTGGGGACCGGCCGCAGTCCAACCGATGATGGTTGGAAGTCGTATATATGCGTAGTGCGAAGAAACTTTCGATATCGCGTTCTAGGATTAGTTTGTGGCGGTGCGATAGATGTCGCCACAATCTTATAATAACCTTTTGAGCACAGTTTTTTTTTACATCTAAATAAAAACCAGACTTAATAAACTGAACAAAAAGTATATATTCCCTGTGTGTAAAGCTACACATATCGTTGACCAGTGTCCGTAACAGAAAAGCCTATAGCAGACTCATGTTGTCTCTCTTACGCCCACTGTATTCGCGACTATAGGGTGAGTTTAAATTAGTTCTTGATACGAAAGGCTATGCTTGTGCTCATGATAACAAACAACTTTCCCTAAGGAACCCATAGCCAAATTGTAAAAAAAAATGTTGGTCTCTTCATACAAATCGATCAGCCGAGCGGCCAAATTAGTATGAAAAGTCAAAATTTTTTTTTGCGATTTGGCTATGGGTTCCTTAGGGAAAGTTATTTGTTATCATGAGCACATTCATAGCCCTTGGTATCAAGAACTAATTTAAAGTCACCCTGTATATCCATCACACTCATTTACATACTATGCCAAAGGAAATTCATTCTAAAAACAACTCACCAAAAGGAACATTTCCCTGTGTAGGACTGCATATATCGCTGACCGGGCTTCGGGGAGGGGAGGCGTAGAGCGGACTCATGTTGTCTCTCTCGTACCCGCTGTATCCGTGCCGCTCGTCGCGTCTCCTGTCTCGCTCGCACAGGTAGCCGCGAATATCGGCGTCCCGTTCGTGGGCTATGTAGCTTCTGTGTACAATAATTAAATAGTTTAAATTAAACATTGTTTTGAAACAAACTATTACCACCGTTAACTCAGGTTTTAAACATAATATTTTATTTTTACCCACATTTGGTAAGCCCTTTGCATCATTTCACCTGATGGTAAGTAATGATGATGTCGAAAGATGGAAGCGGGGCTCCATCTACTTTACTGAACAACTTTTGTTCTCTTCAAATTCTATACTTCCCATACAAGTAAGTTTAAGTTTAAAATTACTATAAAATCTCATTTTTTTATGGAATGTGTTATCTTTATTACGAATTACAAGTTTGGAAAATAATACGTAAAAGTGACTTCTATACACGATATTTCAAAGGACTTGGGAATACTTCAGTTTTTTAAATTTTTTGAATAGCGGCCACCTATGAATCGATAGCTGATAGCAATACAAACAAAATGGAATAGACAGAAACTTCATAAAGTGTCACGTTTTCGAGATAAAAGCGATCAAAGTTAGAGCTGGTGGACCCGTCGTTGGGCATATTATTATTATTATTCATTTATTATCAGGCAACTAAGCTTGGTTTTCTAATACTTTCTATCTCGAAACGTGACTCTTTGCTAAACGAAACTTACCTAAGTTTGGCATCATCCTCCACCGCGTGGTTCTCTGGTATGACTTGCTCTCGCTCTCGCTCTCGCTCCTTGTCGCGCCGTCCTCTTCCCACGCGCGCGACTTGCTGCGCGAACGACAGAGACAGATTGCTGCGGTTCGGCTGCAACACGGAGACAGATTGGCACGGTTAGAAGAAATGAACAGAAGAGAACAAAATCAGAACAAATGACTGACTCGGTGGCTAAGTGGTTAGCGATCCTGACCGCTGATCCGAGAGTCGTGGGTTCGATCCCCACACAGGGCAAACTTTTCTGTGATGAGCAGAATTGTTTGCTCTGAGTCTGGGTGTATTATATCTATATATGTATGTATTTAAATGTATATGTGTATGTATATCAGTCTCTGGTTCCCAAGATACAGGGAATCCTAGTTTGGGGCCAGGTGACCGTGTGTGATTTGTCCCGGATATTATTATAATTATAGAAAGAACTTTATTCAACCATGTTTGGTGTAAAACACCTAACACGTTTGCCGCCGCGTGGGCTTTCAGCAGAAAGCGCGCCGCCGAACATTTGACCTTAGTGCATTATTCGGTACCGCCGCGACCGGGTGCATTCGAATAACATTGTGACATTTTTATCATTAATTTAGTTTAACATTCGTTTAAGTGACTTTTATAAATAATAAACATTTTGTGAAATATTTTGACTTTTAACATTCACCCGCAATCCCCGCAACCAACCATGAACCGAAACTTATAGAAACGGCGGGTGGCGCGAGATAGCCAGCGTAATTATCGGCCGGCATAAGAGGCATTCCATCTAAGCCCTCAAGATCGGCATGGCACTGAAAACCATAGACATAGACAATTCTTTATTTCTGGCATCATAAAAAAAGACATGTTAGGAATATAATAACAAAATAATACAATTAAAAATATAAGAAAAAGAAAGAAAGAAAGAAAGAAAAAAGTTTATTCAGCAACAAAACAAAGAAAATAGAATAAAACATAAATCAAAAGATCTTATAAACTAGTGAGGAAACAATTCAATACATGCACAAATTAATACATGCATGTTGCCGAAAAGGCCCGAACTCAGCATAGTGCTGTGGCTATAAAGCTCATAACCACAGCGCTGATATTCTGTTCGAACCCTTAGGAGAAAAACCTAATATATAGAAATATAACATAAGTAATTACGCGTGTGTACCAAAAATTGGTACCCGACTCAGCAAATGCTATAGTCTGTGGTAACACAATGCAGCGCTGATTTTCAGCAGGGCCAAAACCACTAGGGTTACAGATGCTCATAGCGGCGGATGCCGCTTTCCATCAGGTGCACCGTTAGCTGTCTCACACAATAAAAATAAAAATAATGAACTTTTTGACGTGCTATACATCTATATGAACTTCTTTTAACAGGTCATAAAGCCGCTCCTCGTAAGCAAAGTTGGCTCAGCTCTGATGTCATGAGTTTCGATTATAGCTACCTACAAAACATCGCCCGCCAAACGCATAGTTGCACTACAATTTCAGACAGATGGCGCTGAACCATCGCTCGTATAGCTTAGCACGATGCTCTATACAATTCTACAACGCGCTAAAGAAGTTTCTTCGGACGTAAGCATAGCGGTCTATGGGCATCTGTCCAGTTATCAGAACAGTTAGCACTACCGTGCCAATCCTCTGGCTATCTTGCCCGACCGGTAGTAAGGGGCCGTCCATTAATCACGTGATGTTTTTTTGCAACTTTTTAGACCCCCCTCAACCTGGTGATACGTGGTGAGGTTTAAGACTACCACCCCCCCACCCCCTACTCAAAATTACGTGTTTTTTTTTTGGTACAAAATATTATCTTTAAATACTGGTATAATGTAATTTAATTCTGAAAAATTAAGCACCGTGATAAAAATTTCCAGACAGACATTAAGGTTGCAGGTTGTTTCTGACTTCCTGAAGCAGTTTCGAACCTTGGGAAGAGAACAACAAGAGTCCGACGTTTGGAAATTACTCTAGAAATCGCGCGTTCAACGAAAAAATAAATACACGTGATATCTCAGTACACCCCCCTCAACCCTTGTGATATTTCGTGTTTTTTCTAAACCCCTTCCCCGTTTTGAGCCTCACGTAATTAATGGACGACCCCTAACACAGCGCGCTGCTGGCGGCAGGTGTAGAGCGAGCAGTGGCACCCACCCAGTCGGACCTCGCATAATAAGGTCCTAACACAAGTAAAAATTGTGACTTCGACCTGTTATTGCACTAGTTGCGTGCGGAAGGCCCTGGCTCGTGGCTCGAGCTACTCATATCTAAAGTAACCCACCCAGTTGCCATGGTTACCTTGTCCTGTGACGTCACCAGTTGCGGCTCGCTGGTCACGCTGGCGGTGGCCGCGGTCCTGTCGTGGGACCGCACGGAGCCTCCGGTCATACCCGATGAGGATTTGGTCGAGTTTGAACTGTGGACGCTTCGGCGTTTGTAGTCCGGGGAATCTGTGGGTCAAAAAAAGAAATACATGAAGGCAGGCCTCCTAGACTTAGACCGCGGTGGCCCAATGATGTGGTGAAACACTATCCGGGACAAATCATACACGGTCATCTGGCCCCAAACTAGGGTTCCCTGTACTATGGGAACCAGGATATTTCCTGGATATTATTATTACTTACTCGTTCTAGCCGGGCGCAAGTCTTCGTGCGTTGCCAGCGGGGCTGATGGCTGCTGGCTCCAGCGCTCCAGCAGCCGGCAGATGTTGGCGTGGCCGGCGCGCCATGCCACCTTGGCTGGGGTACGACCTGCGAGGTTATGAGGTCTAGATGATCACTTGACACAGATGGATCCACTCCCCATAAGGGTAGTTGAAAATCAGCAATATTGTCATGTAATAACAGACCATACTAAGCTGCAACCCTTTTCAGTGACGGTTAATCATGATTATATGTATGGTTCATTTCAATCAAAAAAAAGCAAAAGATAAACAAAGATAGTATGCATCTGACATTGACATTGTGTCATTTCCATAGTAAGTTTTTTTACCTTTTGCTTTTTTTTGATTGGAATGAACTATATATTTACTTAATTTTCTTTCTTTCAGACATAGACATTCTTTATTTCTGGCATCATAAATAACATATTAGGAGTACATTACAAAAAATACAATTAAAAATACAAAGAAACATATTAATGTGTATCTGTCAAAAATGGTCCCCGACTCAGCAAACGATGCAGTCTGTGGCAACACAATGGTTTTCTGCGCGCTGGCTTTTTAGTAAATGATAATTCGACACAGATGGCCTTTCAAGAAGCCGCTGAATAGACGTGGCCCAGATTTATTCAATTCAACTACTACGCACGCCACTATTCAAAATGTTAAAAGTATTACCGCTTCCGTGTATGTACATTAGACAGATCTCCATATTTGTTAAGGAGCACCCAGAATTTTTTGATAAACACAGTAATGCGTACCCTCGATTACATCTTCCTCTCACTAAGCTAAATCTAAGTACGAGAAACGCATATCACATGGCAATTAAAACTTACAACAATTTACCACAACACATCAAAGATTTGCCAATGAGACAATTTAAAGCAAATATATCTAAATGGCTATTACAAAAATGTTTTTATTCGACCAAGGAGTTTCTAAATAATAAATATTAATTATTAATAATCTATAAGCAATGTAATTAATAATTTTGCATGCCTCATTATGTGGTAAAACATAAGGATATTGTAATTTTGTAACACCTGAATTCACACTATGTTCTGGCAAAATAAAATATTTCAATTTCAATTAAATTTACTTTATTATTACAAAACAGATTCATGCTACGAACATCGAAAATACAGGTTGATATAAAAATGTCTGGCAATATTTTAACTGTGGCTTCTACTCATCAAACTGAACAACTTTCCCCAAGAAAGTCATACTCAAAAAGCAAAAAAAAATTTGGACTCTTCATACAAATCCGTCAGCTGGATGATGAACTTTGTATGGGAAGTCCACTTTCTTTGTTCCTTTTGACCATGACTTTCTTGGGGAAAGTTGTTCAGTTTGATGGGTAGAAGCCACAGTTAAAATATTGCCAGACATTTTATAATCATCCGGTATAACAAAAACTAAAAAAAAAACAACTTACCGCAATGATCGGCCTGTAACGGATCAGCACCGTGCTGTAGCAACCACAGCACGCACTCTTCGTGCCCTTCCTGCGCCGCAATACCTGTTGAACAGTAAACACTTGTTAACAACACTGCGTCGTCAGCTATACAAACCTCGATAAAACGTATTTCCCTTTGCAGAACTAAAACTACAGTTCACAGAGAAGTCTTCGTAGACGTAAGGGGTCACGTGATGTTTTTAGCAACTTTTTAGACCCCCCTCCCCGCTGGTGATACGTGGTGAGGTTTTAGACTACCCCCACCCCTTACCCAAAATCACGTGTATTTTTTGGTACAAAATATTATCTTTAAATACACGTATAATGTAATTTTATTCTGGAAAATTAAGCACCGTGATAAAAATTTCCAGACAGGTTGCAGGTTGTTTTCTTGAATGAGTTAAAAACCACGTAACAACAACAGTCCGACATTTGGAACACTCTAGAAATCACGCGTTCAACGAAAAATAAATACACGTGATATCTCACTACACCCTCCCCCCTTGTGATATTTCGTGATTTTCTCCGAACCCCCTCTCCTCCCTTTTGAGCCTCACGTGATTAATGGACGACCCCTAAGTCATACAACGGAATCATGTTGTCTTTCTCATTAACTTCTCAGTCTTCACTGCTCGGACACTTAGAGCATTAAGAAGTGAAGATGGCATACGCGGGCATAAGAATTAGCTTCAAATGGTATTAAAATCAGCCCGATACAAACAGTATAACCAAAAACAGTACCTACAAAACACGAGACTTTCTCTCCGTCCTATTTACATACTGTGCTATATTCATATAGTTTGTGGAGATTCTGCAGTGTGCGGAGTGGCTGAAGTGTGTGGAGTATCTGTAGTGTGTGGAGTGTCTGTACTGTCTGTAGTGTGTGGAGTGTATGGAGTGTGTGAAGTATCTGTAGTGTGTTTAGTGTGTGGAGTGGCTGTAGTGTGTGGAGTATCTGTAGTGTGTTTAGTCTGCGGAGTGGCTGTAGTGTGTGGAGTATCTGTAGTGTGTTTAGTATGCGGAGTGCCTGTAGTGTGTGGAGTATCTGTAGTGTGTGGAGTATCTGTAGTGTGTGCAGTGCGCGGAGTGCCTGTAGTGTGTGGAGTATCTGTAGTGTATGGAGTGTCTGTACTGTCTGCAGTGTGTGGAGTATATGGAGTGTGTGGAGTATCTGTAGTGTGTGCAGTGTGTGGAGTGTATAGTGTGTGTAGTGTAGTGTGCGGAGCGTCTGTAGTGTGTGGGGGAAGTGTCTGTAGTGTTTGGAATGTCTGTAATGTGTAGACTGTCTGTAGTGTGTATAAAGTGTCTGTCTGTTCTGTGCGGATGGTCTGTAGTGCGTATGTATTGTGGGGAGTGTATGTAGGCTGTGCAGTGTGCGCACTGACCGAGCGGCGTGGCGCCCTGCGCGCAGACGACGGCGGGCGCGGCGCCGTGGCCCAGCAGCGCCCGCAGCACGGCCGTGTGTAGTGTGCAGTGTGCAGTGTGTAGGGTGTAGTGCGGTGCGACTGACCGAGCGGCGTGGCGCCCTGCGCGCAGACGGCGGCGGGCGCGGCGCCGTGGCCCAGCAGCGCCCGCAGCACGGCCGTGTGTAGTGTGTAGTGTGCAGTGTGCAGTGTGTAGTGTGTAGTGTGTAGGGTGCAGGGTGCGCACTGACCGAGCGGCGTGGCGCCCTGCGCGCAGACGGCGGCGGGCGCGGCGCCGTGGCCCAGCAGCGCCCGCAGCACGGCCGTGTGTAGTGTGTAGTGTGCAGTGTGCAGTGTGTAGTGTGTAGTGTGCAGTGTGCAGTGTGCAGTGTGTAGTGTGTAGTGTGTAGGGTGCAGGGTGCGCACTGACCGAGCGGCGTGGCGCCCTGCGCGCAGACGGCGGCGGGCGCGGCGCCGTGGCCCAGCAGCGCCCGCAGCACGGCCGTGTGTAGTGTGTAGTGTGCAGTGTGCAGTGTGTAGTGTGTAGGGTGCAGGGTGCGCACTGACCGAGCGGCGTGGCGCCCTGCGCGCAGACGGCGGCGGGCGCGGCGCCGTGGCCCAGCAGCGCCCGCAGCACGGCCGTGTGTAGTGTGCAGTGTGCAGTGTGCAGTGTGTAGGGTGTAGTGCGGTGCGACTGACCGAGCGGCGTGGCGCCCTGCGCGCAGACGGCGGCGGGCGCGGCGCCGTGGCCCAGCAAGGCCCGCAGCACGGCCGTGTGTAGTGTGTAGTGTGCAGTGTGCAGTGTGTAGTGTGTAGTGTGTAGTGTGTAGGGTGCAGGGTGCGCACTGACCGAGCGGCGTGGCGCCCTGCGCGCAGACGGCGGCGGGCGCGGCGCCGTGGCCCAGCAGCGCCCGCAGCACGGCCGTGTGTAGTGTGCAGTGTGCAGTGTGCAGTGTGCAGTGTGTAGGGTGTAGTGCGGTGCGACTGACCGAGCGGCGTGGCGCCCTGCGCGCAGACGGCGGCGGGCGCGGCGCCGTGGCCCAGCAGCGCCCGCAGCACGGCCGTGTGTAGTGTGCAGTGTGCAGTGTGTAGGGTGTAGTGCGGTGCGACTGACCGAGCGGCGTGGCGCCCTGCGCGCAGACGGCGGCGGGCGCGGCGCCGTGGCCCAGCAGCGCCCGCAGCACGGCCGTGTGTAGTGTGCAGTGTGCAGTGTGTAGGGTGTAGTGCGGTGCGACTGACCGAGCGGCGTGGCGCCCTGCGCGCAGACGGCGGCGGGCGCGGCGCCGTGGCCCAGCAAGGCCCGCAGCACGGCCGTGTGTAGTGTGTAGTGTGCAGTGTGCAGTGTGTAGTGTGTAGTGTGTAGGGTGCAGGGTGCGCACTGACCGAGCGGCGTGGCGCCCTGCGCGCAGACGGCGGCGGGCGCGGCGCCGTGGCCCAGCAGCGCCCGCAGCACGGCCGTGTGTAGTGTGCAGTGTGCAGTGTGCAGTGTGCAGTGTGTAGGGTGTAGTGCGGTGCGACTGACCGAGCGGCGTGGCGCCCTGCGCGCAGACGGCGGCGGGCGCGGCGCCGTGGCCCAGCAGCGCCCGCAGCACGGCCGTGTGTAGTGTGCAGTGTGCAGTGTGCAGTGTGCAGTGTGTAGGGTGTAGTGCGGTGCGACTGACCGAGCGGCGTGGCGCCCTGCGCGCAGACGGCGGCGGGCGCGGCGCCGTGGCCCAGCAAGGCCCGCAGCACGGCCGCGCGGCCGCGCCACGCCGCCGCGTGCAGCGCCGTGCGCCGGCAGCGGTCCCGCGCCTCCACGCACGCGCCGCCTAACACGCACAGGACACATATCGTATCATATAATAATAATAATAATATCCGGGACAAATCACACACGGTCATCTGGCCCAAATTAGGATTCCCTGTATCTTAGGAACCAGAGACTGATATACATACACATATACATTTAAATACATACAGGGTGTCCCCAAACTAATGCGACAAATTCTGCCCGGTGATAGCTTTGATCAAGACCTATCAAAATAACGAAACATATGTTCAGCAAATGTTTATGGTTTTCGAGTTATAATAATAATTTATTTATTTATTCAGACAATTTTGGTCCATTATGTTAGTAAAATTAATTATACCAGATTAAAAAAAATATGAAAATTACTACCTTGCGGTGGGTCTTTTAAGTTTTTGCTATAAAAAAAACACTTAATTTGTATTTTCTTTTGCACTCAAATATTGTTGATTAGTGTCTCTACCCGAATCTACTATTTATTCTGCAAACAAATTAAAGATGCCATCAGAAATACATCATCAATTCAAGAAAAATCTTTAAACATATCCGATAATGAAATTTTAAACATCGGCGACGTAAAAAAAATGTATTGAATGATTTTGTCTCATATGCTATAAAAAATACTTGTTTCATGCCCATTTTAGAAATGTATAATACTTGGATATTTTTCTTACAGACATTGAGTTAAATGCTATTTTTGACCTCAAGGTGCTGATTTTTAAAAAATCTTTTATCCGAGGTTTTTCAAATAAAATTAAATAGAAATAGAAACTCTTTATTTAATGTAAAAACACAACACCTTAAAGTAAGACATTCGTTCTTAAGCTAAAAATAAATGTAGGTGCTGCATAGTGACACTAAAAAGGTCCCCACTCAGCATTAGTCGTAACAGGCAGGTGCTGCTACAACGCTGGTTTTCTGTGGGGCCTTGTTTAATGTGTGTAGGACAGCAAAACTACGAATTAATTAGATTGATTAAAAATAGAAAGGATGTATGTGTTCTACAAGGTCACCGTAACTTTCTACCTGAGATTTTAAAAAAATCGGCCGAGTGCGAGTCAGACATTTTCAGTCAGTATATTTTAGCGACTATAGCAATACAAACTCTGTGAGCATTTCATTTAAATCGTAAGAGTGACAGAGCAGCGGCGACACTGTGCCACAAAAGTGCCCTAATCGGAGACAACTGTACTATTAGATTTTGAATACACCCAAGCTACTGTTTGGCAGACTGCCTGGCCGAAGTAGACAAGACGAAGACGTTATGTATGTTTTGGAAGAAAGACGGAAAAGTGGCGGCAAAATGTTTCTTTTTTAGGATTCAAAGTTTAAAGGCCAACGGGACCCTATTATTTTACTAAGGCTCCGCTGTCCGTCCGTCCGTCCGCCCGCCCGCCTGTCTGTCTATTAGCGGGCTGTATCTAATGAACCGTAATAGGTAGACGATTGAAATTTTATAGAGTGTGTATTTCTGCTGCCGCTATAACAAAAAATGATAAAAATAAATTAAACGGAGCTCCCCTACTACAAACGTGTTTTTTGGGTGGTTTTGGCTCGATTTTTATAATAGCAAGAGGTAGACGCTTGATTGAAACGCTCACAAAGTTTGTATTACTATAGTCGCTAAAAAAATATAATAAAATAAAATATTTAAAAATTAAAGGGGGTCACCGTACAAGAGACGTATTTTTGGAGTTTCTTGTACGATGGTATGGAACCCTTCATGCGCGAATCGAACTCGCACTTGGCCGGTTTTTTCTTTTTTTTACGTCAGGTAGTAAGTTACGGTGAGGTGACCTTGTAGAACACACACATGATCTCATTTCTATTTTAAATTAATCTAATAAATATTTGAAAAACCACTAACAACAGATTTTTAAAAAATCAGCATTTTGAGGTCAAAAATAACATTTAACTCAATGTTTGCAAGGAAAATATCCAAGTATTATACATTTCTAAAATGGGCATGAAACAAGAATTTTTTATAGCATATGAGACAAAATCATTCAATATTTTTTTTTTTTACATCGCCGATGTTTAAAGTTTCATTATCGGATACGTTTAAAGATTTTTCTTGAATTGATGATGCATTTTTGATGGCATCTTTAATTTTTTTGCAGAATAAATAGTAGATTCGGTTACAGACACTTATCAACAATATTTGAGTGCAAAAGAAAATACAAATTAAGTGGTTTTTTATAACAAAAACTCAAAAGACCCACCGCAAGGTAGTAATTTTCATATTTTTTTTAAATCTGGTATAACTCGAAAACCATAAACTTTTGCTGAACATGTTTCGTTATTTTGATAGGTCTTGATCAAAGCTATCACCGGCCAAAATTTGTCGCATTAGTTTTGGGACACCCTGTACACCCAGACTCGGAGCAAACAATTCTGCTCTTCACAGAAAAGTTTGCCCTGTATGGGGATCGAACCCACGACTCTCAGATCAGAGGTCAGAATCGCTAACCACTTAGCCACCGAGTCAGTCTTATATACAGGGTGACTGGTAAATCAACGGACGCATTTAAGGAGGTGAATAAGAAGCTGATACACATTCCAAATATGTAAAAAAAACATGACCTTAATTTTTATCATTAAAAAAATAATTTTAAAGTTCACCTCTACATTTTACTAAATACTAAGTCACATGTACGCGGCCTCGGGCAACGACCCCGAGTGGCGGCGCGGACTCGCAATACTGCGCATGCGCGTGAGCGACTGCTCCCGCGTCTCTGCCCTGCGCCGCGCCGCGCCGACCCTAGTCAGTCGCCCGCGGGCCGTTGCAGGGGTGGCGTGCGTTACGCGGGCCTCCCGCTCGTTGCCAACATTCTGGTTTTACTTACGTCGCTGTCACGTGGATTGCAGTGCCTTGATAGTGTTAATGGCTTATCAGTACTTTAACGTGGATACTGGGATATGATGTGGTGTTATGTGATGTCAGCTAGTGTTGTTAGACGCGAATTATGTCATATTGCGATGTATTACGAATTACGCAAGTTGCCGTCATAGGATTTTTTTAGGAGACTAAGAGCGTTTGGCCTTCCTCCAGTTCCTAACCCTGATCAAGGACGAGGAAGGAATCCTTCGTTATCCAGTGAAGCAATGATACAAAGCAATTTACTTCGATTACCACCCACGTACGCGGAATGCAGGAAGGCATTTCCAGGTATCCCAGTGGTTGGGGTAACGTATCCTACATGAAGACGGACTCCATCCTTTCATTATCAGTGTGTTATCAGCCTTTCCAAGAGATAGGCCTTAGCGACCACGAGCAGCACGGTGCACGCTGTGGGAAAGTGGTAAGTACCTAGGCATAGAGTTATAAAACACAAGAATAGTTGCGTTTTAAAAAAAATATGTAACTTGTGTTTTTTGAATGTATGATTTTTTTGTTTTATACGGTTGAAAAGTATGTAAATTATCCTATCATCTCCTTAAATACGTCCGTCGTTCAACCAGTCACCCTGTATATCATAGGGACGTTCTTTGGACCCGTCATTTCTTCTCAGTTAGAGAAACATCTGCCACATCATATACATATTATAATATGAAATTTGTTTACTGCTTCTTTAAATATGTACCTGTAAGCTACCAGTAGTACTACCAGTCTTTTTGTGTTATGGCTAGATGGCCATTACACAGATACGCGGAATAAAAGTAGAAATAATAAATAATAATTATTTTATTTTTGTATGTTACGTAACAGAAGAGAAAGTGACAAGTTGAATTAAAAACAATAATAACTATTTCCTTTACAGATGGTCTATTAAAAAGGTCAAATGAGTTTTTTTTATGGTTGCCACTATCAGGTATGCTATGAATACTCACCAACTTTGATGAGGAGGTTCACCATATCCGTGTGTCCCTGCCACGCGGATACGTGCAGCGGTGTGCGACCCTGAAACAAGTGTTCATTTAGGATTTGTTTTGGAATCAAGTTTTAGGTGTGTTTTAGATCGCTTTTAGCGATAAAACCGCCTTTGTGTACGTAAACCAATACTTTATATGTTGCTTAAATTCCTTGTGTAAAATAAAGCATTAATACAATACATACATGAGTCGACACATATATAATGAGCTTAAGTCCACCACTGCTATATGGTTCACTTTTAAAGTGAGCTGGTAAATTTTAATTTAAAAAATGAACCTTATAGCAGTGGTGGACTTAAGCTCATTAGATATTTATCGACTCACATACAAGTTTCCTCCAACATACTACACTCGTGGACAAAAAAATCGACTTGCACGACTTTTGGAAAATTAACTCAATCTAACAAAAAAAAAAAACAACCAAACGCTCAAAACTGTCTGTTTACTGTTTATGATTTTAGTTTGGTGGTTTTCTAGTTTTTTGTTCTTAGTGTTTAGCAGTTTTGTAGACTGAGTTATTTTTTCAAAAGTCGAGCAACAA
Organism: Coleophora deauratella; assembly: GCA_958295455.1. Taxonomy (NCBI): domain Eukaryota; kingdom Metazoa; phylum Arthropoda; class Insecta; order Lepidoptera; family Coleophoridae; genus Coleophora; species Coleophora deauratella. The sequence continues at coordinate 6,794,763 of OY282414.1, read as the reverse complement.
ATCTTGATTCGATTTTTAGTCCACCAATGTATATGCAACAGTCATACGATAAAAGTCTAAAGGTGACAAAGGCATACGGCCAACTTGAATAGTATCGCTACCGTCATTTATGGCTGTATCTGCAACACCAAAAGGATTTCAAGGTCTAAATAGGCTATAATAATAATAATAATAATATCCGGGACAAATCACCCACGGTCATCTGGCCCCAAACTAGGATTCCCTGTATATTGGGAACCAGAGACTGATATACACACACATATAAATTTAAATACATACATATATAGAGATAATACACCCAGACTCAGAGCAAACAATTCTGCTCATCACAGAAAAGTTTGCCCTGTGTGGGGATCGAACCCACGACTCTCGGATCAGAGGTCAAGATCGCTAACTACTTAGCCACCGAGTCAGTCAATAATAATAATTGAACTTCCACTATCGTTTGCCGGTAAGATACCGATATTAGCTATCTCGCCCCCATACTCCGAAATATCTTTCATATGAGAGCATCTTTTAAATACAAATTATTTAGGACATGTGTATGCGTGTACACATGGACCGATGACCTGGTGAAGGTCGCGAAAGCCGCTGGATGCGGGCAGCGCAGGACCGGTCGGTGTGGAAATCCTTGGGGGAGGCCTTTGTCCAGCAGTGGACGTCTTTCAGCTGATGATGATGCATGCATGCGTGTGCGTGTGTGTGTGTGTGTGTGCGTGTGTGTGTGTGTGTGTGTGTGTGTGTGTGTGTGTGTGTGTGTGTATGTGTGTAGTGTGTAGTGAGTAGCGCATAGTGTGAGATGTGCAGTGTGCAGTGTGTGCGGGGTACCTCAGTGTCGGTGGTGTCGACGCCGGCGCCGCACTCTGTCAACAGGTAGCGCGCCATCGCCAGTCGGTTGTCTAACGCGAGAACGTATAATGCGCTCCGTCTGTCCGCGTCTAGAGCGTCGACGTCTGCGCCGCGCGTGTATAACGCGCGGACTGTGTCGAAGTGGCCTTCTAGCGCTGCAAGCCTGTAAATAAAATATACATTTGTATGATGGTGTGTGACCGTGTGTGATTTGTCCCAGATATTATTATTATTATTATTTGTTTACCAACAGGACTGTTATGTGTCATATTTAATTGATAATTACGTAATTTCTGTTGCTCGCGTTCTACCTCGATTCCTTGTTTTTTTTCCGAACCCCTGTTGTTGTCTGGAAGAAATCGCTTTTAGCGATAAGACCGCCCAGATTGTACTACTTGTTTCTTTTTCTTTTTCGTTTTGTATGTGTTATGTGTATTTGTATTGTAGTCAATAAAGAGTATTTGATTTGATTTGATTTAAGTTCCTCGGAGTCATATAAATGGCGCTAAGTTGGAAGTTCCGGTCGGTGTGGCAATCCTTGCGGGAGGCCTTTGTGCAGCAGTGGACGTTCTTCGGCTGATGACGGCGAAGATGATGATGAAACTAAGTTTAGAACGCCCTTAATCAGATGTGAATATCATGTTTTTTAAGTTAAAATTTTTGCGAGCATTAAACAGCTTACTGTTCGCATTAGTCCGTTTTTTTATTGGGAGGACCCTACAGTAGGCGGGAACAAAAACTTAGAAAAGTTCATAGTGAATTACGACCTATACTATAAGTAAGAAAGTTTCGTTAGCGCGTTGTAGAATTGTATGGAGAAGTGTGTTCAGCTAAACAAGCGGCGACTCAGCGCCATCTGTCTAAAGTTGTAGTGCAACTCTGCAAAGCTTACCTTAAAGCAGTCTTCCCATCATGCGCCCTCTGATCCACAGGCGCACCCCAGGCATCAACCAGTATCTCCACCAGCCTAGTTAGACATCTCTTGTCCCCTCACGGGTCCAGAGGAAACCAAATCGAGACAGTGTCCCCTGTTGGTGGGCTCTAATGACCAGCCTAGTGTGACCCTACCGAGTCTTATATATCCATGCGAGCGGAGAACTTCGTCAGCGCGTTGTAAAATTATATGGAAAATTGTTCAGAGCTATAGAAGCGGCGGTTCAGCGCCATCTATCTGAAGTTTAATGCAACTCTGCAAAGCTCACCTTAAAGCAGTCTTCCCATCATGCGCCCTCTGATCCACGGGCGCGCCCCAGTCATCGACCAGTATCTCCACCAGCCTAGTGTGACCCTCCTGAGCTGCCAACATCAACGCTCCCTTCCCGTCGTTGTCCGCTTCGTCGACCTTCGCGCCCGCCTCTAGTAAAGCTTCGCATACTTCTATGTGGCCTGGAAGAAGGATATATTGCTTTTTACTACCATCATAAGAAGGCCGCAAAGTATACGGAAACTCCATATACTTTTCGGCCTTCTTTCTTATGACGGCAGTATTAATGTACCCTGATTGCGCAACGCGAGGTACATGTCATTAGTTTAAGCAGTTGGTACCAGCTGTTATCACTAGATGGCAGTCGTTAAGCCATGTCGGAGGCCTTATAGGCGGCTTTAAAACTTCTGACACTGGGGTTGGCCACTAGCCCACAGCCTCCACCAATCCGGACTTGAACCTATGTGTGTGAAGTATGACATACCTTTCTCCAGATACGGGAAGAGATCTTAGCCCCATCTTTGGGGCAGATATGAGTTGTAAACAATTACTAATATTAAGAGTTATAAATATATGGATCAGTTTGGGTCAGACAAGTTTTTTTTTTTTTTAAATAAGTAATTTCGCTCTCATAAGCACACGCATGTACATGTACACCTAACACTCTGTACTATGTTCTCTTCTTTTTTGACCCTATAAATAAGGTTTTGATTGAAAATCAGTGTTGCAATGATTTTATAACTTAACTGACCTTCAAAGGCGGCGTAGTGTAGCGGAGTCCACCCGGAGTTGTCCCTGTGGTGTTCATCCAGCCCTCTGTCCAGCAGTTGGCGAACTACCTCCACGTTACCTGCAAAAACGAACATATATTAGCTGTTAAGAAGCATTCCAAGAAAAATGGAATACATGACAGAACAAACAGTAAGGTTTCCATGGCAGGCATTTATTGGTTGCGGAAAAATATTGTTATATTTTGTAATTATGTAAAACATTTATCGTAATGGTTGATTTACATATCAGTCGTTATTATACCTATTATAGATTGTCCAGTTGGATTTCTAAAATACAGGACGCAATCTAGCGACAAATAGTTGAAGCTTCAAATAACAGGTGATGGCATCAAGCGGCAGACATTAGAACTAGGCCCGCCCGACCGGGACCGAACTTGCACTACAACGGTACCGACCACGAAGCGTTTCAAACAAATGCTGCCATCTATTAACATACAGCAGAATTAAGTGGTCAGAGAGCTACTGTAGGTTGCACTGCAGCGATGCTAAGCACGGAGCGCTTCTTAATACAAGTGACGCCATCCACCTGCAACAATAGAACTATTATAGGTAGTTGGTGTGAGTCACCTTGTGCGGCAACAGTGCTGAGGACGGAGCGATTTAAAAACAGGTGACGCCATCTAGCTGCAATCAATGGAACTGCATTAAGAGCTACGCTTTAAAAAAACATATAACGCCATCTAGCTGCAATTAATATAAGTAGCTACTCAAACAGCTACCTTGCGCAGCGGCAGTGCTGAGCACGGTGCGGCCTTCGGCCTTCCATGTGGTCCACCCGCGCGCCCCAGTATAGCAGTATTAAAACACTAGTGACGCCATCTAACGGCATAGGTAACAACTTGGTAGTCAGAGAGCAACCTTACACCGCGACGGCTCCGAGCACGGATGGCTTCAAAACAAGTCACAATATCTAGGTAGCTACAATCAAGATAACTACGATGAGAGCTACACCTCAAAACACACGTAACGCCATCTAGCTACCTACTATCAACAGTACTGCGACGAGACCTACACTTCAAAAAAACACGTAACGCCATCTAGCGGCAAATGGAAGAAGTAGCTGCTCAGCTACCTGTGGTGCTGAACACGGAGCGCTTCAAAACAAGTCACGCCATCTAACGGCAAACTGGAGAACTAACTAGTAACATAGCTACCTTGCGCTGAGGCGGTGCTCAGCACGGCCTTCAGCCCAGCGTCTACGTGGTCGACCCACGCGCCCCAGTACAGCAGCACGCGGAGAGCGCTAGTGACGCCATCTAGATACAAATAGAAGAACTAGCTGCTCGGAGAGTGACCTCGCACCACGGCGTTACATAGTACGCAGCTTAATACAAGTGGCGGCATCTACCTGCAATCGTTAGAACTATACAGTCAGACAGTTACCTTGCGCGGCAGCGGTGCTGAGCACGGTGCGGCCTTCAGCATCCATGTGGTCCACGCGTGCGCCCCAGTACAGAAGCACGCGGAGCGCCCGCGCGTGGCCCGCGGACGCGGCCGCCCACAAGGCCGTGCGGCCCGCGCTGTCAGCCGCCTCGATGTCGGCCTCAGCTTCTAGGAGGAGCTCGCAGATGTCGCTGGCGAACAAACGAACATGGTTACCGTTGATACGATAGATATTATATTATCTTCTATTATAAGTCCCAAACCCCATTTTTCGTATTATTTCAGTTTTTTATTAAGGGTGCGAGGTGTATTCGTCTGTGACACTATTAGATGTGGCGTCCTTCAAGGGTCCGTACTCTGGCCACTCCTCTTTGTGGTTTTCATTAACGACACACCAAGCTCTCTATCCTGTGGCTCACCATACCTGTACGCTGATGACACGAGCATAATTCTTCAGTCTTCATCCTCCCTATACATGAGGCTTGAAAAATTCTACTAAGTTTTTTTATTTATTAACACTCACGCATGTCCCTCGAAGGCGGCTACGAGCAGCGGCGTGGCGTTGTCGCGGTCCGCTTTGCCGACGTCCGCGCCGCGCTCCAGTAGCAAGGCAGCGCACGCGCCGCCCGACGCGCATAGAGAAGCCACTGACAGCGCCGTTCGACCTGATATTGAAATGACATTTTGTAACAAGCAGTCATAAGTAGTTCCATTCCATGCCGATAGATGGCGTTGTGTGTACCGAGAGCTTCGTGTAACCAGCCGTTGATACCTATGACATTTTGTAACTCGCAGTGTTAAGGAAAGTAGTTCCATTGCTCGCCAATAGATGGCGTTGTGTGTATACTAAAACGCGCTCTCGTTTGGTAAAGCCACCGACAGCGCCGTGCGACCTGACTTTGATGATGTTCTTTTAACTAATCTCTATTCCAAACTTGACGATATGGGTGGCAGCTGTCAGCTGCGTACTTCTAGCGCTGCATCTCAAAAGACGATAATCGATTAACGACTTTATGAGAACGCTATAAAGTACGTTCTATGGATATGTCATCAAGTTTGGAATAGTGTAGCCAAAGAAGTTTTATATCGTCGCTCCTCTCCTCTATAGAACGCTAATATGTCAGTTTCAATATGAAACCGCGTGGGCGAAGTTGAGGGGAAAACCTGAGGTGCGGGAGGGGGAAGCTTCATAACTGTTCGAATTTTTGAATCTAAGAATGTCATATTTTTGAATTACGACCAATCACCGCAAGATGTCAACTGTCTAAGGATTTAAATCGTCGAATAGCAATAGAGTATTTGAAAATGACAAAACTCAAAATACGACTGAAAGATCTAGTGATGGAGGTAGTAGAAAGGATCACACATATCGAAAATTCATACGATAATTTGAAAAATGAGGATAACAAAATAAATTAAGCATATTGTTCCTTGATAAATCTTAATACATAAACAATACTAATAGAAATCACAAATATAATACAGTAAAAATACATATTAAATAAAATAAAAAATATATATTTTAAAAATAAAAATCAAACCGAATCATAATTTCCAAAACATATCTATAGCCAAGCTGGGCGGAAATGTTAGGAGAAAATTTTCCAGCTGTCGTGTCTGCTCATAGTCTTAATTCTCGTTTAATTTTTATTTGGGTTCCTTTGGAAACTGAAAATAATTAGAAGAAAAAATAAGTCAAACATTTCATGTCTACGTTGGATAAAACTATGTAAATATGCAGTCGGATATTTTTGTTGCTAAACTATTTTGCTATGCCTATCGAAAAATCGATGAAGTGTTAAGTTATTTAAATAAAAATTTGTCAATATATGGCTTACTTCTGGTATGAAACCCCGCACATTTGATTTATTGAGATGCCCAGTGCGGTTTCCGCATCAGACAACGATGCAACTTGGCATTTTTACGATAAATTTAGACATATTTTGTCCGATGTTACCTCGACCATTGACAGAAATAGACTGAAAGATGAAAATTGAACGAAAATGACATTTCAATTTAACTTGGCCATCTGCCCTCCTTGCGGCGAGCGGCCGATGCCCTGTATTGCTAGTCTATATGGGAGGGAGCGGGATGCATGTCTGTGAGTGTAGCATTAGTGATTGATAGGAGAAGTAGTTCCATTCCTCGGCGATGGATGGCGGTGTGTGTATTTTGAAATGCGCTCTCGTTTCGTTTAGCGCTAGTGCATGTGCACATACACGCACGTGAGCAGCGCGCTCTCCTCCTATATCTCCCTGTGTAGTGTGCGTGTGCGTGTGCGTGTGCGTGTGCGTGTGCGTGTGCGTGGCGCACCGTCGTCGTCGGCGCGGTCGCAGTCGGCGCCGGCGTCGAGCAGCGCGCGCACGATGGCCGCGTGGCCCATGTACGCGGCCGCGATAAGGGGCGTGCGGCCCTCGGCGTCCGCGCGGTCCGCAGCCGCGCCCGCCGCCAGCAGGCGGGCCACGACGGCTTCGTGGCCGGACCACGCCGCCGCCCTGCGGCAATTCGAACGAGCAAGTCGACTTTTTAGTATCAAAATTCAAGCATTTTGACAGCACTTGCCTTGGTAGCCATTTTTGTCACTGAAACTTAGTGTCCAAGGTATGTCTATATTTTTAAATCCTTCTCCATTGATCGCAATAAGTCTGGCGTATTCTATACGATTTCATTTCTAATCCATAAAAAAATTAAAACCGATATGAAGCCCGAGTCACAGAGCACGCTCTAAACTCTTTTTAAAAATAACGTATGCGTGGCTTGTGTTCTATTTAACTGTAATTTCAAGGCTATTTAGCACTAATCTGTCATGTTAAGTTTAATAAAGTACAAAAGGAGATCACCGTAACCGGCGGTAATCGCTTACCATCAGGTGATCCGTCTGCTCGTTTGCCACCTATCACATAAATAATAATAAAAATAACCTCAAAGCAGTCCGGTTGTCGGCATCCACGCAGTCGACATCACAGCCATACTCCAACAGCACTTCCACTACCTGTAAAAACAAAACATAACGTGATCTTTCAAGCCTTTCATGCCTTTCAAGCCGCGCCGCCGGTCGCGTCTATAGCCTCCACTATTCCACACCAGTATTCTACACCGCCGCAATATAAGTTGTGGTGTAAGGTGGCTTTCTAAGTTCCTAGTTCTGTTAATTGCGGCTAGATGGCATCATATGTACCTTCCTAAGGGTACTAGGTATAGTTCTGTTGATTGCCGCTAGATGGCGTCACATGTCGTTTACAGCGCTCCGTGCTCATCACCGCTGCCGCTCTAAATCACTCTCCGACCAAACAGTTCTAAGTTTTGCCACTAGATGGCGCAACGTGTGTTTTGAAGATTCAACTGGAGAATACGACTCACCTCAGTGTGTCCAGCCCAGGCTGCCGCTCTCAGCGGGCTCCAGCCATCAGCATCGGCGGCGTCGGCGCGCGCGCCCGCTCTCAACAGGACCGCGGCGCACGAGGCGCGGCCGCACCGCGCCGCCGCGTGTAACGCCGTGCCGCCGGTCGCGTCTATAGCCTCCACTAGGTGCGGGTGGCGCTGGAATTACGTGCCGTGTGTTACCATCATTATCGGTCAAAAGACGTCCACTGCTAGACAACAGCCTCCCCCAAGAACTTCCTCAAAGAGGTCTTGCGCTACCCGTGTCAGGAAGCTTCCCATCGATATGGGAGAACATATCGATGCGGCTTCCCGCGACCTTCACCAAGTGCAAGTATAACAGTATAGATGGAACGCTTTTACATGCATCATCAGCCAAAAGACGTCCACTGTTAGACTAAAGCCTCTACCAAGGATTTCCACGCCGACCAGTACTGCGCTGCCCGCATCCAGCGGCTTCCCGCATGATCATCGGTCCACCGAGTGGTAGTCCACTGTCAACACACACTGGTCAAAGACCTTACTCTTGAGACACTGGTTGAAATCGGACCTATTCTTACAGATACCTATTAGTCCTAGGGAAAACCAGCGTTGCAGCCAGCTTGCTGATTGCAACACACGCTGAGTGGACCCATTCGATGTCTGAGTGGCACCTTTTACAGTATTCCTAAGTTTTGTTTTCTCTGTTTTAGTTTATAATGTGCTGTTTGTGATGTCGAATAAATGTATTTTCTTTCTTTCTTTCTATTTGGAGTCATCTGCGACGTAAACGTACCTTCAACAAAGCCGCCAGAGTCTCGTCATCGCCCCTACTGGCTAACTCGTGCACTGCGTTGGGATCCAACAGAATAGACTCTTCCACTTCCTCGGTGCTTTCTTCTAGAACTTCCTCCGTCTCTTGTTGTTGTTCCGTTGTCAGCTGTTGAGATAAAAAAAATGTTCCACTATCAAAGAATAAATAACAAAATTATGACTATTTTAAAACAGTAAAGCGGTCATGGGTCAGTGCAGCTCGAGTAGTGGCGTCGATTACGCAGGTTAAGTGACTACAGACGCAATCATAACATGGATGAGTTCGACTTTTAGTGGCGTTTTCGACCGTTTCCATGCTTCGCAAGGCACGTAAAGCGGTGGGTGTCGGCTACTATCACTAGATGGCAATCGTCAAGCCATGTTAGAGGCGTCTGCTTTATAGGCGGCTTGAAAGCTTCTCACACTCGGGTTGGCCACTCACCTCCACCAATCCGGCCTTAGCCACGTTTGTGGAGTACGCCCTAACGTTCCCTAGATATAGGAAGAGATATGACTTACCATCTGGTGATCGGCAGCATCGCGGCTCAGCTCCAAAAGTGCGCACAGAACGCGCCTGTCGCTCGTCCATAGAGTGAAGTCGTTCCGTAGCTCTGGCATTATGCTCTCTAGAGGTGATGCCGCCACTGTTGGGGCGAATACAATAATTAATTTAAAATTACGGTAAAATTCAGACTTAACCGAATTAATGTAATTACCTAGACATTTTTTTCTACTGACCCGAACCCATCTGTACGATTCTCACCTAACCTGCAGAACTTAAACTAACCAACAGTTTCCTTTAGGTATTTTGTAAAAAAAAAAATCAGAAACGAACGACGATATTCTCAATGTTTCGAAGTATTGACGTTGAATTATACAATTTGCCTGCTAGTGTCATACATACATAGGGGTTACTCAGAATCAAGTATAGGAAAAATATTGTAAATACAATAATACAGTAAAAAAATATTTAAAAAATCCGATCTATTGTAAAAAAAAATCAGTTTCCCACACTAAATCTGAATAGTGAATCAAGAATTGGTATGGAAAATTGAAAAAAAAATTAGATCGGATTTGTACAATATTTTTCCTGTATTCTATACGTATACTTGATTCTGAGTAACTCCTTAAAAGGTGACGGTATCAAAAAAAAAAACAGAATCGATATGAACAAACTGTATGCCAATAGATCCCTTAGAATGAACTTAATAACCCTACACAAGTCACAACCCCCAAATCAACGGGGAATCGGAGCCATGGGGTGACAAAGGATGCATAAAAACCTGTTATCTGTATGAGATTTTCATAGCTTTAGTACCAAAATCACTTATGTTCATACAATGTGGACCTTCTCCTTTCAAACGGACTTTTTTAACACTCTGTATATCGGGTCCTTCTAAAATACCTAAAACAAATCGACTGTGGCTTAAAGACTTGCACCCAAAAGATTACAAATAACAACGAAAACACATAAAATATTTAAAAACAATAAAACTAAAAACTTTCCCCAAAGAACCTATGGTCAATTCACAAACAAAATTTGGATTTCTCATACAAAATTTGCTGATCAATGATCAATTAAGTATGAGTAGCCTAGTTTTTTGCGAATTTATTACGGGTTATTTGGGAAACGTTCACAAGAAGAAGCCACTGTTATTTTTTTCATGTTTTTAGATGAATCCTTTATGTAGGTATATGCAGTACAAATTGTTATCAAGACGAACGTACCGACACCTCGCATTGCAAATCCATCGAGTCGTTTTGGCTACAGGGGTTTAAGCGAAAATAATAAAACGTGCATACCTACATTAAACCCAGAAAAACATGACCCACAAACAAGATGGGTGACAAGTAAAACATAAAAAGTTATATATTAAACCACCTCAAGAAATTTTTCTATACGGACCACATACGGACACAGAAATACTATATTAAGTCACAGTACTTATTCGTATGTATTAATAACACTATTGCATTAAAACTTTAAATACAGACACGACCTACCACAAAAACAGATAAACTACTACTGTTTAAAAATGTATCCACATTTACCCTATAGAGCAAAGAACATTAGTAATAGAATTTGTGCTGTATTGTCTAAGAGATAAGAGTCATTATGATATATCGCATTTCACAGGAAGAGATAGGAAATTATATGTAATTTGTTATAATCAGAATTAACGTGAAATTCATTAGGTCAGTTACTTACACTCGTTACGTTTTATGTTGAGAATTTTACTCTATTTTTTTTTGTTATCATCATAATCACCTTGGTAGCCTTTGTTACCGTCTTCAAAAAGGAGGAGGTTCTCAATTCGACTGTATGTTGTTTTTTTTTTGTATTAATATTACGCGATTACTCCGCCAATTATGAATCGATTTTGATGATTGTTTTTTTGTTTGGTAGATAATACTTTAGAGGTGGTCCCATACAAATTTTATCTAAATTGCCTTAGCGCTTTTCGACAAAATCAACAAAAACAAAAATAGCAAAATTGTAGTTTCGTTGACTTGTGTTATTTTGTATACCTTTTAATTTTGACTATTTATAAACTTCACTAACTTCTTTTTCTACCGAGCATTATCCCGGCTGGAGCCAGGGTCCGCTTTCCGACTTAATCTACTCCACTTTGCCCGATATTCAACATATTACTGCAGCTCCTTTATCATACTAAATAGCTTATGCTCTATAGTTTTGATGAATTAAAAAAGGACTTCCCAAACAAAATTTATAAGTTAATTCCAGTGTGTCATTTGTCCCCAATTATTACTTTATCATCCTTCTCGAACGACTCGCTCGTATAAAGCAGTCATTTACTTTCACTAAACAAATGTAAAGTCAAAACAAGCATACCCTTATCTCTTAACTGATACGAGTAAGAGATACAGATATATTAGGTGTTTACCTATGAAATTGACGTTTAGTTAAAAAAGTTCAAAGACAAAATTAATATAAAATAATTAAGATTTTAAAACAACTAATTATTTTCAAAGTACCATTGGACATTTAGAAATAAAATAATGCCTGCTAAATGCACGTTGTCTGAATATTTTGAGAGCACAGTGCAGTGGTGTAGAAGCTATGAAAATGGATTTTTTCGTCACTGAAAATCGCCATTTTTTTCATTAAAAAAATTTTTTTTTTTATTTTTGAAGGCTACACTTACACCAGTGTGTTCTTCGTTACCATATGTATTTTTTGAACATATTGCGCATAATATTTCACGATTTTCAGATAATTTCGATTTTTTTTTGGTAGAAAAAATTGACCCAATTGACCTCTAAGAAAACTCCAATACAGTATTTAATGGAACCCTACTCAGTCAGTTTTTACATAACAGGCATGACATCACTAATTCATGAAAGACCTTGAATGTAGCTAGAAAATGATATATCATTTAATGGGAGTAAATTCATTTTTGGGGTAATATTATTCTGTTGAACTTTCAAAACTGAAACGCCAATTTCATAGGTATAGACCTAATATTTAGCAACTATTTTGAACAGTACAAATGACATCGGTTTTTTTCACATACTTTTTACACAAAATACACAGATACAGAAGGTCCGCTCAATACGCTCAATAAAATCCTAAGCATATACATGCTTATATAGGGTGACTTTAAATTAGTTCTTGATACGAAAGGCTATGTATGTGCTCATGATAACAAACAACTTTCCCTAAGGAACACATAGTCAAATCGCAAAAAAAATTTTGGACTCTTCATATTAATTTGGCCGATCAGTTTGTCGATTTGTATGGACAGTCCAAAATTTTTTTTACAATTTGACTATGGGTTTCTTTAGTGAAAGTTGTTTGTTATCATGAGCACATGCATGGCCTTTCGTATCAAGAACTAATTTAAAATCACCCTATAGACGTATACGGTCGTTCGAGGCAAGGTCACGATACTGTTGTGGTACTTTTCCGCGTGAACTTGCCTCGAACGACCGTATATTTCAATAAGCATGTATATGCTTACGATTTTAGTGGTTTGTATTGAGCGGACCTCCTGTGTCTATTTTGTGTTTTTTATTTCACATACCAATCCAGACTTGGCTCACGTGTGTGGAGTATGGCCTAACCTTCCCGAGTTATAGGAAGAGATCCGTGCCGTGGGGACGTAATGGGTTGTTAATAACTATTTATAAATTGTTCTTAATCAAAATTTAACCTCAATCATACCATTCCACACAAGTCGACGGCAAGATGTACCTACTGTTTGCATCTCTTTCTAACATCTGAGAGTGAGCGGGACAACCGAGTCACGTACGACTGTATGGCCTAGCCCCATCCGCCGCGGGACGCCCGCACCTGAGCCAGAAGTTGCTGTGGTCGCTGTAGCCGAAATCGGCTGGGACCATCATCATAGCCTGTACCTATACAGGGTGTTAAAAAAAGTGCGTTTGCAATTTTAAGGGGTAACTCAGAATCAAGTTTTGAACCCAGGAAAAAACCGCTCTTCATATATTTTTTCAGATTCTCATACTAAATCTGAATACTGAATCAAGAATTTGTATGAAAATCTGAAAAAAAAATTTGTAGAGCGGATTTTTTCAATATTTTTCCTGGATTCTATACTTGATTCTGAGCAACCTCTTAAAATATCAAACGCACTTTTTTAACACCCCGTATATTCGTTACCACCACCACCAGTATATGTTCGGTTACGTGTCTTTGTAAACGCTGCCTAAAGCTTTATTAAGAAAAAACAAACAGTTCTGGAATGTTTTTTCTAATATAAACTTACAGTTCGATTCCTTGCCTTCAGACTCCGCATCGGCATCTTTATCTTCAGTTTTTACTTCGGCTTTCTGAAACAAAAAGTTCATTATCAAAAAAAATCTGAGATAACCAATTTTTTTTAGCAATATTATTTATTATCTGAGTTCCTATTTATGAAATGTCAGAACGACATTCTAATAATGTTTGAAACGATGACTGATGATGAGTGAACGATGACTTCATAATTTAATAAAGACGCTAGCATTTATACCATAACATATTTGTTTTGCTTTCCATCCCATTTTCAATACACAAAAAAAAAAACACAAAATTAGTCTATTAATGACGTTGAAAAACTATGACGTCACGTCTTGGTATTTCAAATATATTTTTACCGTAGAACAAAATATCGTTTTTGACAGATGATAAGAAGGAGCTCAAATGACTAGTAGTCATCTACCGTATTCATTTTGACGCCTCACGACTCTCACGATAGCACAATGACCTTAAGGTTAAACGTTAGTGCTCCCTGGTTGAAAAAATCCGTTAGATGGCGTTAATCTGACTATAACTTGGTTTCTCGATTTAAAAATAGTATAAATAACCCTAAACCATACTACGTAAAACAGCGAGCAGTTACATGATCAATGTACGCTAATAAACCATAATAATGTTAATTTAATAAGGATTTCGATATATTTGTCCCCTTACAATTATAGTTTTGCGTTTATCTCGTATGAATAAGGGCTCAAATTACGCACACATACATAATTTGTTTACGTATATGATGCTTATTTTTGACTTATCTCTATAAGTAGTCCATAACCCAGAGGTGCAAGCAGCAAATTTTGTACGAACTTTTTACGTTATTGCTTTTAAGGTCCGGGTTCGTATCCTACGAGACTTTAGTTTTTGTCTTTTTATTTTATTTTTTCAACCGACTTCAAAAAAAGGAGGAGGTTCTCAATTCGTCGGAATCTTTTTTTTTTTTTTTTTTTTTCTATGTATGTTCACCGATTATTCGAAGACGCCTGAACCGATTTCAAAAATTCTTTTTTTGTTTGAAAGGGTATACTTCACAGGTGGTCCCATATTAATTTTATCGAAATCGATTCAGCGGTTTTTGAGAAAATCAACAAAAACATAGCAAAATTGGAGTTGCTACGATTGAAGCCGGTTGTTTTTAACGTATTCATTTATTTAGTATGAACATAAGTAAATATGTAAATAACAAGACCCAAGAGCGATAAAAGAATTTTTTTTTTAAAAGAAACAAAATAATTTATTGAATAACAATGTCGCATAGCAATCATTCATAGCATTGGCCTGCAAGGAGATATGTATCACGTCTCCCCCGCGAATCAGGTCGAGGTGACGGATCCACAGGAGTCCCCCATCGGTTCTGACTTCATAATGTACTCCACCCAGACGTCGGGTTATTGTGCCGAATTCAAACTTCTAGGCAAGAGAGGAGTAACTCCTGGCCACCTTGTCTCCAGGAGAGAAATGCCTCCTTGTCCTCTGACTACGTGGCTCCGGTCTAGATATGGGACTAGCATGGCATGTAGCTTAGTTCTAAACTCTTTTCCAAACATCAGTAGGTAGGGAGTCCCTCTTGGAGTTTCTGTCTGCCTCAAGCGGACTGAGGTTTCCCCTTGAGTGGTGAAGTAATACTTAGTTTTCGTAATGTAGTTTTCAGTGCTATACACAACTCCTCAAATTCGAATCTGTAGAAGGTTTCTTCCTCAAGATGTTCATCATCGGTTTCTAGTTCTATGTTGTTCTGTATTTCGTAAAATTTCTTTATTGTTTTGTCGAGTAACTCGAAGCGGGGCTATATACTTACTTGGGTCTTGAGTGTCAAGCACATTTTCTGTGCGCGTTAATAAACTGTACTGAGCTTCTTGTGCGTTTTAATTTCTTTAAATCCATTGAATTGGCCTCGTCGCCAATATTAAAAACATAAAATATCTGTTCAGTCACATAACATTTATTGAATAACAACGTTGCCTAGCAATAGCCTGCAAGGAGATACGTATCATGCAAGGAGATACGAAGTGATGTCGAAAATTTGTGGAGCCACGGCCATATACAAAAAATTTTGGTAGAAAACCAAAACATATCAAAAATATAAAAACGTAAACACTAACGGCATTTACTAAATAAAAAGCTTCAGAAATAAATTTTGAACGGTGCACGGCGCAAGGCATTCGTGAGCGTTTTTATCTGCCGCGCTTCAGTTAATTAACGGTCTTATCGTTATATTGGGCAATAATCTTGAATTTGGTGTAGTTTTCGGATGAACCGAGGACGCAGCCTTCAGTTTTGGATTGATTTTGTACCAAGTCAGACAAAAAAATTAAAATTAACAAAAATCGAACCTGCTATTTTTGATAGCGATAAGACCGCCTTTGCATATCAATGTTTAAATATTTTATGTGTTTTCGTTGTTATTTGTACTCTTTTGGTGTGCAATAAAGTATATTTATCTTATCGTATCTTAACTATATTTGTTTTAAAAAAATATTACTGTCCATTTCCTGTTCCCTCTTAAAATATTTAGCACCGTATCCTAAAGGGCGGGCGATCCCTTTGTCCAGAATCCAGATGTGTAAGTACCTCACTTGCACAACAACTAGTTGGGAATAGGGAAGCTTATATTTTATTAGGCCAGAAACCCCATGACTAATGAATAAAGAGTATACCTTTGTTCTAGCTGAGTGCTCATTCCTCCGACATTTGAAAATGTGAACTGCAAAGGCATAATTCGGGGCATTTCATTTGTTTTTTTTGACAGTTACATCTAAAGCCACAATGTGATTTGAACTGCATTTGCACCGAATTAGCTCTAAACAAGCGGTAGCAGCCACAGCAGTAGTCCATGTCGGTATCTACTGATTATTTGTGGCTATCCCACCTTCACTAAGCCGGACGTGAGAGATTTTAAAATCAATTTAAAATAATTTTATACCACAAACAGAGAAATCTATGTACAATACAATTTATTCAAACTATCTTGTCATAGGTACATGGTTATGATAAATTTTTCGAAATCTTTTTTGGCGCTTGCAATGTCTCCACAAGCCAGCATTTTGAAACCGAGAGTTGCTGGAGAACAAACAGTCCAGGTTTCGAACGCGGTTTTCTTTCCTCCTCCATTAGAGGCTGGAACGGTGTTACACCATGTTAGAGCATAGAATAAGGACAACATTATTCCTTTTTTGGTCTTGTAATAGAATTAAATCATGAGTTTCGTGTTTACAAAATGTATCTAAAAATAAAATTTTCGTATAGGTAAGTAATTTAAAATAAAACCTTAACATGCTGCGATTTTGTCACAATTTCAAGAACATAAAAAGCAACAATGCTGCCCATACTTCATGCTCTGATAGGGAGTGATACTGTTTTTTAGCCTTTAATTGAAGAAAAAGAAAACCGCGTTCCAAACCTGGAATGCCTGTCTTGTGGAGACATTGAAAGCGCCAAAATACTTTGGAAAAAATTATCATAACCATGTTTGACAAGTGAGTTTGAATAAAACGAGGTTTTTGTACATAGACGACGAGATTTTTGGTGACAAAAAATATTGTGTAAGTGAATAACTGTTTATCCTTTTGTGAGAAATAAATTATTCTATAACCTGAAACTTGGTGCTACATGGCGGGAATTCATTACTTTTTACAGTCGAGTCTATAAAAATTGACGTGTAAGACTTTTTACTTGATATGTGAATGTTTTTGTCGGGATTTTACTTTCCGTGTATGAAAATCTACATGTCTAAGGTTCGGGTTTTATCACGTGGTTACTGGTAACTACTTACTTTTTGTCAAACGAGACAATAATAATACTCCCGGAAAACCGCCTCCGTTGTCTAGTCGCTAGCTTCACATCAGGAGGTTGCGGGTTCGATTCCCGGCAGTCTAACTATAATATGTAAGACTCCGTTTGGTCGGTGGTAGAGCATTCTCGGAGCCTGCCTGGTTAGCTATCATCTTTTTTTTACCCTCAATTGGTAAGCCCTTGGCATCATCTCACCTGATGGTAAGTGACGATGATGCCGAATACGAAAGCGGGCTTACCAAGATTCCCCAACGCAGTGGGGAACTGGTTATCTTACCTTCATGCCGGAACACATCAATGCTGTTAACGTTGATGTTTGGCGGCAAGACTTAGATAAGATGGTGGCATATGCCAGGCGGGCTCAGAAAATGCCCTACCACCAACCAAACCGAATCCAGAAAGTTACACCCCGCCGGGAATCGAACCCGCGACCTCCTGATGTGAAGCGAGCGGACAAGCGGAGGCGGTTAAAATTTGAAATGGGGCATGGTATGAGTCTAAAAATTTTTGAATGGACCTTATACAGGCTGTAACTTCCGGAAACTTTAACATACCAACCCATACAAAATTCGCATAAAAATGAAGTTTTATATAATAGGTGCTACTTTATTAGTGCCCGATATTTCAGTCAGTGCTCCTACTCCTGATTCTGATCAACTTTCCCCAAGAAACTCATAGTCAAATCGAAAAATAATTTTTGGACTCTTCATACAAATCGATCAGCCGAGCGGCCAAATTAGTATGAAGAGCCCAAAAAATTTTTTGCCATTTGACTATGGGTCCCTTGGGGAAAGTTGATCAGAATCAGGAGTAGGAGCACTGACTAAAATATCGGGCACTAATAAAGTAGCACCTTATACAGGGTGTAAGGGACAGGTTTCCGAAAACTTTAAGGGCTTGCTCAGTAGACGAAACTGAACAACTTTCCACAAGAAATTTTTTCAGGAAACGAAAAAAAAAATCGGCTTCTCCATACAAAATTATAAATTTGATTGGACAGTTTGTATTAAGAAGCCGATTTTTTTTTCGTTTCCTGAAAAAAAATCTTGTGGAAAGTTGTTCAGTTTCGTCTACTGAGCAAGCCCTTAAAGTTTTCGGAAACCTGTCCCTTACATTCTGTATAATATGGTAAGCTAACCGACCAATTTTGTATGGTGTGTCCAAAAATTGTCTTAAGTATTCAGCATTCTTAAGATTCATTCGGAAAAGTTGTTCAGTTTCATGAGTGGATCCCATAATTTAAATTTCCAGGAGTGATCTTTTTACATCCTGTATAAGTAAAAATATCAGCCTGTATATCACAAATATCGAGCTGAAACTCACAACTAGACCTTGTTGGGTGAACAATATTTTCGTTTTCAGATGTCCCTGACGTGAGACTGACAGCGTCTTTTTTTCTGAATATAAAAAAAAGTTTGCCAGCATAAATTACTCAGACTAAAAAGTCTTTATAATAAATTTGCTACTTTGGTAATGCTCAAGCAAAATGCAAGATGGCGCTAAAAACTAAATCCTGGGCTAAACAAAGCTTAACAGAGTAGTTGAGATTGTAGTTACTGTAATATCAGAAAGGTGGTGCTGAATTATACACCACTACATGCGTAAAATTTATGATATTTTACTGCAGTTTTTAATGATATTACAGAAATAAATAATATAATTATATACATTTGGAGAAAATAAAAGGTTGCAAAGTTTACGTTGGACAGATAAAATCGAAAATATAGTGGTTATTTGTGTAGTTAATAGCCAGGTAAATTTGTATGAAATAGGGTGACTGACGTTTAACCTTAAGTGGTGTTTGTTAAGTGCTATGATTTTTTTAATATATTTTTTATATTTTTATTTTATAAAACTAAATATTAAATGATGTTCGAAGGATGATAGTTGCCACGTGAATGCATTACATTAATTTACACAAACGCGGTGATTCACGTTATAAAATCTCAACATTTGTAAACTACAATGATTCACGGAACTCTACGTAGTTCCAAACCAGACGAAAATAGTGTCATGCGATAATCGCTTACATTCTTCTGTATTGTGGCTTTATTTGCACTCTGTAGATACAGGTTGATACCATGGACACTCCATACCAATCGTCCGAGTTTTTTTACCTACTACGACTTCCCTTTCTAATCTAGAAGCGAGCGAGACAACTGACGACAGTATTGTATGTCCATTCCATACTGTATTGAACAACTTCCTCCAAATAATAATATCCAGCTGTCAAAAGAAAAAGACGGCGTTCAAATCGGTCCACCCGTTAGAGACCTACGACGGCACAAACAAACACACACGCACAATCAAATCTACTCATCACAGAAATGTTTGCCGCGGGTGGGATCGAACCCACGACCCACGGATCAGCAGTCAGAAGCGCCGACCACCGAATCACCGAGTCAGTCAATATCTACAAACAAAATTATCAAAAGTAATTGGCCATCGCTGGCCATCGCTCGCTTCCAGCTGTTTCACGACTTCGGTCTCCCTCTTGAGCGCAGACTCCACATCACAGCCCGAATCCAGCACCCACAGCACTATTATCGTGTGCAGATCTAGTATTCTTCTATTAATCTCTTCTAGCTGTCATCTCAGTGCTCACTCTTTTCATACTCATATCATCCTTCACACAATCCAGCTCCCCCTACTTTTGCCTTCCTCTTCCCACTAATCCATCCAAATTCACATCCAACACTCTCCTAGTTACATGACTATAGTCCCTCCTCATAACGTGCCCATACATCTATGACCTCCTCCTTGCATCGTATTCCCAGTGATAGATGAGCGTAACCTCCCTCTGGCAACACTTTCTCGGTGATCTTTAGCCATTTCGACCTGTCTTCGGCAATGTGCAGAGCATCATGGAGGTTGGTAATACATCTAAGACTCTTAAATAAGAAATATTTTGAGTTTGAGTAAAATCAAAAGCAGTTACCTGGCCATCTTGCGCTTCCAGCTGCTTCATGGCTTCGTTGTCCCTCTTCAGGGCCGATTCCACATCGCAGCCGGAATCCAGCACCCACAAGAGTATTATCGTGTGCAGGTCCAGTATTTCCTCTTGCTGATCACTGTTGTAAGCATAAGAAAAATATACAGGTTGTACTCGTAAAAATAGCTATAATGGAAAGTTAAAGGGGTTTTTATTATTCATCATAATACTAAACAAATTTTCCCAAAAAAACCCATACTGAATTCTAAAAAAAACTTTCGGACGTACCATACAAATAACTCAGCCGTTATATTTTTACAGGAATTTAGGAATGCTTTTATACTTTAATACCACTACATAAAAATATGACGTTTGTATACGCAAAGATTATGTGTTGCGTGCTTTGCGCTAAGCGCCGGCAGTTTTGTCACCGTATCTTTCCCACAAGGGTGAGGTCGCCTTTAGAGTTAAACCACATCTAGCAACACAGAATCGCATTTTCCAGTAGAGCTATCCTTTTCTGTCGCTCAGAAACATCGTTCTCTAGAGCGAGAAGAGAATACGAGTGGCGCCCGCATTCCCGCAACGCTGGTGCGGACGCAACTTGTATTATCTTCTCATGCTACTAAAGGATAGCGCTACGGAACAATGCGATTTCGTGCTGCCAGATATACACTGGTGGACTAAAAAAACGACTCAAGATTTGTTGCTCGACTTTTAAAAAAAATAACTCAGTCTACAAAACTGCTAAACACTAAAAGCAAAAAACTAGAAAACCATCAAACTAAAATCATAAACAGTAATCAAACAGTTTTTGAACTTTTGGTTTCGTTTTATTTTGCTAGATTGAGTTAAATTTCCAAAAGTCTTGCATGAAACTTTGAGTAGATTTTTTTGTCACCGTACTGTACCGTACCGTATGTAGTACATTTGTACATACTGCTATAACCGACTTCAAAGCATGGCCATTTCAAGAATTTGCTGTTTGTTACTTGGTTACTCTGAAATATTGTTTGAAAGGCCACAGGACAAAGTAATAGTTACCTGTTCTTATTTTTCTTTTGTGCGTTCAAATGCTGTTCCAAATTCGTCATGTGGAACACGAAGTTGTGTATTTCCATAGCGTTCAGTCTGGAACAAAATATTGCATGTTACATATATTATGTTAATAAACCCATATTGTCCCCGCTACTAGGGCAAGGGTCGCTTACCATATCTCGGGGAGGTTAGGTTAGTAACGAATTTTATTTACAGATATTTGCTTTTAATTGGCAAAATCAACAGCCGGCCCATGTTTTTATTACATAAACAATTATTTTGACACGAAACCGTGTTATAAATATTTATTTTATTTTATTAGTTAGTTAAAAACGTCATTAAATAAAATGTTACAATCTAAGGCAAAATATAATTTGATATTTATGTATGTATGTATGAACACTTTATTGCACAGAAGGAGAACATTACAAAATGAAAATGACTAAGACTATGTGTACAAAGGTGGTCTTATCGCTAAGAGCGATCTCTTCCAGACAACCCTGGGTAAAGAAATGAAAATACAGGACAATATCAACGATATTGCATTTATGGGAATAGAACCAAAAAATTAAATAAAATAAATTAAACTTAATTTATTTTCAAAAATCATCGCTAAGTGTCGGTAATAAATTGAATCACGTAAGGTGTTTGCTTTATTACTATTAAGTAACTGTCAATCTTCTTGTAAATGATCTTCTTTAGCTACGAGTGTATCTTACTTTGCTTTCCTATGCTATGCTGTGCTATGCTTTACTAACCTGCCGGCCGCGAGCGTGTAGCACATGGCTAGCGCCGCGTGGCCGTCCGCGGGGCAGCACAGGTAGCGGCGAGTGCAGTGTTTAACGTCCACCAGCCACTTGGCGAAGGAATGGTGGAAGATGGAGAGGTAGCCCGTAGACCGCTCCATTACTAGGATCCTGAGGACAAAGGACAATAGGTTATTTCAAAGTATCGAAAACAAACTGTAAAACATATTCATCTCACATCTCACCAATATTAGAAATGCGAAAGTATGGAAGTTTGTTTGTTCCGCTTTCACATCGAAACTACTGAACGAATTTGCATGAAATTTGGTGGAGAGATAGATCAAGCACTGAATTAACACATAAGCTACTTTTTATTCCGGAAAAATGCATGGTGCCCGTAGGATATCTACTTGAAGATGGGAGAAACGAAAATGTGTTCTCACTTCTTTTACGTTGCAACGGATTCACAGATCGACCTGATTAGCACAGAGATAATTGACAATGTGGGAAGTGACATAAGCTACATTTTATTCTGTAAAAACATCGAGTTCCCTCGAGAATCACAACGGGAATCCAAAAATAATGCAATTTTACAAAAAACAACATTAAAAAAAACATTTATTATAATCACTAAAGAAGTATGACGCCATAAGTTGCTTTAGCGTACGAGTAATTGTCGTGTTTGACATTTGATAAAAAGCACACAACTGTAGCGGAAAATGACTTTATGACCGAAATATACTCTTAACAAACACTGCATCTTGGGAAACTAATACTATATGCCATTTTAAATTTAACCAACAAATAAACATATTAATAGCTATGAATTCATAAAGCATATTGATTATTGAATTGAATTCAAAGAAACCCACCTTCTCAGTAGCCGCAGCCTCCTATTAAAGTCCTCTCTGGTGACGCTAAACTCTTTGGTGAACAGACATTTGTATAGCATCTCCTCGGTGACGCCGCACCTGGCAGCCAGCAGTACGTCTAACAGCAGTCGAACCTGACGAAAAAAGAATGAATATAAGTCACAGATAACCGCAGAGTAAAATTTGAATTTTGAATTATTAGTCACAGATAACCCCCTGTAGATACGCGGGGTTTAAAAAGACTTCCCGAAAATTGCAATTGTGATTTTCACTTTTTAAAGTGAGAAAAAAGATCCCAAGGAACTCATACTGAATTCTCAAAAAAAAAAGGATGTTTCGCGCGCATCTCGTAGACCAAACACTGGTTTTGTATCGCTCTGTTTTTTTTTTTTTGGGAAAAATTACGTAAAAGTAAAAGTTTACGTTCAAAATATATACTAAATTAAAGCTTAGATCTTGTTCTACAATAATGTCAGTTCTAAATTAGTGTAAATATATTCTAAGTGCGTTTTTTGGTGTATCATTTGGTGTTTGGTATCACGTGTGCAACGCGACCTTCATAAACATATCCCGAAAATTTTATTGCAGATAAGAAGAAGAAGTTCTTCAGGTTAAGACATCTTTAATATGTAATAATGCTGTTTATGGTGCTTAGTATGCTAATGCTAGACCGGCACTCATTATGATCAACAAAAAATATAAATAAATAGTCTGGGTATATAAGGATGCACCCTGTAGTATTCTAACCTTAGTAAATCGCCTGCCGTGGAACAGCCTCTGCGCCAACCACAGATACAGTCCGTTCAACGTGCCGGGAATTTCCTTGATCTCTCGGAGAGCTATGAATCCGTCCGCCACTCCGTCCAGTACCTGCGTGATACGATAAGGTAATATTTTTATTATTAGGTATATAAAAGAATGACGTTCGAAAAGTGCACACTGAACAGAATAGAATAAATCTTTATTTGGCATACAAACAAATTACAAAATTACACAATAAAAAAGTAATACCAAAAAGGTGCAAGCTCAGCATATGCTGTGGCCACAGCGCTGGTATTCTGCTTGAAACTTTAGGCACTGCTACTGTGGCGTTTCGCTAGTTTAAAGGAATACGGTACAAATCTAACTTTGAGAATATCAAAAAGTTGTTTCTTCTTACTCACCGCCGCCGCCTTCGGGTCATTTGCAAGTATAGTTTTCTTGTGGTTTTCTTTGAAGCTGTGCTGTTTGCTAGCTTAGAGGGCCCATGGATCCATTGTTTCAGGCTTTAGCAGAGTGCTTGATGAGTTAGTGCACTTGCAGCTAATTATTTTCGTTCGAACACAAATTATGAACGGCCGCGCTCCGCCATTGCAAAAAAGAGACAGTGGCGCTCCCTTGCGGCTACTTGTTAGTAGTTTCCGTCGCAGGACGGCAACATGGCGGCGGTTTAGCGGGTGATTTGAAATCTCAAAGTTTGTATGAAAACCCAACATTCCCCCCACCGAAATCCACCTGGATTTCACAGTTACGAGAGCTTATAAAAGTGGACTGTATTTTATTTAAAATATATACTCACATAAACAAAAGGCTAAGTTATTACAATTTTAAAAGTTTATGTGAGAAAAAGACTAAAATTATTAATTTTTAAGCAGAGTCCTGCTCCGCTGGGAGAGGACTGAGTTTAACTACAGGACGTATAAACTCTTTATCTTTTGTTCGCACAGTGACCACACGCACTGCGCCATCTGGTCCAGGATGTACTTTTAATACCCTAGCGAGACTCCACTGCAAGGGAGGAGTATCCGCGTGTAAAAGCACAAGATCACCCACTTTGATATTTTGTGAATTCCTACACCACTTGTCACGTTTTTGAAGAGTGTGGAGGTAATCTTGTCTCCAGAGTTTCCAAAAGAGTTGTGCTACTTGTTGTACAGCCTGCCACCGATTTAGTCGGTTAGGGTGTAAATCCGTCAAGTCATACTCCGGGACACTAAGAATGTCACGACCTATTAGGAAATGCGAAGGCGTAAGAACCTCGAATTCGCTAGGATCGTTAGACAGAGCACAGAGTGGGCGTGAGTTAAGCACCGCCTCTACTCTTGCGAACAAGGTGGTAAGTTCTTCAAACGACAGTACTCGGTTACCCACTGCTCGTTTTATGTGGACTTTAGCCGATTTGACAGCTGCTTCGTAAAGTCCTCCGAAGTGACTTCCCGCGGGTGGATTATGTTTCCATTCTACTTGTCGCGATGTCAAACTAGTAGTCAGTTTGCCCTGGTTATGATTTAGAAATTCGGTTATTTCTTTAAGTTGTTTGCCCGCAGCGACAAAGTTTGTGCCGTTGTCGGACACTAAAAGTTTACACAGACCTCTCCTAGCTGTAAATCGGTCAAATGTCGCCAAGAAGCACTCGGTACTTAATGAAGATAGAACTTCTAAGTGCACAGCTCGTACTGCACAGCACACGAAAACGCAAAGGTACGATTTCGAAGATGGTGCATTCCTACGTTTCGACTCTTTAGTTAGGAAGGGTCCGCCTATGTCAACGCCTACCGTATGAAATACGTGAACGTCTTGCGTGCGGAATTTAGGTAACTCTCCCATAAGAGGTTGACGCCGGGAAGGAGATACTTTAAAGCACGGTATACACTTCAGAGTTCGCGATCGTATGGCACTTCGTGCTGATATGATCCAGTACTTCTGGGAAATGATGCCTTGCAGGGTACGTGGGCCAACATGCAGATGCAGCTTATGAAAGTGATCGACCAGAATATCAGTGAAGTGAGACTTCTTAGGTAGAAGAAACGGATGCTTCTTATCAAAAGTCAGGGTGGACTGCGACAGTCTACCCCCCACCCTGAGAAAACCAAGGGGATCTAGAAAGGGGTTAAGCTTGCGCAACGACTGACTGCAGGGGTTACCTTTGGACAGAGCTACGAGGTCGTCCGAAAAGTAGTGACTTTGAATTGCTTTTATAATAACATCATGCGCTTTTCTAGTTTCGATGACTGTGAGAGATCTACGCTCTTGAGGTTTAGATCTTGCGTTGTGGATGAACAGAAGACATCGAGCGACAACATTCACCACCTTACTGAAGCTTGAACAGCGTTCAGTTAGTTCGACAATAGGATTAGATTCAACGCTATCAGTTGACATCAGAACTGTAGCTGTTTTAAGCTCAGGTGGAGATTCATCCCGAAACTCATCGATAGTCCTTACCGGCCACTGAGAACGATCCTGCGTAAGCCATTGCGGACCATGCAGCCACTCAGGCATCGCCAGTAACGCAGAGGGTAACGCTCCGCGAGAACAGACATCTGCTGGGTTGCATGCGCCGCTAACATGATGCCAGCACTCTATAGGTTCCTTGTCTGCGATGGACTCTACGCGATTAGCGACGAAGGTTTTAAGCATATAGCTTGGTGTGTTCAGCCACGCCAACACTACAGACGCATCAGTGAACATCAACGTCTCGTTGATCTGAAGTCGACTAGTTAGAATGGACTTGACATATGAGACCAACTTGGCAAGAAGATGAGCAGCCAGAAGCTCCAACCGAGGGATGGTAACTGTTTTCAAGGGCGCTACTTTGGACTTTGATATGAGAAGGCTAACTTTGCTCTCACCTTTCTCATTTTCAGTGCGCAAATACACGACTGCTGCATATCCGAGTTGCGACGCGTCGCAGAAACCTAGAAGCTGACAGTAGGTAAAACCAGCGACGGTCACGTGACGTTCGTGCTGAATATTGGAAAGTAATGGCAATTCTTCAATATATGTTTTCCACTGTGTTTCCAGATCCGCAGGCAAACTCTGATCCCAATCGAGTTTCAGGGCCCAAAGTTTCTGCATGAAACACTTGGCGAAGAATATGCATGGAGCGACGAATCCGAGTGGATCGAACTGACGTCCTATCTGTGACAAGACAATTCGTTTCGTGACTACAGGATTAGCCTGTGAAGTGGTGAATGAGAACGCATCGGAAGCTGGCAGCCACTGAAGGCCGAGAACCTTAATGGTCAGATTGGCATCATCGTCGAACTGGACAGGCAACTCGCGATAATCCTGAGGCAGCTGCTCGAGTACCTGTGGACAATTGCTGGACCACTTTCTTAGCAAGAACCCTCCGCTGGTTAACAACGACGTCAGCTCCTCCTGTAACTGAATAGCGCTCTCTACCGTCGGCATCGACCACAAGAAATCGTCCATAAAAAAAACCTTTTTTAACACTTCTGCTGCCGCAGGGAACCGCTCCGCTTCATCGTCAGCCAGAGTGCGCAGGACTTTAATAGCTAGGTATGGACTAGTGGCCACCCCGTAGGTCACTGTGTTGAGTTCAAACACTTTGAACGGTTCGTCTTGTGAGCCACGCCATAGAATATGTTGATACGGTCGTTGGCTCTTATCAATCAATATTTGTCTGTAACATTTACAAATGTCTGCTGACAACCCGACAGGATGGATACGGAAGTTGATCAGGATTTCGTTAATGTCAGACTGTAGCTTAGGGCCGGGATACAGAACCGAATTCAATGAATTCCCATTCGACGTTGCACATGAGGCATCGAAGACAGCACGAAGCTTCGTGGTAGTGCTGGATGGACGCAAGATATAGAAATGGGGAATTATATTTTTCGACTCGACTGTACCTAGCTCACCGAGGCAAGTCATATGACCTAAGTTTACGTACTCAGTCATGAACTTATGATATTCTTGTTTGACGTCTGGAAATCTATCTAGCTTCGCCTCTAAATTTAGTAGTCGACGCTCAGCCTGTGGACGCGAAGCACCGAGTTCGAACCCAGGCTTGAATGGGTACTTAACTGTGTAGCGACAGGTGTCGTCTCGACTAAGTTCCGCTTCAAAGAACTTGTCTACGTACAAGTCTTCAGAGGACTGAGGTACGTCACTTTGAACATTCTCTATTTCCCAGAACGAATTCATGATTTTATCGATACTCGCTTGTGTTACCAACAGAACAACAGCTGCCTGAGTAGGCGCATCAGTCATTGTCGCGTCGACTGTACCAGTTGAAGCCGAGTCGTCCTTGCGTTTGTCACGGTTAAAGGCGGCTTGGCCTGAAATCACGTGACCGAAGATTGAACTCATGGCTACTGGCATCCCGTGCTCACGCGGCAATACTTTTTGGCCGTCGTAGATGTATGGAAACACATCAGCGGCGAGTAACATATCGACTGGACCCGGTTTGTAGAATTGAGGATCCGCCAACTTTAGATTTTGATACATGTTAATTATGTCGTTTGACAAGGGGACTGTAGGTAAGTCGCCTGCTATGTTCGAAACGATTACCGCATCGGTTTTCAGAACGGGGCCATCACTATCACGCGGCTTTATACTACAAGTCGCTAAGCCAAACTCTCTGACAGGGTTGCCACCTAAACCGACAGGTTCGAAGTTACATTTGCGTCGCGGCAGCCCTAAGCGCTTCGCACAGTCTTGAGTCAGATAGCCCGTCATGGCGCCGCTATCGATCACCGCACGTACGGGCTGGTACCTGCCCCAGCAGTCTGCGACGTGGATGACGGCGGTGCCGAGCAAAACCGTGGAATTGGTAGAGCATGTCAACGCGACAGGGTTTGAAGATGAGTTTGGTACCGATTCACTTGATTTGACTAAAGCCGAATCGATATGCAACATGTGGTGGTGCATGTTTTTGCAGATAGCACAACGCATTTTTGAAATACAGGCGTTTACGTCGTGGTTATCACGCAAGCAATTTTCACAAAGTTTAAGTTGTTTTATTTTTTGCATACGGAACTCTGGTGTGAGGTCACCGAACGCATGGCAGCGATAGATAGAATGAGGTTTGTTACAGACTGCACATTCCATCGATTTACGCGACTCACAACTACCCTTATCGGCCGTGTTCATAACAGCTGATGCCGCAAGGGAAGTTTTTTGAGAGTGATTTTTGTTTGAATAAGTTTGAGTTTTTGAACCAGTGTGCGTTTGACTTGTACTGGTTTTGTTCTGAGTGTACTTGAAACTGCCTACAGCTTTAGCCGGTTTACTCTCGGACATTTCCAAAACGCGCACATGATTTTCTACGAAACGTAAGAGATCGTTAAACGTAGGTATTTCGCCTTGTTTTACAGTTTGTTCAAACTCGCGCCTACTAACACCGTCAAGGTTACGCAGTGAAAAATAGAACAGAATGAAACCCGATAGGTCAGGGATATTCAGCTGTTGTAGCGCCTTAACACTTTCCTGATAAGTCTGTAAGAAAGTATTTAGACCAGAGACGGACTCAGTGTTCATCGGTTTAAAATTGAAAAGTTTATCGAGGTAGGTGGTAGCTAACGCGCGTTTGTTCTCATATCGCGACACCAGCTGACTCCATACGATGGGGTAGTTGTCAGCAGTGACTGGCATGGACTTCGCTATCGTCAAAGCGGGGCCACTGAGGGCTGACAACAAGTAGTAGAACTTTTCGACATCAGATATATCTTCATTTTTATGAATTAAACTGGTGAACGTATCTCTGAATGTAGGCCAGTTCTCGAGATTACTGTCAAAGGGAAATATTTCTAACTTGGGCAACCTTGGCCTTGCATTACTTTTTGACTCGCGGCTGCAGGTCTCAGACTTTACTGTTTTTTGATTCAGTGTTTGTTCGACGTGTCGAATTTTGTAATAAATCTCATCAAATGTCACTATATCACTATAACTTATCGGTATTTCGGGGTAATGATTTTTATTTAGCGTAAAAATAACACTAACCGCTTTTTCGTACGAAGTTTTTAGATTTGACAAGTCCTCTAGACGAGCATTGAACTCTGGAACTAACTCGGGATTCACGGAAGAAAGAGGTAGGGGGAAGGGCCTTAAAGACGCGTTTGTACCAGAACCGATGTCGCCGAAATCTCACATCAACACCTAGTATATTTACGCACTACTAATGCAAGAAGGCCTTTGATTGGACCATAAATATAGCACGTAAAAATATAAAAAAATTAGCAACATTGAAATCTATTACTTCGTCCATAAAGCTCATACAAAATGAGCAAATAGAGGCGTATTTGATAGTGACATCTAGTGCTGAGTAGCAGAAACTCCAGATGACGGAAAACTCCAAAAGCGCTTCATAAACGTCCTAGCGAAATTAAACTTTCACTACATATTAATAAAGCACAACTTTATTTAACTATAACTAGTACACGTCATTACTACGTCATTTCCGTTCGCTACTCGATTAGGGATGTAAGTAATCTTCTATCACTGAAATATCGATATCCGGAAATATTTCCCTTGAAACACCCAATGTTTCTGGAAAGGGGTCGTCCATTAATCTCGTGATGTTTTTAGCAATTTTTTAGACCCCTCCTCCCCCTGATGATATGTGGTGAGGTTCTAGACTACATCGCCACAACCCCCTACCCAAAATCACATGTATTTTTTGGTACAAAATATTATCTTTAAATACAGGTACAATGTAATTTAATTCTTGAAAATTTAAGCACCGTGATAAAAATGACCAGACAGACATTTGTTTCTGACTGTCTGACGCCGTTTCGAACTTTGGGATGAGTTAAAAATATGAGCGCCACGACGCCTGAGGGTAATGAAAGGCGATGTAAGATTTTACTATGGAAGGTGGCCTATGGCCGACGTTTTTTTCAAAGTTGAATACCCTTGAATCCTTTATAAATCGCTAGTGAACATTTAGATGGTGAAAAAATATGATAAGTCGTTTAGTGTTTCCACCAGTTTCGGACATATTTCGTGACAAAGATGGCCCTACCATATATAGGACAATAAAAATCATTTATATCTCTGCAACCGGTGATGTTACGAAAAAAAGACCTATTACATGTTTCATCATTTAGCTATCCTCTACCGATTTAAGTAGGTTTCAAACTGCGACACAACTTTCGTGAAAATTCGACAGGTCATAGGCCACAAATGTCCCTACCCCTTTATACGATAGTGTTGCCGCCATGTGTGATAGCTTGCTACAGTCACACACGACAGCAGCAGATATCGTAAGATGAAATAGCACAGTATAGCGTCCGTGTGATTTTTGAAAAGGTAGAGTATATAATAACGTAACGTAGACAAATTATAAAAAAAACAAGATTCAGCTTTACTTATCTACTGATACACTCATGGCGTCATTCTTAGTATGCGAGTAATTACAGCTTTAAACTCGCACTCACAGTATAGCGCCTGTGTGTGACGCCCTTTATTTGTAGTGTGGCGAGCTATATTTGATATTACGATGAAATAGCACAGTATAGCGCTCGTATGTGACGCCCTTTAGGCTGTAGAGCGTACCAAAGAATTATTTACATACATACCTACAAAATCCTTCGGTAGTAGGGAATGAACAAAGGTTTGACATTTGCTAATAAAATGTATCTAAATTATACACATTATAAACAACTGGAAGGATAATAAAATCAACTTCTCTTTTTATCGATATCGATAATATATTGTCAAAGATAAATGATTGCACATCACTATTTAGAACACACGAGAATGTTGGTGGACCAGGCCGACTTATGCTACTGACGTATGACTTTTATTACTCTCACATAAAGTTTAAAATTATCTAATTCGTTCGGGATAAAGCTTTGAATTAAATTAAATTCAATTTTAAATCGAAATATAAAATACAACATTTACCGGTGAAATGTAATACCTTCATTATATGATATTTTGTCTGTGCTTCTATTTCTGCACTCTAAAACAGCACAGTATCACATGTTTACGTGTTTTTTTATTTTATTTATCCGAGAACATCAGCCGTCCGGTGCCGCATAGTACGCGATTGAGAATGAGTGCGTCCTGTACTGCAGCGCTAATTTATGACACGCGAGATCCGCCTACTTACCATTTCCCCCTACCTCTTTCTTCCGTGTCGGGATTAGTTAACACTTTTTTCGACAAATCGAACAAAGACTGTAGCCGAAGGAAAGCTACTTCTTTATTTGTTACATGGGGTGAAAGCAACAGCTCAAATTCTTCATTACTAATTTGTTCAGCCATTTTGTCGCCGCAACAGCTTTCGACTTGAACCAGATAGCGCAAACGCAAAGTCGACGTATTACGAACTTACAAAACGCTCGGAACTGAACAATTTTTACTCGTAAAACATTAAAATGCAAGCAACTGTGAACGTTGACTAGTAAAAACAACACAATTACGCACTTTTGAACAAGTTTTTTACGAAATTCTAACACCGTAGTACGCGGGGTCAATGACCTCCGGCTTACCACGTTTTTGCTTGAAAAACCACTGAAAACAAATTTCTACTTAAAAATAACTGCACGAATCGATTATTTATGTTAGTTGAATAGTAAAAACCACACAAATACCAGGTACAGGTCTTTAGTTTCGAAAATATTATGTTGACTCTGAAAAATGGACGCTACGAAGTTACGGCGATTTATTAAAGTTTTTACTTGAAAGTTATAGACTCGTAACCGCAAAATCCG
Organism: Coleophora deauratella; assembly: GCA_958295455.1. NCBI lineage: Eukaryota > Metazoa > Arthropoda > Insecta > Lepidoptera > Coleophoridae > Coleophora > Coleophora deauratella. The sequence continues at coordinate 6,762,769 of OY282414.1, read as the reverse complement.
GGCCGATTGGACCAAAAATGTGGCGTTTCGCTAGTTTAAAGGAATACGGTACAAATCTAACTTTGAGAATATCAAAAAGTTGTTTCTTCTTACTCACCGCCGCCGCCTTCGGGTCATTTGCAAGTATAGTTTTCTTGTGGTTTTCTTTGAAGCTGTGCTGTTTGCTAGCTTAGAGGGCCCATGGATCCATTGTTTCAGGCTTTAGCAGAGTGCTTGATGAGTTAGTGCACTTGCAGCTAATTATTTTCGTTCGAACACAAATTATGAACGGCCGCGCTCCGCCATTGCAAAAAAGAGACAGTGGCGCTCCCTTGCGGCTACTTGTTAGTAGTTTCCGTCGCAGGACGGCAACATGGCGGCGGTTTAGCGGGTGATTTGAAATCTCAAAGTTTGTATGAAAACCCAACAGCTACCTACTTCGAATAAAATATTTTTCATTTCATTACAATTCAAAACTCACTGATATTAGGGTTTTATTTCTAAAGGAGTGAACTAAAAAGAATGACTCGTAAAAATTGTAACAGACACAAAAACAGACAAACGCATTATACATTTTCCGTTGCGTCGTCGTGGGTTATCTCCTTTACAAAAAATCTAAATGTTTCTTTTATTTAAGTAGATGCTGTGTCATTTTTTAAAACTTTTTTCCTGACTCGTTTCTGTTGTTTTTAGTAAAAGTGGGTTGGAATATCGTCCACTATTTACTCGTCATATTGATGAAATGTTCGGCAACGATGGCGGCGAACTTAAACATATCCTACTACCAACCAAACCGTATTTTACAAAGTTGGATGAAGCTAATGAGGAACGGAGGTATTTTCATATTACTTCACTAGCTTCCACCCGCGACTTCCATCTGCGAGGACTTCAGAATTAGGTCCAGAGAGAAACAAAATGCTAAGGCAGCGCCATCTTGTGACAAAGTAAAAATTTCAGTTCTTAGGCATTCCTACCCTCGAGTTTTCGGGGATAAAAAGTATCCTATGTGTTAGCCGAGTGCTTTCTCTATCTACCTACCAAATGTCATCCAATTTTGTTCAGTAGTTTCGGTGTGAAAGTGGAACAAAAAAACATCTATTTTTCCACTTTCGCATTTATAATATTAGTGAGAAGTAACATACCTCCTAGGACGGAGGCGGCTAAAAATGAACTTCTTGCAACTTACCTTCTCCAAGTACAGAAGACACCCGTCGCTCTTAATCCTGAGGTGGTCTAGGGCGGCCGCCGCCGCCGCCGCGGCCGTCGAATCGCTCGAAACTCGCGCCCTGTGTCAAATATAACTGATGTTTTAGGTTAGCAGTTTAACCCGGGCGTTGAATGTATGAAATTTTTTTATGAAGCATTTTTTAATTTTTTTATACACTAAATAGCGATTATATTGAAATTGCAGAAAAACTCTCTGGCACGGATTTTTATTTCCTGTTCAATTTTTATAATATTATATATTCGCAATAAGCAAACGAATTTTTTTTTATTTATTAAAATTTTCAATATATCGTCACGTCATTGTTCACAATTCCAAACATTTTTATAACAAAATTTCGTTTATATAAAATCACTAAATAATAACTTCACTACTCATCGTTTCGCAAATTCGCAATTCTTTCGCAATAAGTCTGCAAAATACTAACTACATTGAACAATGACGTCATCGTTAAAAGCACACCTGATAAGGTGTACATCTTTATTTATTCTTTAACCTAAATTTAAATAACAATAAGTACCTGAGTCGAGGCTCCGTATCGAGTCGCGCCAACACGTATCGCTGTACGTCGGCCGACACGTGAGCTCTCTGCAATTCGTCCAGTGTTATCTTTCGGAAACCTGTTAAGGAACGAGTTTCATAAGCAAAGACCCATCTGGAAGGGTCTTCATCTTTTTGGGTATAGAGATGTATCAGTTTTATTTAGAACCATAAAATATTCTGTCAAAGAAGTGTTGAAAATAAACGAGAGCGCTGTTCGTTTCGACATGGCAATGGCAACATTCAAGCATATTGAAAGAATGAGGATTCTTTTTTTTTTTGTTAAGTTTCTGGGCTGGAGTCGAGTCCTTCAGCCGGAACGAGTATTCAGAGTTTTGAAGTTGCCATCAGAAATAATTGTAGTTCCAACGAAATCTTTTCAAGACTTCTCTGACAGACTGTAAAACTTTTTTTATTGTTTTTAATATTAAACTAAACTCAGTGTAGTAAAAAATCGACTCAAGATTTGTTGCTGGACTTTTAAAAAAAATAACCCAGTCTACAAAACTGCTAAACACTAAAAACAAAAAACTAGAAAATCACCAAACTAAAATCATAAACAGTAAACACAGTTTTTGAACTTTTGTTTAGTCTGTTTTTGCTAGATTGAGTTAATTTTCCAAAAGACCTGCAACAAACCTTGATTCGATTTTTTTTGTCCATGAGTATAGATTGAAATTAGTAATTCCAGTAATTTAATTACCAATTAATAGTAAAGGCTGTAAATTCTAAACAAAGTTTTATAGCTGACTAATTACGGATATACGTATGGTTCATTCCAATCAAAAAAAAGCAAAACGTAAACAAACTTACTATGGATCTGACTCATGTCAATGTCATCTGCATACTATGTTTGTTTACCTTTTGATTTTTTTTGATTGGAATGAAGGTTAATAACAGTCACTGTATTATATGCGATAATATTTGGGGTTATCTTTGCGTACGTCTCTTTAAGGAGTGTCATAGCTGCACAATCTACATTACCTATACAGGTAGCATGTACACACTTGTTAGGAGTGTCATATGTGCGCAATCTACGTTACCTGTAACATTATCGGGAGTGTCATAATTGCGCAATCTGCGTTACCTGTGTACATGTTAAGAGTGTCATATAAGCACAGTCTACGTTACCTGTGTACATTTTAGGAGTGTAATATGTGCACAATCTACGGAACCTGTGTACATTTTAGGAGTGTCATAGGTGCACAATCTACATGTTAGGAGTGTCATAGGCAAGCAATCTACGTTACCTGTGTACATGTTAGGAGTGTCATAGGGACATAGGTACACAATGCGCAATCTACATTACCTGTGTACATATTAGGAGTGTCATAGGCGCATAAGCGCACAAGCTGCGTTGCCTGTGCACATGTTTGGAGTGTCATAGGCGCCGCGTTACCTGTGAACAAGCTGGTGAGGTTCTTGGAGTGTCTCCGTTCCGTGCAGACCAGCATCAGCCACTAAGGGAATAAGTGCTGGTGGCCGGCCAAGAGGGCGGCTATACTGCCGCAGCTCTCCTCGTTCCCTGTAAAGTGTCCTCGTTACCTCTAAAGTGGCCTCGTTCCCTGCAAAGTGTCTTTGTCCCTGCAAAGTATCCTCGTTCCCTGCAAAGTATCTTCGTTCCCTGCAAAGTATCCTCGTTCCCTGCAAAGTATCCTCGTTCCCTGCAAAGTATCCTCGTTCTCTGCAAAGTGTCCTTGTTCCCTGCAAAGTGTCATATATGCACAATCCACGTTACCTGTGAACAAGCTGGTGAGGTTCTTGGAGTGTCTCCGCGCCGTGCAGACAAGCAGCAGCCACTGAGGGAATAAGTGCTGGTGGCCGGCCAAGAGGGCGGCTATACTGCCGCAGCTCTCCTCATTCCCTGCGAATAGAACTTCGTTGAGAAGATTCTGGAGATCTTATAAACGTCGCTATTGATTTATTTATAAACTAAAAGTCAGATAAATACGTAAATAACGCGATTAGTAGTTGTTCTTCGTTTACGTCCATATCTTCACCGCAACGGTACCGGTCTCTTCCCATTGAGAAGAATAGGCCATATTCCACACATGGGACAAAGTCCGAACTGGTAGAGGTTGTTAGATAAGTGGCCAACTCCAGAATCAGAAGTTTCAAGTTAGCTAAACAACTGATATCTAGCGATAGCAACCTGCACCAACGGCAAGCCACGTTAGGCTTGCAAAGCACAGAAGCGATCGACATAAATGTAACTAACAGCCCATTGCCAACACTTACAGGTTACGACTGTATCTCTAAAATATTGTGCTTGTTTGCCGAGTTATAAAAAAGGTCTAATTAAAGAGAAAATATATAATGCATTTTGAATTAAATATTATTAGAAATCACCCAGAAGAGTTAGGATAATAGAACTCACCGTTCAAAGATTTTTCATCAATAGCATCCACCAACAAAAACAAACACTGCTTCGGCGGATCGATCTCCAACAGAGGGAACAGTAACGCCTTTTTGAAACACTCCTCTGGATTCTTCTCCAAATTCTGCGGTAGCAGCGCCTGTTGGATCTCTGGATCTGCCAACAGCTTTTCATAATAAGCATTGGCTATCAACGTCCTAGGGGAAACTGGTAAACTCGGTATAGGAGGTGGAACATCATCGTTAGCAGATCGCTTTTTCTCCAACAGCTTTTCGATTTCTATCTTCTGCATCTCAGTTTCTGGTATCTCTGTCGCTTCCTCTTTCAATATGTTTTGGTATTCTGGCAATTCTTCTGCTACTGATTCAGTTACTTCGTTATTATGCTCCTTGGATTCTGACTTAGATTTCTGTGGCGAATTCTCAACTGAGCTAACTTTTAGATCGCTTTTGTTCGGATACCTAAAACTGGCGACGGGTATTCTAGATTTCGGCGGACTGTCAGTCTTCTTGTCATTTTCACTGGAGCTGTCATTCCTCTGTTCTGTTGACATGCTTTTCTGTAACGCTGAAGGTTTCTTATCGGATAGGGGTTCGGAGCTTTGTCGTAGGAGTCGGGAGCTGCGGAGCTCCTTCGATTGTCTCTGGGATACGTTGCGAAGGAAAACGTTCTCGTGGTTCTCGTATAGACGCATATCGGGATTTTCTTTGACTTCATCGGTGAGGAATGGGTTGGTTGGTTTGATGTTAGCGCGGGGTAGTATTTCTGGTATCTGCGTGGAAAGAAACAGAACCGTTAAAACAATTATGTAAATATCTTTCACGTTACGGGTCGTTCTGAAATAGCTGAAATCTTTTTTTTATCAAGGCCGAGTTTAAATATTTTTAATGTATATGTTAGTTTTTTTTTTCTTTTTTATGTGATAGGTGGCAAACGATCATCAGTTTGTCGCTAATAAATTGAGTTACGCATTATTATAGCTACTTTAAGTTCTCTTACATGGTATTTGTTAACAGTTGCCATAGATGTCACAGACCAATGATGATAAATGAATATTACTATACCAGCTACCTGTATAACTTTTATTTTTCAAGTATATATTTTTCTGTTTTATGTACTGCAATCAAGTGTTTTAATTCATATCTATATATGTATATATTTAAATGTATATGTGTATGTATATCAGTCTCTGGTTCCCAAGATACAGGGAATCCTAGTTTGGGGCCAGATGACCGTATGTGATTTGTCCCGGATATTATTATTATTATTATTCATTTATTCATTAACTCATGTATTAATTCCTACTTTTTTTATGTTACTCACATCGTCGGCTTTGCTGAGCGCAGCATCAGGCATGGAATCCTGGTACTGATCCCGTTCGTGGATCCTGTCTATCGTTCTGCTTCTTCCCCGACGAACTACTATATCCTCGTCGTCGTCCGTGCGTTGATCTGGTGAAGGTAACATTTACGAATAAATAAATAGTAATCGAATCGGATTGAAGCGGTCGTGGCTCAGTACGGCTTGCATGGTCGCATCGATCACGCAGGTTCACTGACTACAGACAAGGTCACAACAAACAAAAAGGGTTTGACCGTTAGTAGTATTTATCTCGACCGTTTCTGTACTTATCAAGGGACGTTAAGCCGCTGGTGCCGGCTGCTAGCGCTAGATGGCAGTCGTTAAGCCGTGTCGGAGGCCTTATAGGCAGCTTGAAAACTTCTGATACTGGGGTTGGCCACTAGCCCACAACCTCCACCAATCCGGACTTGGCCCCTTTGTGCGGATTATGGCCTAACCTTCCCAAGTTATAAGAGAGACCCGTGCCCCTGCTGTGGGGACTATATGGGTTGTTAACAACGAAATAGCAATAAAAAAGGTTTTTTGTGTTCTATTTTAATATAATATAATTATATTATTATCTACACTGCAGATAGCCTGTAGACTTTAAGAGACTCTTCTACCTATCATACACATAATATGAGAATATGATATTTACACTGTAGATGTAGCTCGTCGATTTTTACAGACTGCCTATTGTGGGGATCACAGTACCACTCGAAACAAGTCGGAAAGTGTTTCCAGAGTGTTCTACGACGGCCCCAAAGAAACTCCTCCAACATACATTTTTCAAAAAAAAAAATATTTTATTAATAATTTGAGTGCGTTTGACTAAATCTACATACAATAAGGTATCCCCCACCACACATACCTTCGCTATCGGCCAGCAGTGGTTTGGAGCTCTCCTCCATATCGTCATCAGCGCCGAGATCCCTGAACCGATCGATCAGGCGCTGCTCATCTGAATTGCGTCTGCGACAATACACATATTTGCAGTGAAAAACAAGTTATATTTTTTTCATGAGTTAGTAGCCACGTTTATAGAAACAACACAAAGTTCAAAATTATGAAGAATATAATTCAGGGCAAAATGAGGGAAAGAGAGCTTGAGGAAAAAGGAGAACAACATGGACTGACAACTTGAAGGAGTGGACCGGACATGATATCGTTGCCCTTGGCAGAATGGCGACAGAGAGAGAAGATTTTCTGACTATGGTCGCCAACATTCGATGAGGAGCATGGCGCCAGAAAAAGGATGAGTTAGTATGATGTCTCTCATCTAAAAACTTATAGAGATTAGATATAGATTTTTACCGCCTCCGTGGTCTAGTGGCTAATCTGCTCGCTTGACATCAGGTCACGGGTTCGATTTCCGGCGGAGTCCAAGTTTGTAGGACTCAGTTTGGTTGGTGGTAGGGCATTTTCTGAGCCCGCTACCACTATCTTATCTAAGTATTTCCGCCAAACATCAATGTTAATAGAACTGATGTGTTACGAGGTGGAGATAAGAGAGCCAGGTCCCCATTTCGTTAAGTAGTAACCTTTGTAAGAAAGCTTCCATATTTCGGCATCACCATCACTTACTATTGCAATCAAAATCATCACAAGATTAACCTACTAATATACGTTACCTGTGACTATGCGGCGTGGTCTCTGGGGGCTCTGGTCTTGTCTGCCTTGTAATCTTGGTAAGCCCTTTTCCATATTTCAGAATCATCATCACTTACTATTTGTAATCATCCCAAGATTCACCTACTAATTTACGTACCTGTGACTATGCGGCGTGGTGTCCCGGGGGCTCTGGTCGCGCTCGCTATTGTCTAGTATGTATTGAGTGTTTTTTTACCCTCAATTGATGCCGAATATGGAAAGCAGGCTTTCCAAGATTTCCCAACGCAATGGGGAACTGGCTATCCATCTTCATGCCGGAACACATGAATGTTGTTCAACATTGATGTTTGGCGGCAAGACTTAGATATGATGGTGGTAGCTAGCCAGGCGGGGTCAGAAAATGCCCTACGACCAAAATCGAGTCCTACAAAGTTAGGCCCCGCCGGGACTCGAAACCGCGACCTCCTGATGTGAAACGAGCGGACAAGCCACAAGGCTACGTAGGCGGTAAGTGTGTAGGTCGAATATCGCCATATGTACCTGTGAGTATGCGGCGTGGTCTCGCGGGGGCTCTGGTCGCGCTCGCTGGTGTCTCCGCGGCGGCGGGACGAGTGGCTCAGTATCTGCATGGCGAGCGAGCGAACGAACTCGCTGGGGCGGAGGCTGCTTTCGTTGTGGCCCTGGTGGAAGGAAATATTTTACTGAAAAGTATGTATGTAACATTTGAGACCATACTGTATTGAGTACGCCACTTGTTGACGACTACAGCTTCTTACGTATATATTTTGTTTTTATTATAATTTTTGACTACATTTCCCTTGGTTTTGTTTGTTTTTGAGTATATTTTTGTTATTAATTATTTTGTCTCCAAACGAGTCAGTCTTTTATCAAAAAAATCTTTCATTTTTACACAATAGGTAGTTATCAAAGCGGCCCATTTGTAAAACGGCTAATATTTAATCTGACTACGACATGATCATCATCAGCCGAAAGAAGTCCAATGCAGGACAAAGTCCTCCCCCAAGGATTTCCACACCGACCGGTTCTGTGCTACCTACATCCAGCGGCTTCCCACCACCTTCACCAGGTCATCGGTCCGCCGAGTGGGAGGCCTGTCTATACTGCGTCTTCCGGCTATGACTACGACATACGTACATTATATTTGAGGGGCCAGGCGGATGCCCAAGGGGGAAGAGGGTGGTCAAGAGGGGTCAACGACCTATACACACGAACCTGTAGGAAGTGCCTAGCGAGCAGCTTCCTGTTCAAAGCCCGCTGCTGTCTCGCCTGCGGCCCCTGGCTCGGTTCGCTCAGCTCTTGGCACAGTGCTGTCTTGCCGCTGCCTGCGTTACCTGCATAAAAACACGTACAATTTAAAAAAGAAGAATGAAAAATTGCACCTAAAATGCCTGCCGAATGCCGGTATGCCTGCCAGAAATGTTTGCCCTGGGTGGGGATTAAATCCACGACTCTCTCGGATCAGTAGTCAGAATCAGTAATCGCTGAGCCACCGAGTATAACACGTACTTAACGTGTTGTTTATATTTTTGCTTAGAATATACAGTATACACCCAATACAGCAGTTATCGCAATATATCTTCTGAAAAGTCAACCTGCAGAATAATCACCTCAAGCCAGGTAGACCATCACAAAATATTCTAGAACTATCTGCTACTTACCCAATATCAGCGCCCAACAAGTCTTGCTAGCGGGCCTCTGCTCCAAGCAGTGAGCTATCTTCTGAAAGGCACATTCTCGGCAGAAGAATCTCCTTTTGTACAATGTTATACCCGCTATCTACTATTCTAGAACCATCTGTAACTTACCTAATATGAGCGCGCCACAAGTCTTGCTACCGGGCCTCTGCTCAAAGCAGTGAGGTATCTGCTGGAACACCCATTCTCGGCAGAAGAATCTCCTTTTGTCCAATGTGATACCCGCTATCTACTATTCTAGAACCTTCTAGAACCATCTGTAACTTATCCAATATGAGCGCCCCACATGTCTTGCTAGCGGGCCTCTGCTCCAAGCAGTGAGCTATCTTCTGGAACGCCCATTCTCGGCAGAAGAATCTCCTTTTGTACAATGTTATACCCGCTATCTACTATTCTAGAACCATCTGTAACTTACCTAATATGAGCGCGCCACAAGTCTTGCTACCGGGCCTCTGCTCAAAGCAGTGAGGTATCTGCTGGAACGCCCATTCTCGGCAGAAGAATCTCCTTTTGTCCAATATGATACCCGCTATCTACTATTCTAGAACCTTCTAGAACCGTCTGTAACTTACCCAATATGAGCGCCCCACATGTCTTGCTAGCGGGCCTCTGCTCCAAGCAGTGAGCTATCTTCTGGAACGCCCATTCTCGGCAGAAGAATCTCCTTTTGTCCAGTGTAATAGCAGGCTCTGCCATTCTATGCGCGGATGACGATTTGCGGACAACGCGAGATTCTCTGTCAGCGCGAGGCGCTGTTGGGCTGAGAGGTGTGTCTGGAAGAAAGAGAAGAGTTAATGAAGTAGGTTGTGGACTATCGATCAGTTAGCTTCGTCGCTACGTAGCTGGTACGTTTAAAACCTCAACCAATCTTGTTTTTCACGTATAGTATATGGAGTTTGGGAAACCGTACCGTATCGTCCACACACGGGGTCACGTCCGGATTGGTGAAGGTTGTGGGTATACCAGTATCAGAAGTTTTTAAGCCCCTCTAAGGCCTCCGACGTAACTTAACGACTGCCATGCTCTGCTTACAAGACACGGAAACGGTCAAAATGAATGCCACTAATAATGAAACCCAAAACTACGCAAAAGGAGATAAGGGAGGGATTTATTCCATAGTGGGCGTCTTCTGAATGAAATAACAGAAACTCATCCTTACCATCCAAATCGCCAAGATCCCGTTCCCTATCTCTATCCCGCTCTCTCTCGCGACGATGCTCCCTGTAGCCCTCTCTGTCACGCTCGGGGAAGCCACGATGTCTCTCTGTTGGTGTTCTGTCGTGGCCACGCGTCGCTGGTAGGTCGTTCAGGGGAAGAGATCTAAAGACAAATAAAAAAGTATTTTATGCAGGATAAAAGAAAATTCATACCCATTAAAGGACCCTCTAAAGTTGTCAAAAGATTAGACTTCGAATTAAAAAAAGGGTAACCTGCTATTTTTAAATAATTTTATACCTATACTCGAATGAGATATATTTGTACTCAATACTCAATAGCTTTATTTTTATATGTCGGTACCGTGTCACTTTTCGGAAAACTCAACTGAAATCTATGATATTATCACTAGAAGAAAGATACTTTCATCATTATGCGCTACAACGAGTCATGTTCACCGAGATTTTTCCATATGATAAATCGCGCTCCGAATAAAATCCTTGCCATATCAACATCGGATAGGTAATAAATTAATAATAGTATATTTTCAATAAAACTAACAACCCATAAAGTACCCACTGCCGGGGTCTCTTCTCATTACTCGGTAAGGTTAGGCCATACTCCACACACGGGGGGTCAAGACCGGATTGGTGGAGTTTGGGCTAGTGGCCAACCCCAGTGTCAGAAGATTCAAGCCGCCTAGAAGCCTCTGAAAAGGCTTAACGATTGCCATCTAGTTATAGCAACGGGCACCAACGGCTTAAGGTGCCTTGCGAAGCACGGAAACTGTCGAGGATAAATGCCACAGTCAAACCCATCCAGTTTATATGACCGTCTGTAAAGTAAGTTAATTTGCGTGATCGATGCAACCACGCAAGGCGCACTGAGCCACGAGCAGTTTATTTTCAATAAACCCAAGAAGATTTGAAATTTTTTTCATATTAAAAAAAAATTGCCAGACAACGAATCCGTTTTTGATATTAAGGGCGTTCTAAACTGTGGTTTCGCCACATAAAAATTAACTTTTCATAAGAAACCCATACATCATCATTATCAAAAAAAGAAATGCTTACCTCAAATTAACTCGATGCTCAGCCTGTCTCACTGCCGAATGTCTATGCTGCTGCTGCCTCATGCTGATCTGATTCTGCCTCAAATACGCTTCCACCTTCCCCTCACTGGCCTCCGCCGTCCTGTTCTGTGCTCTTCTAGACCTACTCGTGTCATCTTTCCTTCTTTCTTTCTTCTCCTTCTCAACCTTCACCTCCAAAGAAGGGTTCAGCATTTGAAAGTTGCCTCCTTGGTTGAAGTTTAAAGGATCGAAGTCCGTTCGAGCTATATTCTGTGGTCTTTCCCTTGTGCCCGACTTGGTCTTTCTGTACTGGGATTTCGGTACTACTTGACTATATATAGGCATATTGTTCGCCATTTTAGACTAGCTTTGGTTAAAAGAATATTATTATATTTAATTGTATTTTTTTCTATTTTCGTATTTTTTTTAAATCTAATTATAACTGCTTTGGTTTTTAATTGACACTAAAACTAGAGGAACCCGAGGTTTTTGACAGCTATTTACTTATCTTTTTTTTAAGTTACTATACATAAAACTGTTAGATTAATAGTTTTATAATATATTTTCATTCACAAAATAGGCCTATTTGCGTAGAAGTAGTAGAGTTATCACAATGAGTTGTGAGGTTTTTCTTTTCATTTCTGGTTATGATTAGGTCATGACAATTTGACATTTTTTTATGTATTTCAATAAAACTTTTGTTCTGGATTTTGTCAGTTTTGTTCGATAACGGCACATCTTGGTGTTTTGAGCTCTGGACGACCTGAAACAAGAAAGAAAAAAACTGTAAGTCAACCAATTCTAGATAAATAAATTCACCCTATGATGTAAGCAGTATTATATCATTTTTTATTAGAATATAATTATTATAACATATCTAAGCATCTGTAACTTTTTGCAGTATATAACTTTGCCGAAATTTCATTACTGTAAGTAATATCTGGGACAAATCACACACGGTCATCTGGCCCCAAACTAGGATTCCCTGTATCTTGGGAACCAGAGACTGGTATACATACACATATACTTTTAAATACATACATATGTATATAGATATAATACACCCAGACTCAGAGCAAACAATTCTGCTCATCACAGAAAAGTTTGCCCTGTGTGGGGATCGAACCCACGACTCTCGGATCAGAGGTCAGGCTCGCTAACCACTTAGCTACCGAGTCAGTCAGTACTTTCAACTTCCTAAGTTAACTATACGGGAAAGCGAATAAAGAAACTGTAATATTCGATGTCTGTTCACCTGGTATTTATTTATACATATCACCTAACCTAGTTTTACTTAATAAATTGTGTAATTCAAAACACAATATTGATTAATTTCCGAACGTTAAAAAAAGATTGCACCAAGTCAACGCAGGCGTCACACCCATGAGGATCGTATATAAAAATAAAGTTATAAAGATGTTTAAAAAAAAAGATTCCGACGAATTGAGAACCTCCTCCTTTTTTTGAAGTCGGTTAAAAACGATTGACCACGCTGAATACGTTAAAAACAACCGACTTCAATCGCTACAACTCCAATTTTTGTATGTTTTTGTTGATTTTCTCAAAAACCGCTGAATCAATTTCGATAAAATTTATATGGGACCACCTGTGAAGTATACCCTTTTAAACAAAAAAAAGAATTTTCCAAATCGGTTCAGGTGTCTTCGAGTAATCGGTGAACATACATAAAAAAACAACTAATTGAGAACCTCCTCCTTTTTAGGGTTCCGTAGCCAAATGGCAAAAAACGGAACCCTTATGGATTCGTCATGTCTGTCTGTCTGTCCGTATGTCACAGCCACTTTTTTTCCGAAACTATAAGAACTATACTGTTGAAACTTGGTAAGTAGATGTATTTTGTGAACCGCATTAAGATTTTCACACAAAAATAGAAAAAAAAACAATAAATTTTGGGGGCTCCCCATACTTAGAACTGAAACTCAAAAAATGTTTTTTCATCAAACCCATACGTGTGGGGTATCTATGGATAGGTCTTCAAAAATGATATTGAGGTTTCTAATATCATTTTCTTCTAAACTGAATAGTTTGCGCGAGAGACACTTCCAAAGTTGTAAAATGTGTGCCCCCCCCCCCCGTAACTTCTAAAATAAGAGAATGATAAAACTAAAAAAAATATATGATGTACATTATCATGCAAACTTCCACCGAAAATTGGTTTGAACGATATCTAGTAATTAGTTTTTTTTTAATACGTCATAAATCGTAAACCGCAATTTACCTTTCATTCAAGTTACAACGAACTACAAAAACTTTTATATTATTTTACTTGCTGCTACGGAACCCTTCATGGGCGAGTCCGACTCGCACTTGGCCGCTTTTTATTTTGAAAGTCTGTTAAAAACAATAGCCTAACAGGACTCAATTTGGAGAGCGCGCACGTTCCATAATCCATTAGGGATCAACTAACAATGTATCTTATTACACTAAGACAGGACTGGTATTCCTTTGGATCTTATTGTCTGAGGGTTTAAGTAAGAATTTCCTCCTTCAATTTTACAATTACCGGAACCCTTACGTGGTGGAGTAGAAGCGAAGAATACTACCTATTGCTGCGTAAGTAAAGCATGGACACTTGGCTCTCCCCTATACGTATTACACCTACATATTTCAGTTATTTATTTGTTAACGACCTGCAAAATGTCATTTCATATTTTCGTCACTGAATTATTCATCAGTTGCGATACTTTAAAACTGTAACATATACATATAAGACAGGCAAGTAAACTCAATAAATAATTCAACAAATTCCAATCTTCTGGCTTAAGAAACCTCAAGAAGAAACTTCTTTCATTCACCAGTCCACCGACCACCTATGATCACCACTGGAATCGCTAAAATAATATCCAGTAACTCTATAACTACATGACTGCTAGATATCTCAGAATTCTGAGATATGTTTTATCAAAACAACATTTTTATGTAAAATAATTACACCGCTGAATACGTTAAAATCAACCGACTTCAATCTCAACAACAACAGTCTTGGTATGTTTCTTAGTTTTTGGAAATTTATCAAAAACGTGTTTTTTTTACAAAAACTAAGCTTTAAATTACATTCATAAATAAAATATTGTATACGCATTGCATCTCTTTTACACCTATGAAATCTGACAGGGATAGTGCAATTGTATATACATATAATATATATTTCGTAAATCACTTCATCGTTGGATTGTATATTTTTAACACGCGCGAAAGGCAAATTAGAAGAAAATTTTCCATTACCTGATCAAGTCCACGATCAGATCCTCACCAAAAAGCGGCCAAGTGCGAGTCAGACTCGCCCATGAAGGGTTCCGTAACAGCAAGTAACATAATATAAAAGTTCTTGTAATTCGTTGTAGATAAATTGCGGTTGACGATTTATGACGTATTAAAAAAAAAACTACTTACTAGATCTCGTTCAAACCAATTTTCGGTGGAAGTTTGCATGGTAATGTACATCATATATTTTTTTCAGTTTTATCATTCTCTTATTTTTGAAGTTACAGGGGGAGGCACACACATTTTACAACTTTGAAAGTGTCTCTCGCGCAAACTATTCAGTTTAGAAAAAAATGATATTAAAACCTCAATATCAACCTATTTTTGTGTGAAAATCTTAATGCGGTTTATAGAATACATCTACTTACCAAGTTTCAACAGTATAGTTCTTATAGTTTCGGAAAAAAGTGGCTGTGACATACGGACGGACAGACAGACAGACAGACAGACATGACGAATCCATAAGGGTTCCGTTTTTTGCCATTTGGCTACGAAACCCTAAAAATGGACAAAGTGAGTTGTGTAGTTATTTTATCATAGCCCTATTCTACTAGTAAAGAGTAGATAATACATAGTACATTGGTCATCAAGGCGAGAAAGTGACCGACTACCAACGAGAGATGTAGTTTAATACACTCGAGTTGGGAATCGCACTTTCTTCCGAGTGATATCGTATGCCTAGTGCTTTATGCTACCTACGAGGAAAATAAAAAACACATGTTCTTTTTTCAAAATAATGTTTGGAAAAAGCTAGTGGCCAGTATCATATTGCGAATTTGGAGATAAAAACTTTTTTGGCACTTAACATTTAGTTTACCGACATAGTCTTACCCATTTAAAAAAGAAAAGACGTTAGGCGGCTTTCAAGCCCTTGGACAATGGACCCCGAACAAACTTCAACTTCAAACTTTACCACCAAGATGTTCTGCGACCGGACGTGACTGCCCCACTGGCAGTGTAATTCAAGAACAAATACGACCGGACGACGCCGATGGATTTTCATACACTTTTCCCTCCCTCTCAGCGCGATTTCTTCCCGCATATTTGTACGATAGTAATGACGTACATTCTGCCTCAAATTCGGTAAAACATTAAGGTACTTTCTAAGTAGGTGTAGTATAAAAAAACTTTAATTTTCATAGTGCTTTGTCGATGCTAAAAAAGCGGCCAAGTGCGAGTCGGACTCGCCCATAAAGGGTTCCGTAGCAGCAAGTAACATAATATAAAAACTAGCTGGGTGACCGAGCTTCGCACGTTCAATCGGAGCGTTTGTAAAAAAAACTGAAAACGACATATCCAGATGAACCACGCCAAAAATGGCAGAAAAAAACTCGAACATATCAGTGCATGTTGTCATTCCTCTGTTCATTCCTTCAGAACTGCACGCCATCTGTTGTCGAGTAGCGCGGTCAATGTTATCAACAAAGCTTTGTTAATGTTAACAAAGCTTTGTTGTTGTCAATGTTAACAACAATTACATTACTTGGGAGGCCTTGGAGCCCTTTGCAAAGGGCTCCAAGGCCTCCCAAGTAATGTAATTCACTGGTAATTCACCTACTCGACAAAAGATGGCGCCATTAGTGAAATATATTTACAAAACAAAAAACCAACTATCAAAATATAATAAATTCCTTATTTGTAAGGATAAGTTTAGGTTTAGACCCTCATAGATCCATTGTAGATCCGAAACAACTAACCATAGATCGATAGAATTATTTTTGTTAGAATCGTTTTCGACAAAAATAAAAACAAAATTTAATGCACAGTAAATTCGAAACATAAACATTGTAGCAGTCGTTGATGTCTTTTATATAAAACTTGATAAATCAGCGCACGTCGATTTTAAAAAAAAATACTATCTTCGATAAAATAGGTAAAAAATGTACCTACGTCATTCACGCTGCAGCACCCGATTTGAAATGTTCCAAATCCATTTTTGGTGATTTTTAACCCCTAATCCTAAATTTTCTTCAAAAAGTTTCATGCCGTTTTCGAAATCCTCGGGACACCTAACTCGTTTAATAGTATAGGAATAATAATAATAACACAAACAAAAAGACAAAAAACAATAAAGTCTCGCGGGATTCGAATCCGAACCTACATTAAAAAAAGCCAGCACCGTACCTTTAGGCCAGTTCGCGCTTGAAGGTGGTGTTAAAAATAAACATCATATGTGAAGTCATATTATGTAATTTCGCTCATATCTGCCTTAAATATGAGTTTTTCGAAGATAATTCCACCATAGATCGATTTCTGGCGAGTTTTAACCCCTAATTCTAGATTTTCGTCACAAGGTTTCAAGCCGTTTTCAAAATCGTCGGGACACTTAACTATAGGATTCTTGTAGTAGCCCAGTCATCGAGGAGTTTCTTTGTATGGAGACCCCAACATTAATTTCTCTGTCAATGAAACTTTGCACGATTGTGAAGGATAGTGTATAGATGGAAGATGACAAAGAAGCCAACAGATTTTGTGGCTGGAAGTAGGTGTTTTATACCTAAACATGAAAATTACATTTAAAATTCGGTGGATAATTACTCGATCGAATATTTCTGTACTATTCGTTAGTAGTAACTTAATGGCACGCGTATGTAATAGTATCCAAAACTTTTTCGACTTTTGTGACGCTTAAGTTAAGCAAAACTTGATTTTTCGATTTTACTTCCGATGAATAATTTCTCGGTTAATTTTTATTTTTCAGTATACTTTAATATCTTATTGGACATCTTTTTGTATAAGTATCCAAAAGATTTTCCTTTAAAATCATAGCATAATAGTTTTTATGCAATAATTAATTATGCAAAATTTCTCAGTCCATTTTTATTTATTTACATGATACATAATAATAAATGTAAACAGTATTTCAGGTTATCCAATAAAATTTCGATACATTAAACTCATATGTATAAAGCGTCACACACGTACGTAAGGTCACGCGACCCGTTTGCCGGCCGCTACCCATTTCCGACCTTTCCGCACTTTATTTTGTATAATAATAGGTTCAAAAAAATATGCTTGGATTCGTTTGATCTGCACAAAATTCACGCGTATGTAGGTATTCCACAGACAAAGAACCTCACTAAAAGGCTGTTAAATATAGATTACAAAAACATCAACATCAAATAACTTGTTAGGTACCTATTAATAATGAAAAAAATATTATACGTACAGCGGCGTTCAGCGCCATAGTACGAAAGCTAAAAAATACAATAAAATAATATAAAAACAAAAATAAATCTTTTTAATCAGAGATGTTGCTAATATCCGCATCCGTAAATATGGAGCTTCCGCATAAATTTTGACATCCGCAATATTCAATGCGGATTTTTATGCGGATACGGATCTAGAACAACATAGCTAATTATTGTAATATTTTATTTCAGGTTTATAATTTTATGAATTATTAATTGTGATTATTAATATAAATATATTTTTTTTTTATGGCAGAGGTGGCAAATTATTTGGCATATTATTATTATTATTATTATTATTATTAATTATACAATAATTAATAATAATTGTATAATTAATAACAAAAGCTCTATTAAAAAGATTTTTTATTCATATTTATAAACCAGTATATTTTCAAGTTAGCACCAAAGTACATTATTACACCAAAAGGCAGCAAAGTTACTGAAATAAAATGGTCCACGTTTTTAACTTCAGTACTTTAATAATTTAATAAAAAAAACAAGGATTAGTATCATTATTTAGAGTTCCGTACACAAAGTCAACGGGACCCTATTAACTGTCCGTCTGTCCGTCTTTAACCGTAATAGGTAGATAGCTGTAATTTTCACAGTGTGTATTTCTGTTGCCACTATAACAACAAAGGCCGGCAACGCACTTGTAACTCCTCTGGTGTTGCGGGTGTCTATCGGCGGCGGTAATCGCTTACCATCAGGTGATCCATCTGCTCGTTTGTCAGCTATGCCATAAAAAAATTAAAAAAACTTAAAAATTAAAGAGGCTGGTAGGGTGACACCAGAAACGTATTTTTGGTGGAATTCCAAATATTGTACGATGGTACGAAACCCATCATGCGCGAGTCTGACTCGCACTTAACCGGTTTTCATTTATTTATGCCCATAAAAACCCATACAAAGGACTATGCAAAAAATTATACGATGGGGGTTTATTAAAATATACGAGAATAGTTATTTGTTCAACATTAAAGTTCAAAGTTATTTTTGCTTCGAGTGCTAGCTTTAAATCACGAACTAGCGAAGTAGTCTGGAATTGAATCACGAGCGTAGCAAGTGAGTGATTTAAAGGCACGAGACATATAAATAACCTGCTTTCGTGTTAAACATACAACTTTCAAACAGCGAGAAAAGCAAAATCGTAGTTGATTAAATTCTCTTTGAAGACAATATAGTTTTTTATTATAATGTTTTTAATTTAGAATTAAAAATTTTAGAGGTTGCGTTGGGGAACTGCGCTACTTAACATTTAAAAAAAAACCTAAGATGCAACACAAACATGATATTTTTAAGTAAGCGATATTCATGTTTACTAGTAGGTAAGTACATATTTATTTTAAATATTACGTCTTTAAAAATGCAATAACAGAATTTATTAACTTAAATTTCATTAAATTACATATAACATTGTGAGCCTATGAGTTAAAACGCTTGCTACGTCAAAATGAGTTTCTGATCGAACCATCGCTCATATTTTTTTCAGCGCCGCGTGAAAGGTGTTGTTCGAAATTCGAATCACTTTTTCTCACGCTCAAAGCAAAAACAACTTTTGCTGCGAGTTTTCAGGGACCAAAGGCACTCTTTTAATGCTGGACAGATGAAAAACTAATTATTAATCTGTTAACTCAAAGCAGCTTTTTGCTGCGAATGTTAGTTAAAGTGTTCGAATTTCGAACACCAGCTTTTATCACTATCGTGTAAAGTTTCCTAGCTGGTAGAGGTGAAAAGTTGTATGTTAAAACAACAACTTTCTACAACTACTCATGAATCTGAACAAATTTCCCGCAAAAAAAATTTTGGTTTCCTCATACTAATTGATCAAATGAGCTTCCAAATTTGTATGGGAAATCAAATTCGATTTGCATGAAAACCCCACGTCTGCGGCGGATGTCGTCATAGCAAAAAAAACATCGGGCTGCACAGATGTATTGACTGAGATACGTTTGGAATCTGTTGGTAGGTGGGGATGATTTGTTTGTGTAGTACTTTTCTCTAAAAAAATATTAAGATTCGCATCCGCGAATAAGCCTTTAAATATCCGCATCCGCGGATTTCAAAGGCTCTGCATCCGCAACCATCTTGTACGATCACTTGTCCTATCCGAGCACTTGGCCGAGCACTCGCCCGAGCACTTGACTGAGCACTTGCCCAAGCACTTGACCAAGCATTCGCCCAAGCACGCGCCCAAGCACTTGACCGAGCACTTCACCGAGCACTTGTCGGAGCACTTGACCGAGCACTTGCCCAAGCACTTGACTAAGCACTAGACCGAGCACTCGCCCAAACACTTGAACGAGCACTTAACCGAACACTCGCCCAAGCACTTGATCGAGCACTCGCCCAAGCACTTGACCGAGCAGTGCCCAAGCACTTGGCCGAGCACTTGACCGAACACTCGCCCAGTATTTGACCGAGCACTTGGCCGAGCACTTGCCAAAGCACTCACCCAAGCACTTGACCGAGCACTTGACCGAGCACTCGCCCGAGAACTTGTGCGCTTGTACTCACCCGAGCACTAGACCGAGCACTCGCCCAAGCACTTAACCGATCACTTGACCGAGCACTCGCCCAAGCACTTGACCGAGCACTCGGCCGAACACTTGACCGAGCACTCGCCCAAGCACTCGCCCGAGCATTTGACCGAGCACTTGACCGAGCACTCGCCCAAGCACTCGACCGAGCACTCGCCTGAGCACTTGACCGAGCACTCACCCAAGCACACGACCGAGCACTCGGCCGAGCACTCGCCCGAGCACTTGACCGAGCACTCGACTGAACACTTGACCGAGCACTCGACCGAGCACTCGACCGAACACTTGACCGAGCACTCAACCAAGCACTCGACCGAGCACTCGCCCGAGCACTCGCCCGAGCACTTGACCGAGCACGCGCCCGAGCACTCGACCGAGCACTTGACCGGGCACTCACCCAAGCACTTGACCGAGCACTTGACCGAACACTCGCCCGAACACTTGACCGAGCACTCGCACTTGAACGAGCACTCGACCGAGCACTTGACAGAGCACTCGCCAAAGCACTTGACCGAGCACTCACTCAAGCACTTGACCGAGCACTCGACCGAACACTTGACCGAGCACTCGCCTGAGCACTTGACCGAGCACTCACCCAAGCATTTGACGGAGCACTCGACCGAACACTTGACCGAGCACTCGCCTGAGCACTTGACCGAGCACTCGCCTGAGCACTTGACCGAGCACTTGACCGAACACTCGCCCGAGCACTTGACCGAGCACTCACCCAAGCACTTGACCGAGCACTCGACCGAGCACTCGCCCGAGTGCTCGGGCGAGTGCTCGGTCAAGTGCTTGGGCGAGTGCTCTGTCAAGTGCTCGGGCGAGTGCTCGGTCAAGTGTTCGGGCGAGTGCTCGGTCAAGTGCTCGGTCGTGTGCTTGGGTGAGTGCTCGGTCAAGTGCTCGGGCGAGTGCTCGGTCAAGTGTTCGGGCGAGTGCTCGGTCGTGTGCTCGGTCGTGTGCTCGGTCAAGTGCTTGGGTGAGTGCTCGGTCAAGTGCTTGGTCGAGTGCTCG
Source organism: Coleophora deauratella (assembly GCA_958295455.1). Taxonomy (NCBI): domain Eukaryota; kingdom Metazoa; phylum Arthropoda; class Insecta; order Lepidoptera; family Coleophoridae; genus Coleophora; species Coleophora deauratella. Next base: position 6,741,721 of record OY282414.1, on the reverse strand, counting down.
GGCGCGTGCTCGGTCGAGTGCTCGGGCAAGTGCTCGTTCAAGTGCTCGGAATAGTGCTCGGTCAAGTGCTCGGGCGAGTGCTTGGGTGAGTGCTCGGTCGAGTGCTCGGGCGAGTGCTCGGTCAAGTGCTCGGGCGAGTGCTTGGGCGAGTGCTCGGGCGAGTGCTCGGTCGTGTGCTCGGTCGTGTGCTCGGTCAAGTGCTTGGGTGAGTGCTCGGTCAAGTGCTTGGTCGAGTGCTCGGGCGCGTGCTCGGTCGAGTGCTCGGGCAAGTGCTCGTTCAAGTGCTCGGAATAGTGCTCGGTCAAGTGCTCGGGCGAGTGCTTGGGCGAGTGCTCTGTCAAGTGCTCGGGCGAGTGCTCGGTCAAGTGTTCGGGCGAGTGCTCGGTCAAGTGCTCGGTCGTGTGCTTGGGTGAGTGCTCGGTCAAGTGCTCGGGCGAGTGCTCGGTCAAGTGTTCGGGCGAGTGCTCGGTCGTGTGCTCGGTCGTGTGCTCGGTCAAGTGCTTGGGTGAGTGCTCGGTCAAGTGCTTGGTCGAGTGCTCGGGCGCGTGCTCGGTCGAGTGCTCGGGCAAGTGCTCGTTCAAGTGCTCGGAATAGTGCTCGGTCAAGTGCTCGGGCGAGTGCTTGGGTGAGTGCTCGGTCGAGTGCTCGGGCGAGTGCTCGGTCAAGTGCTCGGGCGAGTGCTTGGGCGAGTGCTCGGTCAAGTGCTCGGGCGAGTGCTCGGTCGAGTGCTCGGTCAAGTGCTTGGGCGAGTGCTCGGTCAAGTGCTCGGGCGAGTGTTCGGTCAAGTGCTCGGTCAAGTGCTTGGGTGAGTGCAGGTCAAGTGTTCGGTCGAGTGCTCGGTCAAGTGCTCGGGCGAGTGCTCTGTCAAGTGCTCGGGCGAGTGCTCGGTCGAGTGCTCGGTCGTGTGCTCGGTCAAGTGCTTGGGTGAGTGCTCGGTCAAGTGCTCGGGCGAGTGCTCGGTCAAGTGTTCGGTCGAGTGCTCGGTCAAGTGCTCGGGCGAGTGCTCTGTCAAGTGCTCAAACGAGTGCTCAGTCGAGTGCTCGGTCAAGTGCTCGGGCGAGTGTTCGGTCAAGTGCTCGGTCAAGTGCTCGGGCGAGTGCTCGGTCAAGTGTTCGGTCGAGTGCTCCGTCAAGTGCTTGGGTGAGTGCTCGGTCAAGTGCTTGGGTGAGTGCTTGGTCAGGTGCTCGGGCGAGTGCTCGGGCGAGTGTTCGGTCAAGTGCTCGGTCAAGTGCTTGGGCGAGTGCTCGGTCAAGTGCTCGGGCGAGTGTTCGGTCAAGTGCTCGGTCAAGTGCTTGGGTGAGTGCAGGTCAAGTGTTCGGTCGAGTGCTCGGTCAAGTGCTCGGGCGAGTGCTCTGTCAAGTGCTCGGGCGAGTGCTCGGTCGAGTGCTCGGTCGTGTGCTCGGTCAAGTGCTTGGGTGAGTGCTCGGTCAAGTGCTTGGGCGAGTGCTCGGTCAAGTGCTCGGGCGAGTGTTCGGTCAAGTGCTCGGTCAAGTGCTTGGGTGAGTGCAGGTCAAGTGTTCGGTCGAGTGCTCGGTCAAGTGCTCGGGCGAGTGCTTGGGTGAGTGCTCGGTCGAGTGCTCGGGCGAGTGCTCGGTCAAGTGCTCGGGCGAGTGCTCGGTCAAGTGCTCGGGCGAGTGCTTGGGCGAGTGCTCGGTCAAGTGCTCGGGCGAGTGCTCGGTCGAGTGCTCGGTCAAGTGCTTGGGCGAGTGCTCGGTCAAGTGCTCGGGCGAGTGTTCGGTCAAGTGCTCGGTCAAGTGCTTGGGTGAGTGCAGGTCAAGTGTTCGGTCGAGTGCTCGGTCAAGTGCTCGGGCGAGTGCTCTGTCAAGTGCTCGGGCGAGTGCTCGGTCGTGTGCTCGGTCAAGTGCTTGGGTGAGTGCTCGGTCAAGTGCTCGGGCGAGTGCTCGGTCAAGTGTTCGGTCGAGTGCTCGGGCGAGTGCTCTGTCAAGTGCTCAAACGAGTGCTCAGTCGAGTGCTCGGTCAAGTGCTCGAGCGAGTGCTCGGTCAAGTGCTCGAGCGAGTGTTCGGTCAAGTGCTCGGTCAAGTGCTCGGTCAAGTGCTCAGGCGAGTGCTCGGTCAAGTGTTCGGTCGAGTGCTCCGTCAAGTGCTTGGGTGAGTGCTCGGTCAAGTGCTTGGGTGAGTGCTTGGTCAGGTGCTCGGGCGAGTGCTCGGGCGAGTGCTCTGTCAAGTGCTCGGGCGAGTGTTCGGTCAAGTGCTCGGTCAAGTGCTTGGGTGAGTGCAGGTCAAGTGTTCGGTCGAGTGCTCGGTCAAGTGCTCGGGCGAGTGCTCTGTCAAGTGCTCGGGCGAGTGCTCGGTCGAGTGCTCGGTCGTGTGCTCGGTCAAGTGCTTGGGTGAGTGCTCGGTCAAGTGCTCGGGCGAGTGCTCAGTCAAGTGCTCGGGCGAGTGCTCGGTCAAGTGTTCGGTCGAGTGCTCGGTCAAGTGCTCGGGCGAGTGCTCGGTCAAGTGTTCGGGCGAGTGCTCGGTCGTGTGCTCGGTCAAGTGCTTGGGTGAGTGCTCGGTCAAGTGCTTGGTCGAGTGCTCGGGCGCGTGCTCGGTCGAGTGCTCGGGCAAGTGCTCGTTCAAGTGCTCGGAATAGTGCTCGGTCAAGTGCTCGGGCGAGTGCTTGGGTGAGTGCTCGGTCGAGTGCTCGGGCGAGTGCTCGGTCAAGTGCTCGGGCGAGTGCTTGGGCGAGTGCTCGGTCAAGTGCTCGGGCGAGTGCTCGGTCGAGTGCTCGGTCAAGTGCTTGGGCGAGTGCTCGGTCAAGTGCTCGGGCGAGTGTTCGGTCAAGTGCTCGGTCAAGTGCTTGGGTGAGTGCAGGTCAAGTGTTCGGTCAAGTGCTCGGGCGAGTGCTCTGTCAAGTGCTCGGGCGAGTGCTCGGTCGAGTGCTCGGTCGTGTGCTCGGTCAAGTGCTTGGGTGAGTGCTCGGTCAAGTGCTCGGGCGAGTGCTCGGTCAAGTGTTCGGTCGAGTGCTCGGTCAAGTGCTCGGGCGAGTGCTCTGTCAAGTGCTCAAACGAGTGCTCAGTCGAGTGCTCGGTCAAGTGCTCGGGCGAGTGTTCGGTCAAGTGCTCGGTCAAGTGCTCAGGCGAGTGCTCGGTCAAGTGTTCGGTCGAGTGCTCCGTCAAGTGCTTGGGTGAGTGCTCGGTCAAGTGCTTGGGTGAGTGCTTGGTCAGGTGCTCGGGCGAGTGCTCGGGCGAGTGCTCTGTCAAGTGCTCGGGCGAGTGTTCGGTCAAGTGCTCGGTCAAGTGCTTGGGCGAGTGCTCGGTCAAGTGCTCGGGCGAGTGTTCGGTCAAGTGCTCGGTCAAGTGCTTGGGTGAGTGCAGGTCAAGTGTTCGGTCGAGTGCTCGGTCAAGTGCTCGGGCGAGTGCTCTGTCAAGTGCTCGGGCGAGTGCTCGGTCGTGTGCTCGGTCAAGTGCTTGGGTGAGTGCTCGGTCAAGTGCTCGGGCGAGTGCTCGGTCAAGTGTTCGGTCGAGTGCTCGGGCGAGTGCTCTGTCAAGTGCTCAAACGAGTGCTCAGTCGAGTGCTCGGTCAAGTGCTCGAGCGAGTGCTCGGTCAAGTGCTCGAGCGAGTGTTCGGTCAAGTGCTCGGTCAAGTGCTCGGTCAAGTGCTCAGGCGAGTGCTCGGTCAAGTGTTCGGTCGAGTGCTCCGTCAAGTGCTTGGGTGAGTGCTCGGTCAAGTGCTTGGGTGAGTGCTTGGTCAGGTGCTCGGGCGAGTGCTCGGGCGAGTGCTCTGTCAAGTGCTCGGGCGAGTGTTCGGTCAAGTGCTCGGTCAAGTGCTTGGGTGAGTGCAGGTCAAGTGTTCGGTCGAGTGCTCGGTCAAGTGCTCGGGCGAGTGCTCTGTCAAGTGCTCGGGCGAGTGCTCGGTCGAGTGCTCGGTCGTGTGCTCGGTCAAGTGCTTGGGTGAGTGCTCGGTCAAGTGCTCGGGCGAGTGCTCAGTCAAGTGCTCGGGCGAGTGCTCGGTCAAGTGTTCGGTCGAGTGCTCGGTCAAGTGCTCGGGCGAGTGCTCGGTCAAGTGTTCGGGCGAGTGCTCGGTCGTGTGCTCGGTCAAGTGCTTGGGTGAGTGCTCGGTCAAGTGCTTGGTCGAGTGCTCGGGCGCGTGCTCGGTCGAGTGCTCGGGCAAGTGCTCGTTCAAGTGCTCGGAATAGTGCTCGGTCAAGTGCTCGGGCGAGTGCTTGGGTGAGTGCTCGGTCGAGTGCTCGGGCGAGTGCTCGGTCAAGTGCTCGGGCGAGTGCTTGGGCGAGTGCTCGGTCAAGTGCTCGGGCGAGTGCTCGGTCGAGTGCTCGGTCAAGTGCTTGGGCGAGTGCTCGGTCAAGTGCTCGGGCGAGTGTTCGGTCAAGTGCTCGGTCAAGTGCTTGGGTGAGTGCAGGTCAAGTGTTCGGTCAAGTGCTCGGGCGAGTGCTCTGTCAAGTGCTCGGGCGAGTGCTCGGTCGAGTGCTCGGTCGTGTGCTCGGTCAAGTGCTTGGGTGAGTGCTCGGTCAAGTGCTCGGGCGAGTGCTCGGTCAAGTGTTCGGTCGAGTGCTCGGTCAAGTGCTCGGGCGAGTGCTCTGTCAAGTGCTCAAACGAGTGCTCAGTCGAGTGCTCGGTCAAGTGCTCGGGCGAGTGTTCGGTCAAGTGCTCGGTCAAGTGCTCAGGCGAGTGCTCGGTCAAGTGTTCGGTCGAGTGCTCCGTCAAGTGCTTGGGTGAGTGCTCGGTCAAGTGCTTGGGTGAGTGCTTGGTCAGGTGCTCGGGCGAGTGCTCGGGCGAGTGCTCTGTCAAGTGCTCGGGCGAGTGTTCGGTCAAGTGCTCGGTCAAGTGCTTGGGCGAGTGCTCGGTCAAGTGCTCGGGCGAGTGTTCGGTCAAGTGCTCGGTCAAGTGCTTGGGTGAGTGCAGGTCAAGTGTTCGGTCGAGTGCTCGGTCAAGTGCTCGGGCGAGTGCTCTGTCAAGTGCTCGGGCGAGTGCTCGGTCGAGTGCTCGGTCGTGTGCTCGGTCAAGTGCTTGGGTGAGTGCTCGGTCAAGTGCTCGGGCGAGTGCTCAGTCAAGTGCTCGGGCGAGTGCTCGGTCAAGTGTTCGGTCGAGTGCTCGGTCAAGTGCTCGGGCGAGTGCTCTGTCAAGTGCTCAGTCGAGTGCTCGGTCAAGTGCTCGGGCGAGTGTTCGGTCAAGTGCTCGGTCAAGTGCTCGGGCGAGTGCTCGGTCAAGTGTTCGGGCGAGTGCTCGGTCGTGTGCTCGGTCAAGTGCTTGGGTGAGTGCTCGGTCAAGTGCTTGGTCGAGTGCTCGGGCGCGTGCTCGGTCGAGTGCTCGGGCAAGTGCTCGTTCAAGTGCTCGGAATAGTGCTCGGTCAAGTGCTCGGGCGAGTGCTTGGGTGAGTGCTCGGTCGAGTGCTCGGGCGAGTGCTCGGTCAAGTGCTCGGGCGAGTGCTCGGTCGAGTGCTCGGTCAAGTGCTCGGGCGAGTGCTCTGTCAAGTGCTCGGGCGAGTGCTCGGTCGTGTGCTCGGTCAAGTGCTTGGGTGAGTGCTCGGTCAAGTGCTCGGGCGAGTGCTCGGTCAAGTGTTCGGTCGAGTGCTCGGGCGAGTGCTCTGTCAAGTGCTCAAACGAGTGCTCAGTCGAGTGCTCGGTCAAGTGCTCGGGCGAGTGTTCGGTCAAGTGCTCGGTCAAGTGCTCAGGCGAGTGCTCGGTCAAGTGTTCGGTCGAGTGCTCCGTCAAGTGCTTGGGTGAGTGCTCGGTCAAGTGCTTGGGTGAGTGCTTGGTCAGGTGCTCGGGCGAGTGCTCGGGCGAGTGCTCTGTCAAGTGCTCGGGCGAGTGTTCGGTCAAGTGCTCGGTCAAGTGCTTGGGCGAGTGCTCGGTCAAGTGCTCGGGCGAGTGTTCGGTCAAGTGCTCGGTCAAGTGCTTGGGTGAGTGCAGGTCAAGTGTTCGGTCGAGTGCTCGGTCAAGTGCTCGGGCGAGTGCTCTGTCAAGTGCTCGGGCGAGTGCTCGGTCGAGTGCTCGGTCGTGTGCTCGGTCAAGTGCTTGGGTGAGTGCTCGGTCAAGTGCTCGGGCGAGTGCTCAGTCAAGTGCTCGGGCGAGTGCTCGGTCAAGTGTTCGGTCGAGTGCTCGGTCAAGTGCTCGGGCGAGTGCTCTGTCAAGTGCTCAGTCGAGTGCTCCGTCAAGTGCTTGGGTGAGTGCTCGGTCAAGTGCTTGGTCAGGTGCTCGGGCGAGTGCTCGGGCGAGTGCTCTGTCAAGTGCTCGGGCGAGTGTTCGGTCAAGTGCTCGGTCAAGTGCTTGGGCGAGTGCTCGGTCAAGTGCTCGGGCGAGTGTTCGGTCAAGTGCTCGGTCAAGTGCTTGGGTGAGTGCAGGTCAAGTGTTCGGTCGAGTGCTCGGTCAAGTGCTCGGGCGAGTGCTCGGTCGAGTGCTCGGGCGAGTGCTCGGTCAAGTGTTCGGTCGAGTGCTCGGTCAAGTGTTCGGCCGAGTGCTCGGTCAAGTGCTTGGGTGAGTGCTCGGTCAAGTGCTCGGGCGAGTGCTCTGTCAAGTGCTCGGTCGAGTGCTCGTTCAAGTGCGAGTGCTCGGTCAAGTGCTCGGGCGAGTGTTCGGTCAAGTGCTCGGTCAAGTGCTCAGGCGAGTGCTTGGGTGAGTGCTCGGGCAAGTACTCGGGCGAGTGCTCAGTCAATTGCTCAGGCGAGTGCTCGGTCAAGTGCTCGGACGAATGCTCGGTCAAGTGTACAAGTGCTCGGACAAGTACGTACAAGTGCTCAGACAAGTGCTCCTACAAGTGCTCCCGAATGGCTCATTTCTATCCTCAAACCACCCCCTTTACGGGGTCCTTCCATCACCATCCCCCTCCTTGCGATGACTGTTACGCGGATATCACACTGAGGCAGAAATCGGACGGGAGCGCGAAGCGATGAAATTCGCATGCGGCAGCGTTCCGCTCCACCGGACGGTTTTCGTCCGAAGCTGCGGTGCACGACAAAGGCTCGGATTCCGGCCCACCGGACGGTTTTCGTCCGAATTCCGTCGTAGACAAAAATCCGGACGGTACTGGGGTGCAGTGGTATACCTGCGAATCGCACGCATCGTCGCCCCGCCCCGACGTATCCAAAGCGACCCGCGTGCGTGTGCCACCCATAACAATAAAAGGACCCTAAAAACAGTTGATAGTGAAGTCGCTTCTACTTAATTTTTTTACGAAACTTTTTTTTTTCCTACGGCAAACATTCTTAGAAAAACATCGAAGTGAACATTATCTTCACTAGCTGGAGGACCCGGCTTCACTCAGGGAGTTGATGTAAGATCGCCTGGTAGTTGGAACAAAAGATAAAAAAAAATCTAAGAGGTTTTTTTATTGAATCTAACAATTCACATATCTGGTTCATTAACAATATTTTTCGTTTTCAGAATATATAATTATTTTAGAATTCCCTACCTCATCCCCCGCACCCCGAGCCTCACCCCCTCCCGCTCCCCGAGCCTCACCCCCTCCCGCTCCCCGAGCCTCACCCCCCCCCCCCCCGCCACCCAAAACTCACCCCCCGCACACCACGCTTCACACCCCGCACCGCGCCTCACCCGCCGTACCCCAAGACTCACCCCCCGCACCCTTAGCCTCACCCCCCAGAAACACGAGACTCAACCCCCGCACCGCGCCCCCCCCCCTCACCCCTAAATCACATATTATAACATTTATTATGCGATAGTAGGTACCACACACTGTCAGAGTCTGGTTCCCATAGTACAAAAAAAGTAGAGACGACTCTATTTGTTGCCCTACCGACCTTGTTCTGAAGCAGTAGTTCTGTTTCGTTTTTGCGCGGATCGCGCGCGAATCGCGCCTCCGGACGGAGAAACGGCGTCAGTGTGTGGTACCCAGCGAATCACACCGCGTCGCCATCCGGGAGCGCGGATTCGTCGTGCGAATCGCGCCTCCGGGCGGAGAAGCGGTGCCAGTGTGTGGTACCCCGTGGTTTTTGTATACAAATCAACATTTTACAGTACAAAGTTTAAATCCGCTCCAGCGCAATGTCCGCAATTCGCCTCGGTGAGCGGAGCAGTGTGTTTTCCGCCTTAATTTCAAAGTAAAAAATAAGGGAATTACATGCCTCAGTAAGTAAATCAGTAACGTTTTTCGATAATAATCAATGTCGTCCCCAGTGTTAGCGCAGATACTTTTTCTGTATGGGGATGGTTATGCCATCCTCATGGACCTCCGATATGGTATAACAAGTTAACAACTGCCTTTCAAAGCATGGAAACAGTCGAGATAAATGCCACTTACCGTCAAACCCATCTAGGTTATGACCGTATGTGTAACCAGTTAACCTACATGATCTGATGACCATGACCACTGCACAGTTAACAGCGTGTTTTGACTGTAACGATGAGCATAATCATGATTTTACCTCGATAAGTAGGTATATTTTATGCTATATTTTCATAGGTTACAATTATACCTACTTAGAATTAATTTATGTAATTTTATTACTCTTTTCTCTTTTTTTTACTATGTTATGTTATTTTAATCGGCTGTATTTGTTGCTTCCTTAAATGTGTATTTGCTGAATAAACATATTTCTTTTCTATTCTATATCAAGTACAAACTTTTTCGTTAGGTTATGCCTAATAACTTTTCTTCTGCACGAGATCCAGGTGAGCTGTCATACAAAAAAAGTTAGTACTTTGTGTGACCTATTTTACGATATAGGTCACAATGCGTTACAAGTGTTACAACATATGGGCCAAAATCGCCCATTCTCCTTGCAAACATTTTTAGAACAAAAATACCGTTTTTGACATATGATAAAAAAAGTAGGTAACTGAAAATGACTAGCAGTCAACTACCGGATTAAGTTATAATCTTTTATCACAATGTAAATACTAAGTGATATAAGAACTATTTAAAATACCGTTTTGTTTAGAAAATTAACATAGCTATAGTAAAAACGATGTTTTATCCTATATAGTATGTTAGTCAATAGGTTAATAGGGTAAATCGCACCCGCGTTGTGCGTCTTCTGAATTCAGTCTTAGTTCACGAGCATACCTACATAGCCTAATATCCGTACACTCAGACGGGGGTACAATAGTAAAATTTTATTTTTTACTGAACGGTACATAAAATGCAAAAAAAAAACAATAGTTATATATATTATATTAGTTACACATATTCAATAGTCAAGGAAAAATCTAAACTCTTTATCCTTTACAGTAAAAAAATATCGGCACCCTTCCTAGCAAAGCAAAGTATATCGAATGTTTTTCAAATGAATGTAGATGTATGTATCGCGTCATTGTCTGACCTTGAGCAGATGCGGTACGCGCCGCGCGCATCGCGTCTACGTTCGCCGCCGCCCCGTGAGCCGTAAATGTTTAATAAACGTATTATCTAAAGAAATTCTAAAACTACTATTTATTTTGCCGAAATTTCATTGGATAGTTTTAAAAAACTGTTTACTTCTGTAAATTGTGACTTCTAAAGGAATAAAACTGGACTGAGAAATTATGAGCCGTGAGCATTTTTACGGAAACTGTAACATTACGTTGCTATAGGAAAATGTTTTGGATACTTACACATAGAAAAGTCTTATGAGGTATAAAACCATAGTAAAAAATAAAAATTAACCGAGAAATTATACCTTGGTAATTATAGAAAAATAACAAATTTTGATAAATATCGAAGTTAAAAAGTTCGAAAAAGTTTTGGACAGTTTTACATACATATAATAACAAACTAGCACTAACATATCGCGTTGGAATAATAGATTGAGAAATTATTCGGTAAGAGTTATTAGCAATATTCATGTTTAGGTATAAAATACCTACTTCCAAAACATACATCTCCGGGATACCTTGTCACACCTCATCTATGGAATCTACTTAATCATACTGCAAAGTTTTACGGACAGAGGAGTTAATGCATACCTCAACCTCCTCGATGACTGGACTATAGTTCGTTGTAGGTAAATTGCGGTTTACGATTTATGACGTATTAAAAAAAAACTACTTACTAGATCTCGTTCAAACCAATTTTCGGTGGAAGTTTGCATGGTAATTTACATCATATATTTTTTTTAGTTTTATCATTCTCTTATTTTAGAAGTTACAGGGGGGGGGGGGGGGACACATTTTACCACTTTGGAAGTGTCTCTCGCGCAAACTATTCAGTTTAGAAAAAAATGATATTAGAAACCTCAATATCATTTTTGAAGACCTATCCATAGATACCCCACACGTATGGGTTTGATGAAAAAATTTTTTTTGAGTTTCAGTTCTAAGTATGGGGAACCCCCAAAATTTATTGTTTTTTTTTCTATTTTTGTATGAAAATCTTAATGCGGTTCACAGACTACATCTACTTACCAAGGTTCAACAGTATAGTTCTTATAGTTTCGGAAAAAAGTGGCTGTGACATACAGCCGGACAGACAGACAGACAGACAGACAGACATGACGAATCTATAAGGGTTCCGTTTTTTGCCATTAGGCTACGGAACCCTAAAAATGGGACCAAATGCGCTATTATCCTCTTTGAGACAAAAAATAAATTTCTAAATCGGATTAATATTCACTCCATGATTAATATAATAATAATATCCGGGACAAATCACACACGGTCATCTGGCCCCAAACTAGGATTCCCTGTATCTTGGGAATTAGAGACTGATATATACATACACAATTACACATATACATTTAAATACATACATATATAGATATTATACACCCAGACTCAGAGCAAACAATTCTGCTCATCACGGAAAAGTTTGCCCTGTGTGGGGATCGAACCCACGACTCTCGGATCAGAGGTCAGGGTCGCTAACCACTTAGCCACCGAGTCAGTCATGATTCGTGGCCATATAAAAAAATGTATTACCTCCTCGTTTTGGGAAGTCAGTAGAATAAACAGCTTAGGACGTCTCAATTTTACTATGAACGTGAATTTTGCTTTAATTCTTTCCCTCCCTTTACGACTCATTATGACATTATGGTAGGATTTAACAGTCGACTTGGAAAATGATACATACAACACCTGCAGCTTTACATAGGGTGTTCACGTATCGTATAGTGCAAATCTGGAAGTAAACGTGAATCTTGTAATTCCACAGTCCGTTGTCGTCACTTTTGCTTTGTTCCCTATTGATAATTAAGACTTAACGGCTCGATCAATTTTGACCAAATTTGGCATACACGTAGCCTGTGACATGGAGAAAGACATAGGCTATCTTTTATCCAAATTAACCAATAGTTTGCCATGTGATGGCTTGAAATTATTTGCTAACAAAGTCGCGAGCAGAAAGCTAGTGAAAAATAAATTTAAAACTGCCGTGGAATTTTTAAAAATGCACTTGTTAAGAGAGCGTGTGCAGTGCAATGCAGTGTACTTTTAGAACGCAGGTAATGTATGCGTTGCGGCGGGCGCTCCCCATCTGTGACGTCACATTATAAAATATTCAATGGCAATGAGCCGCCCATCCTCTACAGCGCCTTCACGAAGGTATATGCATTGAAACAACTAAAATTGGTGCTAATTTTAAAAGTTTTACTTTGTTGATAAAACAATAACAATATACATAAAAGGTTTAGTTGACTGCTAGTCATCTGAGTTCCTTTTTATCAAATGTCAAAACGACAGTGTGTTAAAAAGGTTTGAAATAGCAAACTATGACGTCCTAGATTATTATTTAACTTCGTATAGTCGTTTCCATATTAATTATAACATTTTTGTTAATAAAAAACTAAATTCCAAGCCACAAAGTTTTTCTACTGTTTTAATAAAAGGAATTTAGTGAAAAATATTTCATAATGAATTGCTGATGCAGTCAACTACTACTTCTACAATCACCCAATTTTTACTTTTTTATGTATGGTAAAAGTTAAAAAATTCAACAGTCATATTTTAGCGTGTCAGCTAAGATTTTAAAAGCAGATATCCAAACAAACGATAATCCGGCGCGTGATCGCAACAAGCACGGTACGCACGCTACGTAGGCGTACCACTCACATATGGGTGGTCTCAGACAGGAACTGCTATCGATATTTTAAAAACATCGAAACATCTCTATTAATTTATCGCATTTAAGCAGTATTTTTTCACATATAACACAAAACACTTGATTCAGTAGTTGTTTGGTTCCAGAGATGAGGCTGCTACTGTAGCAATATATTTTTTTTTCCTTTGGGCACTATTTTGCAGTATTTAGGAAGTATGTATTTGGAATAAATCAGAATATCTAAATTCTTTGATGAGGCTTCTAACTTCACGCTCACTATTATTTGTCGATAAAAGATAATTGAGTCTCTATTATAGAAATATCATTAGCAATAATAATATACCGATAAAATTATCGATATCTCAATCTCGCTAAAGCACGAAATGTTATCAGCTCCTCGAAGTTTAAATATGTAGAAAAAAATACAGACAGACGATAAGGCAGACTGAATCATGCCTGATCATGCTCAATAAAGGCATCACAATAATTAACTATCGATAACTTTTCATATCGATATTTCAGTCTGTAGTCCCACTCGGCTTTTATTAATGAATGAGGTGGATCAGTGATTCTCATACAATGGATTCACAGGAATCCTTTTTGTAGTAAAACGTAAGAACCAAATCACATAAAAACCATTTTAGAAATCTAATAAATAGGGTCTAGGATTTTAGAATGGGATTTAAACAACCAGCTGAATTCATTCTAGAGTATATTGTCTGTTAGATATGGGACAGGCACGAGTTAAACGACAGAGGGCTCGTTGCGCACTGACTGTATTCAGTAATGGAGGGGCGGGCGCAGCCGCCTGCTTAATTGCTTATACTAGAGAAGTACCTAACATTGTCTATAATCCATAAATCCATCCATCCGTAAATTCAGTTTTTCTCTTTCAAAGCATTGTCTCTTTTAATCATTCAATCAGTAATGTAATTGAAAAAAAAAACAAGGAAAATAATTGCTTCAAATCGCACGCCGCCGCCGATGCCAGAAAGACGACGACGAAACGAAGAATTTACATATGGATTTGTTAAGTTTCAATACTTTGAATTAGATGTATTTTATGTGTTTTACTGAATTATCATTTTTCTATTCATTATTTTAAGCAGCAACAAGTTTTTTTTTTTTCAAGATTGCATCGATTTATTTAAAAGTCATGCCGCCAGGGTATCCAGGTATCAAACTTTGAGGATCGCTGCACTATTATGTAGTAGAAACGATTGTTAATTTCATACGTGCGGTCGTTTGCAACAAGGCAACGATGCTAGCGCTATGCCCTTGCTTTCCCCGTGTGTGGGAAGGGATTATGGCGACTTTGAAACGCTATTTTAAGTGGCGTAGGCTTAACTTGTACCAGGAACTAGAAATAAACTCGAATAAGAGACGACAAAGTATTTTGTGACGACTTTAGACGATTCGAAGAAAAGTAAAAATCTGACGTTTCAGAGATTCTTCAAAGTATAAGGAAGAAGTCGATTATTTTTAGTTTTCTGTGTCATAAACGTAATCTCTAATACCTACATACTTTTAACTGGTATAGGATGGTGTCATTTTCTGAGTCCACCAGTCTCACTCGGGTCTAGGACGTGCAATACCGGTACCGGCAAGACGGTAATATTACCGGTAATGCCTACATTCCAATACCGGTATTGCACGCCGTACTAGGGTCTACAAACTACAAAGTTGGACCTCGCCGGGACTCGAACTCACGACCTCCTAATATGCAGCGCGCGGACGTAGAGCGTACCAGCCACTAGAGAACGGAGACGGTTCTGTCATCTCAGTGCTCACTCCTTTCCTACTCTACTCTAATCATACTTTACACAATCCATTCATCTCTTCTTTAGCCTAACTCTTTCCACTAATCCATCCACATTCACATGACTTTTGTCCCTCCTTATTGTTATTACATGCCCATACAAACGGTACCCTCACAACTATTCTATCATTGGCGCCACTTTCATACTTTCGCTTTATTTTGACTCCAAGTATGTTTGGTAAAACAAATATTTTTATTCTGATTCCGTTTGTGCATTTTACGCTCATTAAGATAATTAATTTTCACAGAGGAGTCCAGTCTGTTCTACCTTTACCTACTCGTGGTTTCTATTCTACTCCTGCCCATTGAAAAGCATTCGAATTTGAATGAAAGCTTCTATTATGAACGTAGAGAGCTCACGCTCATTAGCCGCGCTTTTTTAAGCCTGAAGCCACAGAAGAGTAAGTACTAAAACAGAATGGAAACTCACGGCTATTACGTATGGCATCGGCACAGTAAAGCTTTTCAATTCAATTCAATTCAATATACTTTTCCACCTAAGACGTGCTAGAAAAATGAAAGGTGTGTGTGAAGAAAAAATCTACCAATAAGATTGCTTAATTTTCCACGATCTCTGGTGGAAAAGGTAGGAAATTTTACATACTTTCAATAAAGTAGCCTTAAAAAAAATAAAGTAGCCTACTCAGGACTGAGTTATTCACGGGGCATTGTAAAATGTGTATAGTTTACCAGAAAATAAGTTTTAAATCCACGTGAAGAAATACCTGTGTCACGCACGAATAAAGATCGCCATACCAAATTCTCAATAAGGTCATCTAGACGCGCTGACGTGACCTTAAATCCGGTTGACAGGGGAATATAATGCAATATTATAAGCTCTACTGACTGTCCATTCTACAATAACATTACATTTCGCTTTTCTATGATGGAGTGCATTACGAGCACGAACCCTACCAAATTACGAAGTTCACTTCACAACATTGCACCGAGCGATAATTGACGGCTCCATAACGCGGTTGGATTAACACATGTTGTTATAATAATGTTATTATTACGCTGAAACGGTTGCGTAAGCTAAATTACTAAACATATGCTGGGATATACGTATGCTTACTATAAAATATATACTTATTAAACAGATGAACGTTACTACGCATACACATATTTTCCAATCCCTGTTCCCCAGCTGAGTTTGTAAGGGCGCTTTTATTGTCATGCGGGCCGTGCCCGCATGCGTGCCACCCGCAATCTATCGTTTCTGTACATTTTTAGGGGCATTTTATTGTCATGCGTCTCACACGCACGCGGGTCGCTTTGGAAACGCCGCACGCATGCGGGCAGAAACCCGCATGACAATAAAAGCGCCCTAAATAATGTACTGAAACGATAGGTTGTGGGCGGTACGCATGCGGGCACGGCCCGTATGCGGGCAGAAATCCGCATGACAATAAAAGCGCCCTTAAGACCCCACTATCAACGCCGATATAGGCCTGCCTATATCGGTGTTGATAGTGGGGTCGCTTTGGTTGGAGCCAACTGTTGTCATTTGGCAGTACTGTCAACCAGGGAAGGAAGTTAGCATGAGCAATTGATCAGGGAGGTTCGAAATAAAAATCCCGATCCAACATTTCTGTATAATCATAGCCTAAGTATCTGTACAGTACATGTTTCCTAGTTAAATTTTACGCTTAAAGCTTCTACGACATCGTTAACCACTATTTCCTGTCCTATATAATCGACAGTAAAAGCATTCACATTCACTTCCCGCTTCGGGGCATATCTAAAGCTTCCAACATTTGATGTCACGCAAAATAACTCTTGAAATACAGCTATTGAAATTCGCGAAAGTCTTACTTATTACGGTTAATATAAAACGTCTACGTTGTAATGTGGCCTAGCCGCCGAATAAGAAAAAAAGTACTGTGACAGACGTCAAGACTAAGGACCTCTTTTTAATAAATTAATTAATTCATTTGGTAAGAAAACTCTGTGTAGTGAAAGATTCGAAGCTATTAGTGACGAGAACCATTACAGTTTGCTTTGAGCTCGATTTTACGGGGCACTGCCGAAATAGGTGAATAGTGTTAGATTCATTCTATTTGTATGTCCCTATCACATGTAACTAAGTTCAGTATTGTATGAGATGTATTAGCCTGTCTTCCTGTTTCTAATAATGAATAATGAGTTGTCCATATATTTACTGTTTTTGAACGCAAATGCTGTTTAGAGTACTAAACGTAAACGTAACTGTCACTTGTGGTGAGCTGTCAAAGGGAGATGAGAATTAGCTTTTAGCACCGAATGGCTTTTGAATTAGATTCTGATAAGATTGGAATATAAAATTATGTTTTTTGTACTAAACAAGATTTAATTCCCGAGAAAACTATTAATAGGTAGCATGCACATTTTGCAAGAACCTTGACCCTCCAGGAGTCCAACTTTGTGGATTCGGTTTGGTTGGTGGTAGGGCATTTTCTGAGCCCGCCTGGCTAGCTACCACCATCTTATCTAAGTCTTGCCGCCAAACATTAATGTTAACAGCATTGATGTGTTTCGGCATGAAGATAAGATAGCCAGTTCCCCATTGCGTTGGGGAATCTTGGTAAGCCCGCTTCCATCTACGGCATCATCGTCACTTACCATCAGGTGAGATGATGCCAAGGGCTTACCAATTGAGGGTAAAAAAAAAAACCTGGCCAGCGAATCAACATTTATATTGTACTAGATTCCGCCCGCGACTTCGTCCGCGTGGACTTCAGAATTGAAAGAAAATGTTAAGATAGCGCCATCTAGTGACGAAGTGGAAATTTTGAGATTTTAAGCATTCCCGCGGAAACCCTTAAGTTTTCCAGAATAAAAAGTATCATATGTGTTAGCCGAGTGCTTCATCTATCTACCTACCAAATTTCATGCAAATCCGTTCAGTAGTTTCGGCGTGAAAGCGGAACAAACAAACAAACAACCTGACAAACAAACAAACGTCCATACTTTTGCATTTATAATATTAAAGTGAGACAACAGAATCAATGAAAATAAGTCCGGCATAGACTTCCACTCAGCATAATTTTGAGCTACATGCATCCAGCCTAGCTGCTTCCTCCAGGCCTCTGTCAGATCATCAGTCCTATTAGGCCTATTTACTGTCAGTTAGTCCAAAGAAAAAGTTACTGGGCAGGAAAATAAATAATTCACTTCCCAAATTAGTATAACCACAAAGAAAGAAGTAAGGTTGAAGAACTTCTGCCTGACTGATTCATCTATTATTAAGGCATTGTTATACACGGTGTTTACCATACAAATTATTGATTCACTATTCAGATCTAGTATGGGAACCTGAAAAAAAAATTGTAGATCAGATTGTTTCAATATTTTTCCTGTAATCTTTACTTGATTCTGGTAACCGCTAAAAAACTCAAACGCACTTTTTTAATAACCTGGATATAGCTGAAACATTATATAAAAATCAAAGTAGGTATGTATCGCTCGTATCGTATGTCATAATTTCATTTCGGTAAGCGGTATTTTGCTAAGCCAGACAGGGGCTAGGGCTGCCTACCACTCCGTATTGTTTATTAACTCGGATATCAAACACTGAAAGAACGGTGTATCTTCAACGAGATGAAAACTTCAATCTCACTAATATTATAAAAGCGAAAGTATGTATGTTTGTTGTTACACTTTCACGCCGAAACTATTGAACGGATTAGATTTGGTGGGTAGATAGATAAAGCACTTGGATAACAGATAGGATACGCGGAAAACGCGAGGGTTCCAGGAGGAATGGAATGGAATCTGAAGCCCACGCAGACGGAGTCGAGGGCGGAAGCTACTAAGTAATAATAAAGTAAAAACGGGGATACGTAAAATCGGCGAAGAGAAAAAGTTCCTAATCTCAAGAAGAGAGGCATAGGCAGCAGATAAACAAACAGCATCAATTTATTGGAATTACTGGACTGTTATTGTGCCTAAAACGTTTCAATTTTGTATTAGGTAGACTAGAGCAAAAACTCAATTTAGTAACCAAGACGAAATCATATCATCCTCATCATTCTCCTGCCCTTATCCCAATCATTTGGGGTCGGCGCAAAATGTTTTCTTCTTCCATACATCCCTTTCAGCTGTCATCTCCGTACTCACACCCTTTCGACACATATCATCCTTCACACAATCCATCCATCTCTTTTTTGGTCTCCCTCTCCCCTTATATCCATCGACACTCATCTGTAACACTCTCCTTGTAACATGTCTTTCATTCCTCCGCATTACATGCCCATACCACGACAAACGATTTCCTCTCAATTTTTCTATCACTGGCGCAACTTTCAAATAATCTTGTCCATTCTTGTTACTCCACACATCCATCTCAACATTCGCATCTCCGCAGCATGCAATCGTCTTTCATCCTTTCCCTTAGTGGCCCAACATTCCGATCCATACAGGACGACAGGTCTTATGATAGTTTTATATATCTTCCCCTTAAACTTAAGGGGAAGTCGGGGGTCGCAGGTAGTCCCTGTGACCTGTCGCCACTTTATCCATCCAAGACGAAATCATATGGAACAGATAAATGAGAAGGTACCTATCGAGTATCAGGCGGTCAAGCTGCTGACCGAGGATAGGATAAGTTTGAGATACCTCCACCGACGAGGGCTTTGCTCTTAAATATGAGAAGAACAAGAGACTAGAGCAACAGAAAACCAATTTCCAATACATAAATACTATTTAAAATAAGCAATGAAATAAAGGCGCGTTCCGCATTGCGATGAAATCTAAGCCCACGAAATAATTTCATTACAAGAAATGAAATAAACCAGTCTCCACCAGTCTAAAGTTAACGATTCTATGCCAAATATTACAAATATCTAAAATAAAACATTTACATTCTAAAATATCTTTAACCAACCCTAGGCATTGCTCCCATTTGTCTATTTTTCGCGATATAGACAGATAGCCCGATACAATACATACATACAAACTATTAGTGATGTAACGACACTGGTTTTTGGAGATACGATACCGATACCGAAACTGTCACCGAAAATAATCTGAGACGTGACGTAATGCACAGACTCTGTTTAGTTTATATTTTCAAACTTTTTTTAGCATTAAGTACTTAAAATACTTGCTCGGTAACAAAATGAAACCACTATGTACTTATTTCAGATTTATGAAGATATTTTTCTTTCAGTAGTTAGATTACAATAATATAAGCAAAACAAATAGAAAACTTTCGAATGCGACATCTTTAACACACATCTACAGTGGCGGGATCGGCTGAAGTAGACATGTCGGCGATATCGATGTGTAGTGAATAATATTATAATTTATTATTGATACTGTCAAATACCCTATATAAGCAGTAAGTCTTGTTTGTTCGAAAGTTGTTGTAAGTTCGAAGATTTGCAGTCTATTCTAACTAGGTTATCTTTGGTATCTCCCTATTAGAATCGGTATCGGTATCGATACATAATCCACCCTTAAAAACTATCAGCTTGAAGAATCGACGACATCGACATGTCGAAGAATATGTGTCGACTGCAGCAGAATAGCCATTTCTTTTATTTTTAGCTCCATTGTGAATCTGACAAAGCTGAACTGACAACTTCATGTACCACTTTCAAAGTATCCATTTCTTAGAGGACTAGAACAGTAGGGTAGATGGGGTAGATGCAGTACATAAATAAAAAGATATATTAGAGGTAGCAACCACAACCTCTACCAATCCGGACTTGGCCCCCGTTTATGGAGTACGGCCTAACCTTCCCGAGTTATAGGAGAAGCCCCGTGCCCCTGTGTGGGGATGATGTGTTGTTAACGTATTAGAGATAGAGACTAGGCACCAGACCACAGAGGCGTACAAGATTTACATCTACGGACATGTGCAGCGCAATCAGTGCAGGTTTCCTCACCATGGTTTCCTTTACAGTCAAGCACAATATGAAAAAGTAAGTAGGTTTCAAAAACTCTGTGGTACACTGACCAGGCTTTGAACCCGAACCTCTGGTTAGATGGGCCGCATTATAATAATATCTGGGACAAATCACACACGGTTATCTGGCCCCAAACTAGGATTCCCTGTATCTTGGGAACCAGAGACTGATATACATACATATATACTTTTAAATACATACATACATATATAGATATAATACACCCAGACTCAGAGCAAACAATTCTGCTCATCACAGAAAAGTTTGCCCTGTGTGGGGATCGAACCCACGACTCTCGGATCAGAGGTCAAGATCGCTAACCACTTAGCCACCGAGTCAGTCAAAGTCTGAAAAAACGGAGTCATTATAACCATGTGCTGGCTAAACTACACTTTTTATGTCATGAATATTCTGACTGAAGTGTTTCATAACTGGTAGGACCTTGTATAAAAGCAAGGACGGATTGGGTGTGTAGTGCACCATTGCTCGCTATACACACAAAACACATAGATACAGAAGGTCCGCTCAATACGCTCACAAAAATCCTAAGCATATACGTACTGTGCGATCGTGACCTTGCCTCGAACGACCGTATATTTCTAATTATAAGCATGTATATGCTTACAATTTTAGTGGTTTGTATTGAGCGGACCTTCTGTGTCTATTTTGTGCTATAACCTGCCGCCAAGCAGCGTGCTGTATTCCGGCGGGTGGAGTGAGATATCCAGCGTAATTACCGACATAAAAGGTATTTCTTCCTAGTCCTCAAGTATTGACAAGGCACTGATAAGATAACCCCTCTGGGCTTACAGATGCTTATAGGCGACGCACTATGGGGCCTTTGTTCGGTATCAGCGATCAAAATAGCATTTTTGAAAATATTGTTATAACTAAAAAAAAATATTTCTTACAGTTTTGAGACATCTTCCTATGCTATGATAATATTTTTACCCAATTTAATGAACCGAGTTAATATTAACGGCACTTCAAACTTAGCATTTCATCGCAAAATTTTTTTGGAAATTTTCGTTACGTTCAGTAATGATTTTTTTTCTCGTCACCTTAGCAGAAAGTGCATTCAACTATTTCATGTTTTCAAAGTAGGTTTCTTACAGGATCTTAGCATATTTTTTACATCATTATATTGCCTTCCGTAATAACACAGGCCGTCATGAACAGGACCACTTCACTTTTCTATATAGGCGCCTGTAACTTTTGTAAAGGCAAAGCGCCAGACGTTTTTTGTACCTTAATTTATAGGTAATATATAGTTACTTAATAAACTACATTCAAAAGTTATGGCGCTTTGCCTTCTGAGAACTTTTCATCATATTTTAACTAAAGTGTTCATTTGAAAAATATTTCAATAAATTATTTAAATATATTATTATTTAAACGTTTTATTTAATTTTAGAGCTTATTTATTTTATTCCATATTTTATGAAATTTTTAAGGTCATTTACCATAACTTCTGTATTAAAAAATAATTTATAACTGGCAATTGTAAACTGTGTGTACCCTTTAGTATTTGTAATGTAAATTTGTTCACTTTTCTTTTTGGCAAAAAACAATTATTATTATTATAATTATTATTAATTTTCTGTATATAGTTTTATTTAAAATGAGGCTTAAAAGGATAATATTATAATACTAATGTATATTTGTATATAAACATATAAATAAATAAATAAATATTATCTAGCTCAAATCACACACGTAGTTTTGGCCTCAAACAAGGTTTATCTGTATTACGGAAAACAGTGACATAAATACTTAATAGCTTTTTTATCCAAAATTGGTAGATACATTTTTAAATATACATATATATATAAAAATATGGTATGATATATATATATATATATATATATATATATATATATATATATATATATATATATATATATATATATATATATATATATATATATATATATATATCATACCATATTTTTTTATTATGTCTATATATGTATTTATACATACATATATAGATATAATAATACAACCAGAAACAGCAAACAAATCTCTTCGCAGAAATGTTTGCCCTGCGTGGGGATCGAAACCATACGGAAACTACATGAGCCCCAACCTGCATAAAATACTGAATCATGGTTATTTAATAATCCAGACAGCCGTATTACCCATTGGGCAGCTATCTGAGGAGGCATAAGAGGCCCGAAATTAAGATTTTAAATTTTATCGGGAACACCTCAGCAGAAAAGCATCAAAGATAACACTCAATCATCAATAACTAATATCTTTCAAAAAATGCTCTTGTCTTCCGATCTGTATGTAACTTTGTCCAGCAAGATGGAAAATAAGCATGAAATCACCTTGTTAAAGAAGTAATTGATTTGCTGCAGCAGAAAATTTTGATAAGTCAGTACCCACAAGTGTTTTTTTTTATATGTAAGTATGTTACGCGATTACTCCGCCAATTACGACTTGATTTTGATGATTCTTTTTTCGTTAGGTAGGTAATACTTTAGAGGTGGTTCCATATAAATTTTATCGAAATTGATTTGGCGCTTTTTGGAAAAATCAACAAAAACTAAAAAAACAGCAAAATGGTAGCTGTTACGGTTGAAGTCGTTTTTTAACGTATTCAGCGTTGTCATTAATAGTTTAATCACTCTAAAGACAAAATGAACGACAACATAATTTTGATCACGTTTTTTGGAAAATGGCCCCACTGTGCGACGGTAGCCTCTTTCCGTCAGGTGGGCTGTCAGCCTTTTGCCACCGTGCACAGTAAGGCTGCATGTACACGAGCGGCACGTTACCGACGGCAGAGTCAACGGCAGTCGTCGCCACCTGTCGACGGCTGCCTCGCCGCGTCGGCGGCAGCCGTCACCGCGTCGGTGGCTGCAGTCGCCACGTCGGCGGCAGCCGTCGCCGTATCAGCGGCTGCCGTTGACTCTGCCGTCGGCTGCGTGAAGGTCGTGTATATGCAGCCTAAAAAAAGTGTTCACAACGCGTAAACAACGGTACGCGACCAATATCTATCTCGCGTTAAACCAAACGTTAACAAGACATACCTACAGTGTTCTCGTAATATATTCGTGCGCATCCTAACTTGCGCGTATTTCTGGATCCATTCGCGATGCGCGTGCGAGCGAGACCGACACTAATGCGCAATAGGAAGCGCGAACGCATATTTGGTCTAAAAGCAGGAAGTGCGGCGTGGACATCGCATTGAATGGTTATCGCGGCTTGGCTTCAATATGCATACATACAGGGTGTGCTGCTCACCAACGAATCGATAAATTGAAAATACGCTCTTAGGATCTTGATATTTTCTTTCGATCGAATGTTTGAAATTCCGCTTTGTATTTTTTTAGCCTTTTTGTGATTCAGTGAAATTCCATACCATACAACAGTGTGCAAAAAATAATTGACCACGCTGAATACGTTAAAAACAACCGACTTCAATCGCAACAACTCCAATTTTGCTATGTTTTTGTTGATTTTCTCAAAAACCGCTGAATCGATTTCGATAAAATTTATATGGGACCACCTGTGAAGTACCCTTTTAAACAAAAAAAGAATTTTCAGGCGGTTCAGGCGTCTTCGAGTAATCGGTGAACATACATAAAAAAATATATAAAAAAAAGATTCCGACGAATTGAGAACCTCCTCCTTTTTTTGAAGTCGGTTAATGATATGCCTGCAATAGTCGACTGCTAGTCATCAGAGTTAGTTTTTGTCAAATGTTAAAATGACATTTTGTTCTAAACATGTTTTTAACTATGAACAATGACGTTACTGTTCAAATCAATACATGTAGTAGTTTTAATGTTACATATTTAGATAGATAGATAACTCATTTATTTGTTACTACAAACACACATATTAAGTATTACATCAGTACACACAATAAAATAAAAATAAAACAATACTTAAAAATATGTGTGTGTTGCAGTAGTACAAAAGGAAAAAGAAAGCATATTTATTAAATTAATTATTATAAATTAAAAATTGAACACGTAATGAAAATCAAAGCGGATACGTTTTTTCCATACGTTCAAAAAACATACCTATTTAGTGTAAAACATTTCAAAATTTTCACGCAGTTAACACCCGGATTGATCATCAAACGAATACTTTAACAGCCTGTATACTAAGTAAATCATTAAACATATTTTGTTAAACTATGATAGATATCTTATTGTTATGATAACTGTATACTAAACGTCTCTCAAGCCCATTGTCATGCACATTGCAATTCGCGAGAATTGAACAAAGAAAATTACAATACCTACTATGAACACTAACTGGCTAGGTAGTTAGCATTGCTGACTACTGTACTGACACAGTACAGGGTTATTTCTGGACCCTCCACCAAAAGTTCTCAGTGGCTTCTATTCATGAAACTGATCAACTTTTCCCAAGAACGAGTGGTGAATTCGCAAAAAAATTTTGGACCTTTCATACTATTTCAGACTGACTCGGTGGCTAAGTGGTTAGCGATCCTGACCTCTGATCCGAGAGTCGTGGGTTCGATCCCCACACAGGGCAAACTTTTCTGTGATGAGCAGAATTGTTTGCTATGAGTCTGGGTGTATTAAATCTATATATTATGTATATGTATTTAAATGTATATGTGTATGTATATCAGTCTCTGGTTCCCAAGATACAGGGAATCCTAGTTTGGGGCCAGATGACCGTGTGTGATTTGTCCTGGATATTATTATTATTATTATTATTATAATTTGATTACGTGACCGGCCTACTTTGTATGGAGATGCCCAAGATTGTTTTGCGAATTGACCATTGGTTATTGGGGAAAGTTGCTCAGTTTCAAGAGTAAAAGCCACTGTGTGAAGTTTTGGTGGGAAGTCACGTTCGTTTAATTGAAACATTTTTTCTTGTCATCTTTGTTACTTCACAGTTCCTACCCCTATAATATCTGCGCTTGTTATATGAAATATTTGAGTCCAAAAGAATATATTCATTCTAAACTCATTGATACCAAAAATATAACCATATCTGAGATACATATGCCCATGCCAAAATCGTTTTACACAGCTTTGGGGGCGCTCAACCCTTACGATCACTACGTTCACCTCACCAAACGCAAAAAAACAAATTTTCAATCAAAAAAAAAATTGTATTTTCCTCCTCTCTGGACATACTGCGCGTTCTGTTCCCATGAAATGAATCCTTTTTTAGACTCGAGAAGTTCACATATGCATATCGCAACTGCATGGTGAATAAACTTTTTAAACGCATCCAACTGCAGTGGAAGCCTGCATTTCCCGTTTGTGACTAGTTTGTTCGATACACTAGTCCATGTTGTTACTACGTGTACTACTTAGAAAGTAACTCTATGAAACAGCTCTATTTCTATTTGCTGTGTTTCGCTAAACTTTATAATTAACTTTAAAGGTCCTTCTGAAATAAAAAATTGTAGCTTCCACTCATAAAGCTGAACAACTATCGCAATGGAAACTATACTCAAATTTTGAACTTTTCTTTTTTTAATAAAATTGGCGAAATAGGAGCAACGAATCGACAAGGCTTTTCGCTCAGAGATAATCAACGAGGTGAAAAGTAACATCCGGGGCTACATTTTATCCTGAAAAAATATCTAGCTCCCTCAGGAATTATACCGGGAACACCAAAAATAATGCAGCTTGACAAAGGAACGCTATTTATTGCTATAAGTACTCAAACTATTTTATTGAAAGGTAAAGAGCTTAGATAGAGAGCGAGAAACAACACAGGATAATTTTATGATGAAACTAATTTCGGCGGTTTTTGAAGATGAAGAATGCATTTCGTCGCAAGCGGCTCGCGCACTGCGCATCCTCAAAGACAATCATAATAAACGTTAAAATAAAATAAATAAATAAATAATAACATTTACATCCACGAGGGCGGCGATTTATTACGTAAACACGATAGGCTGGTTCCCATAATACAGGGAATCCTAGTTTGGGGCCAGACTTTTGAGGGCAGAGTATCACGTTCTGCCTGCGTCAGACGCAAAAGCGCGTCACGCCTTTCAAAGTTTCGCATTTCGCAGCAAGTAAACGACAGGGGGTAATGACATTTGGTTTACGAACTGCGTTGCGTCGCTTCGTCAAATTTAATACCGATTGTACCTACAATATCTATCGATGTTAATACCACAGACTAACTACACACAGTAAGTATTTAAGTAATTACTAATTAGCGTTTGTTCTCATTCCTTGTCATTACCCCAAAAAATAAGAGAACACTCAAGTTCAGTGTGATAAAAAAAACGTTTTTAAGCGTGCTTAATGTAAAGACATAAAAAATAAATAAATCTATGAAGATTATTGAATTTTTCGAAGACCCATCTCAGGGCAAGTACCTAACGCTGTCTTGGCTATATCTATCATCAATTTACGGTCATAAATAAGTTACAAGTAGTACACAAAAAATAAGGCGCGTCGGTTATCTTCGTTCGCGCAGACAAGAACAAACTATCGACGGAAACACCCGAAACAATCAACGCACGGTGACAGCTTTCTGACAGCTGACAATTTCATTGAATCAGGCGCGAAATCAATCAACCAATAGCGGCAGAGATTTTCGGAACGTTTAATGACGGGTTACTAATGAAGCTACTTGATTGGTCCATCAGTTTCCCGCGTAATTAAAATATTGTCTACTGCGCAGGTACATCGGCAAGCCTTATTAAATGTATATTACTTGTAAATACCTATGTTTCTTAGACGTAAGTTGACTGGTTCAGAATTTATAGTGCAGTACCTTAGTTAAATATTCATAGAATGTCAATTGTCAGTCAATCTGTCAAACACGCTAACTGTTCCGAAAACAACATGATACACGCTGCAACTTCATCAATTATCTTATCTGACAAGATGCTGTGGACAATCACGAATTCACGATGATGGACATGAAGCAGACAAAGCCAGCAAGAATTAAGAACTTTTAAACGGCTTATTTTTATACATTTTAAATTGGAATTACTGTATTAGCCTACTCTGTGGCACCCAATCAATATTACCGTCTGCGAAGGGTAACTCATTGAATGAAACTAAAAATACGTCAATTGCTATGTATCTGTCTGTCTTTTCCATAATTCTTATTTTTATGAAAGACAGTCGAAGTTTAGGTAATTTAATTATACTGTACGCTTTAGAATTCCTAAGGTCACATTCAGGGTTAAATCGAGCACGCAAATAGCGCTTCAAAGTTAAGCAAATCCTCTCTTGTAATTAATCTTGTAAGTTTTTGCGGAGAGGCTTTATCAGATAATCTTTATCAAACTTAAGTCTTATCTACTTTAGTGAGAGAACTGTAAATACACGCAAAGTCATGGATAATTTGTATAGGTACTTATTAAATTAAAAAAATGAATAAACAATAGTAAAATAAAAGTACTAGGTTGATAAAACCACAGAGGAGTTCAAAACCAGCAGAGCGGATCGAATTCCAAACCGCGAAACGCACTGAAATTAATACATGCATGAAAATGATAACGTCTACGCTTATTTCGCTCTCCCCACCACGAGGCAGCGTGGCCGAGCGGTCTAAGGCGCTGGTTTTAGGCACCAGTCCGAAAGGGCGTGGGTTCGAATCCCACCGCTGTCAGATTACTTTTATTTCTACCTGATTGCCATATATTTTAGAGTCCACAAAGGCTTGAGGGTTTAGGATTGCTTAGTGTCGTAAGATTCGCCTCGATCCCCAAATTGTCATAGGATACAAGAAAAGTACATTTCATATTACATGTCATAGGATGAGTACATTTGTGTGAAAAGAAAAGGAATAATTTGATGTTCGATCATGCTAATAAAAACAATAAACAGAAATTTCAAGAGAAATCATTTAGGTTTATCGCTTCATATCGGGGACAAGGTTACCAATCATATAAGACAGTCAATAAAATAGTTCTGAAATATTTATTTGAAATGTCACCAAAACACCGATATTGTTTCAAAACTGGCCTACCATCTACGCAAATAAGATACCAAATAGCGTCATTATTCTATAAAGAGTGTTTGAAATTTTAAGGGGTTACTCAGAATCAAGTAGAATACAGGAGGAAAAGTATTTAAAAAATCCAATCGACAGTTATTGTTTATCAGTTTCCCATACAAAAATTTTTGATTCACTATTCTATTCAGATTTAGTAAGGGAAACTGTAAAAAAATGAGGATCGGATTTTTTTGATATTTTTCCTGTATTCTACTTGAAAACGGCTGCAACCATTTGACTATTTGTTTTTAGATGTTCGTACCAGTCTGAATTAGGTTTTTACGAAAAGCAAAATTGCAATCGAAAGTTTATTCAAACGCTTGTGTACAACGCGGCCATCATATACATCTAGTAATCAGATGTGCAAGTTTCTTTATGATGTTTTCCTATACAGTTAAATCTATTGTTCTGCCGTGCAAATTAAGAACACAGGAAGTGACAGATTTGGCGGGAATTGAAGTAAACCGTATTGCGTTTCCAATAAGGTTCAAAATCAATCGCACCAAGTCTTTTACTGTGTTCTTAATTTGCACGGCAGTGTTATGAAAATGCATGTAAGTGTCAAAAACTCATTGGTACATTGGCCTGGATATCAACTCGAGATCTCTGTTAGGAGGTCGAAATCACTATCGTGGTGCTACCGACAACTAACTACATTAACTAAACGCGTATCCGCGACTCTGACTAAATTAACGTAAGGTATAAAGACTGCCGCCGCCTCTACACATTTCTAACACCAGAATCTATCAGTATCATCATTGCCGGCTCTACAAGAAACTGCTATAGATATAACTTCTCAGATAACGATTGTATGTTGCTAGTTCTGTTTATTACTTTAATACGTGACAAAAATGCTGACGGAACACCTAATGGAAAGTGGTTACCGCCGCCTATGCTGCCCTCATTAGAAAGAATGCCCTCATATGGAGTTTCTGTACTCTTGCACTGGCGCCAACTCCATAGGGCCTGGGGGTGCCCGAGCCCCCCCAATGACATTATCAGCAACCCAATATTTTAGGTATAGGAAAATACTGGTGTGGCTTGCGGCTCGCGAACTGAGGACCCTCAACGATAATCACAAAAACGATATCCACGCGGGCGAAGCCGTGAACGAAAAATTTTTTTTTTCTGCCCTAGACCCCCCAATATTTTTACACCGGCGTTCTCAATGCTTTGGCGATCCTTCAAAAACCTTTTTATTTATCCCTTCTGAAAAAGTCTTAGGGAAAACCTCGAATAGAAGCCTATTCCATAGTTTGAGGGTTCTAAGAAGGAAACACCTCTAAAATGTATGAGTAAATTATCAATCATATTGTAAATCACTTGATAAATTATCAATATTGACCACTGTACTCAAAAATCGTTTATTCAATAAATAAATACTGTCATTTATTATTTTAACAGTACAAACAAACCCAGTGTAATAAATTTATCACTTTCTTGGAAATCAGTACTGATAAACAAAGGCAACAATTAATTACTATATACAAATGTAGGCATTTTGATTTACATATGCAATCTTCGTACATTAATTTCTATTTGTTTTATCATTATTAAAAGCAACTGGTACGTAAATGTAACTTAAAATATATTTTTTTATAGTCTTGACAGTCCCACTGCTGGACAAAGACCTTTCTATCCTTGCCCCATTGATCCCTCTCCCCGGCCAGCCCTTGGTGTATATGACATGATACCAAAAAAATTCACCTCAGCATTCCGGTAAAAACATTCAAATCACAAAAAAACAGTCTATCTCTTGTGTGTGTAACATGTTTTGCTTATAGATAAGATAAAACAGTGACATGAAAACTAAAGATAGATGATTATCAAAGTGACTGATAAAAGGTCGTTCACATAAACCTCTGTTATGTTGCTGATTAGATTAAGACCTTGTATAATTAGTATTTATTTATTTACTCATATTGTGACGTAAGTCGTATGTATTTTTAAAAATTGCAATAACTAATTAGCTCATTAGGTGGCCATCCATAAATTACATCACACCTTAAGGGGTAGGGGGGAGTCATAAACGTTGTGACGTTACATAATAAATAATAAAAAAATATAATTTTTGAATTTCTGTTTTCATTTATTCAATTCTGGGGAAAAAAATTGCAAAATATGTGACGTCACACCAGGGAGGGGGTGGTCCCACAAATGTGACCATCTGTGACAAGGACAGTGGGCAGGGGTCAAAAATCATTAAATTCGTGTGACGTAATTTATGGATGGCTCCTAGTATGAATCAAAGCAGTACACGGCAGAAGAAAGGGATGTCAAGGGCCAAGACCTTGCTTGGTTCACTGACACTGAGCCATCAAGTGGCACATATAAATACAACAAAAGATGTTGCATTAATGAATTAAGATAAATAAATTATATTCGTAGCAAATCAGATTTTTTGTGTCATGTCCCTGTGTATTTTTGCTTTGATATTGAATAAATAACTTAAAATCAGGGTTCGTAATTATCAAGATAATTATTTTCTTTGATAACTATCATTTTAACAACATTTTTGCAAAAATTATGAATTAGGCTGAAAAAAAATATCATATTGATACTTCTGGGTTCAAAGGGCGTATACGCCTAAGGTCTACTTAGCGTTTACGCCCTTTGAGCCCAGAAGTATTGATATATGTAATTTAAATATCAGAAAATAAAGGCTTTTATAATTGTAAAATAGTGACAACTGTCACCTATAGACTTAAAACCGTATGCTTTTTTTGTACAGTAATAATGCAATAGTACAATGGGCTATTAGGTCAATCACAAACCATTAATTACAATAATGTTATGAGAGAAACAGGCATGTAATTCCAAACAAACAGTAATTATGACTGTATCAATGGAGTGAGAATAAAATATGGGAGAACCAACTTTCTGCCTGTGGGTTTGGTCGCAAAACATTTTTGTTTATCCCTCAGGAACCATCTGAAGTATCAGGATAAAAGATAGTCTTTGCTCTTCACTCTCTATGTGCATGCCAAATTTTGTCACATTTATAATGTAAATTAGGGTGAATTGGAAACAATAATGAAATAAAAAAGTAAGATTGTTACACTGTGACACAGTGACTTTGATCATCATCAGCATCAGCCGAAAGACGCCCACTGCTGGACAAAAGCCTACCCCAAGGTTTTCCACACCGACTGGTCCCGACTTTGATATAGAATATAAAATTTTCTCAATATATACATATAACAACAACTGAATATTTTTGTTTTTATGTTAAAATTATCTCTCTAATTAGCCCACATTAGCCCACTGCTGGGTATAGACCTCTTCTTTTGCATGACATTTGTATTGATCCCTCGATAGTCTCACCCAGTAACATCCAGCAATGCTAACGATATCATCCAAAAACTCTGTTATTCCATTTGAGTTTTGTGATGCACTGTCCAACATCAGATAAATGCAATTCATATATGAGGTGACTTTAAATTAGTTCTTGTTACGAAAGGCTATGCATGTGCTCATGATAACAAACAACTGTTTCTTAAGAACCCACAGTAAAATTGCAAAAAAAAAAATGTGAAGTCCATACAAATTGATCAACTGACCGGCCAAATTACTTAGTATGAAGATTCCAAAATATATTTTTTTTGCGATTTGACTATGGTTTCTTTGGGGAAAAGTGTGTTATCATGAGCACATGCATAGTCTTCCATATCAAGAACAAATTTAAATGCCCATTGATATAAACTGGACAACACTAACAATACATTTTAGCTAGCCACCAAAGAGGACCGCTGGTTTATCTCCCGCATCACAAACAAGAAACACGAATAAAAACAATAAATTCGTTGCCAGATGACATGAGTCACCACAATAAAGCGCGGAATCGCTGATCATGTTGTGCACAGATGTATGCCAGTTATTACATCGTTATAATTAAAAAAGAAACATAAACATACCTTTATCAGCTCTGTTGAAAGCTCCAGCAACCACACATCGAAAACCGACACAATTTTGTCAGTGAAAATACTTCGATACTTTCACAGAAATTGGACACAACACAAACTGAACTAAATAGTTAAAAACTGCACATACACGGCGGTTTTTTCATTTCCACTTTGCGGGGCTTCGATTTAGTTATTTACATTTTCTAATCACATGTTCAAAACGCTAAAAATGTGTACAACCACCAGGGACAAAAATGGGAGTTGTATCGCATCACGCGCGGTCTGAAATAACACGGGCTAGCTACATCATCAGCGGCAATGGGGAACGTTATATATTTTATGTGGATTATCGAATTATACGGCTTTACGAGGAAGAGACGATAAATTGGATAAAAATAGATATAAACCAAACAACGAACAAACGGTGTTGGTGGAGAGAAGCGACTTACGACGGAACGGAGTCAAGCGAGCGAATTTGATGAATGAAGTAACAGGGTTGCCAGTAAATAAATAAAAAGTGCGAAATATGCACAAAAATATTGCAAAAAGTCACACTATCACTAACACTAATAATGTAAATTCGAAAGTGTGGATGTTTTCCCTTTTCCCGTTTTCACATTGAAACTGCTGACCGGAATAGATGTTTTTTTTAAAGAAAGGCGAAGCTAAGCTACAATGGTTTTGTACTTCTTTCATGTTGCAACGGAGCAATAATTACATTTATTCTTTCTTTTACCATCAGTTTTTACATTCGTTTGCACTACAACGGTTTACCTTTCTATCAGTATTTCTTTTTAGATTAGTTTTACATGCATCAACTGTAGCGTGTTTGATGCCAACCAAAAAGCCCCACGGAGCAAAGTTCTAACTATATTTCATTCCAATAAAAAAAAAGCAGGAACCGACACAGTCATGTCGACGTCAGTTGCGTATTAAGTTTGTTTACCTTTTGCTTTTTTTTATTGGAATGAACTTGTGGCGACATCTATCGCACCGCCACGAACCAAACCTAGAACGCGCTATTGAAAGTTTCTTCAGATTAACTACCACCTTCCAACCATCATTGGTTGGATCACGGCCGGTCCCTAGGCATACCACCTCGCCTGGCGGAGGTACCTTCCTTTTCCTCCGAAGAGTGGGAACACACAGTTCCTACAAACTATACCTACACCTATTGGTTACCGGTGTTGTACATCAGGAAGGATATTAATTTGAGATCTAAGACAACCGTGTTTTTATTTTGCTACTAGTGTCTAGTGACACTTTAGTTTAGACTGCGAAAAGACGAGCGAAAAATAATTTAAATATTTTCTATTAAAAGGTAGGTACATAAAGTGTGATGTTTGTACAGTTATTAATATACGGCATACGGCATAAAATAATATTTAATTTCAAGTAAATTGGGGTAGGCAAATAATTAAGTAGGTATTATTTCAATATAAGGAATAACGATAAATTACAACGGAGTGTTTTTTTTTTTAGAATTATGATGCCTCATACAGATATATATAAATCCACATCAGTCTTTTGTCTGTGGTTGAAAGTACAATATAAAAGAAAAATAAATTGTGCTGGGCCACAAAAAAGGGTACTTTTACAAAGTTAACAAATCTTGATTTATTTTATGGCAACACAAGGGCAAAACATTTTTATTGAGTTTTTTGGCTTCAGATTCTTATTTTACTGTAACTGTTATACATGGGTCGAGGGTTTAAACCCAAAAGGCATAAAAAGTAATAAACCCGGGCATTTTGGGCAGAAACGTGTTTAAACCCAAATAAATGCCCAAAGGCTGGGCAGAAACATTTAACACAGCTATTTACCGATTTGGGCGTTACAATAGGTAGTTTTAAGCAAAGGCTTGTTGATTTCAAAGGCGAAATCAGTGCCCTTCAGTTATCGACGTAGAATCAAATGGACGGCGGGTCTAGTACATGATTCACGAAAAAAGCGTCCGCAGTTAACCTATCCACACGTAGTTATATGCATAGAAACAACACATTTGCATTTCGATCGTGTGTCATTGCATTACGGTTGTTTTTGTTTGGAACAATTTATCACCATACCAAGCTTCGACTGGAACGTACTTCACCTTACGCAGCTTCGAGTGAAGACAGAGAAGTAATGGAGTAGATTTCACTTATAATGTTTTTTGTTGGCTATGTTATAAGTATTTTTTATTTTTGCAGAATCTTGATTATTTTTTTATAACAAACACAGAAACACGCTTAAGTATGAATTATACAGGGTGAAAATGATTCGAGCAAACAAAGTGGATTTTTGTACACAAAGACAAAGTATTCCTCTCGTCACGATTCGGCTATAATGTTTTTCCATAGTGCAGTGCACAACGTATAGGATCTCGGGGAAAGCTAAAATAAATAAAATATTTTATGTGATAAAAACAATAGTAAAAAGTTACAAAATATTTTAATAAGAAACTTTGTACTTGAAAGCGACTCTATAAAATTGTTCTTCCAAAGTTGTGATGTTCGATTGTTCGCTCATGGAAATCAAACTAAATGCGTAATTCAAATTAAAATAAACTACTGTGTTTCTTAGCAAAACAATACTTTAAAATGATAAAGTAAGAGTTTACTTACCGGAAATATGATACTCCATCCTGTTTTTTCACTTTACTTGAATAGTTTTTACAACTTTTCACGACGCAGTACGCCATTTTGGACGTGCAGTCAGCCGGCCGACCAAAATAAGACTGGCGCGAAATTAGACCTCTTTTTGCGTTTTACTACTCTTTTGGTTCGGACACTTTTGAGCGCTGACCCGAAGTCCATTTGTTTCTACGTCGCGTCGATGCCTTCAGTCTTCAAAATCACCTCATTCAAAATTCTTTAAAAATAATGAAGCAAAACACTCGTGCGCTATGTTCAAAATCTATACAAACAACGGAACGTTCCAAAACTTTATGTTGCTAAAAGTAAAGTTATTTATTCTTATATTTTAAAACATTTTAATGTCGAACTGTGTAATATTTCGATCCTACAAAAAGGAATCTGCATTAAAGTCAGGCGCAGTCCCAGGGAGGGGGGTCATAGGGGTCATGCATGACCCCCCAAAATCGTGGACGTGAAACCTTCTAAAAATAAACACGAATATTTAATAAATAATGAACCTCCACCTTGCTGCAGATTCTGCTACCTCGTTAATTACAATACTCGAGATACATGCAGAGGCGGGCGTCAAATTTACATAAACTTCTTAAAAATGTAGGTTATCTGAGATACTTTATCTGATAAATTTTAAATGCCGCAAAGGTGCAGGTAAAATAAAAATATATCCCCGCCCCTCAAATTTTTGGCTGCGACCGCGCCTGATTAAAGTTTAAGTAGTGTCTAATTCAGTTAAAAATAAAATTAAAAAAAGGTATTTCTGCCCAGCGTTTGGGTTTAAACCCAAGCAGAACTGGGCACTTATTCAATCTGCCCAAAAAACCCGAGCAGAAAACCATCTATCTATAGTAACTGTAATAAAGAAAGTAGAAAAAAAATGCATTTGGAAAACTTTAGTATCAAAGCTTGATACTAAAGTTGCATTTGGAAAACTTTAGTATCAAAGCTTGATACTAAAGTTTTCCAAATGCATTTTTTTTCTACTTTCTTTATTCTTTTAAAATCTTCTATAATTACATTTATTTAATAAGTATGTATATAAATTATCATCACTATAAATTCTACTATTTTGTGCCAGTCTCAAACATGAGACACATCATCTCATAGCTTTTGTAGCCCGTCGAACAGCACCTCACCATTCTTCTCTCACCACAGCTCACCCGATTCAGAGGAACTCCCACTGCAGACTGGACCTTATCTGTCCAGCACATGGAGGCCCTACTGTGCTCTCATCACCTATTTTACCCTGAACCCTGAACAACAAGTGCTCAGTGGATCTCCACACCCATTTGAAAATAAAACTGTGAAGCCAACTAAACTCGAATTTTATTTTTGTAGCCCAATAGTAATAGTGTATTATATTTTGTGGAATGAAGATTTATTCTGCCATGATAAGAAAGAAGGCCGCAAAGTATACGGTAACTATATGACATAAGTCCCTCGCACAACTAAACCCTACTATCTCATTTTTTGTAAGTTTTTAAAAACAACCCTATTTTAATAAAGTCCAAACTCAAATAATCAAGGTTATGAGATAGGAGAGTTAGTCGTGCAAGGGATGATACTCCATACTTTGCGGCTTTCTTTCTTATGAGGGCAGTATTTTGAATATTCTGTGTAGAATTTATCAAAATTACACATTGGGCCCAGTGTCATTAGTTTTATGAGCTCAGAGTTACAATCTAACATTTACACAACATTTATACAACACAATTTTTTATAATCCAACATATCTGAATGTGTGTTCAAATAATATTAAACACAATTTTTTCGTCAAATATTCTAAGTTACAAGATGCAATTTGAAACTTTTAAAATGTTAGCGCCCAGTGGTTACAATTTTGTCGAAATTTACAAAAAGGACAAAAAACATCAATTAACACAGTACTTTATTAAAGAACCTTGTACTTAAAAATAGTATTTATTTACACTCACTTCATGTCCAAAACACTTAGATATACTGAGAATCAGAGCACAGAGGTTATGTTGGTTTATCTCGTCGATACTGTCGCTTCTTTCCTCGCCGCGTCTTGCAGAAGTTGGGTGTCCACCTCGTCGGCTGGCAGCTGCACGTAGCGCACGACAGAGCCTCGAATAAAACAGTTTTTCACAGATAACATGTGAGGATATTTGTCTGGATCAATGACGCTTATGTCCGACAATTTTATATTCAAGTATTGGTCGACGGAATGCAACGTTCCACATATACTGAGATCGTTTTTCAGCTCCACGACAACGTCTTTACCGACTAGTGACTTGAAAAACGAGTAAAATAACATTTTTGTTTGTTTATTTGGTGAATTTGTGAAATCTAATCAAAAGCCGCTTTTTCTCAACGCAACAAAGCCAAATAAGAGTGTGACCAGCTTTTGACACATTTTATCCGCACATAACAGTCTGTCAAAACAGTCTTGAAAGCCGATTTTACTGGAAATACATTTATTTACGATGGCAACTGATACAGATAAAACGCGAGACCTTCAGAAAACTAGGCTTTATTAAACTTAAAGAACTTAGCCAGATAAGATAGATACAACGAATACATAGGAATGACAGAATACCACAGATAAGTATATATCATTCTTCCCAGCTGTTGTTTTGTCCACCATCCTTACTCCATTTCCTCAATCAGCCGTCTAGGCGGTCTTGTGACACGCGAGCTACGCCGAAGGGCCATAGGCGACGTCGGACTCGTTAGTGGTGGTGGGCCTGTATCAGCAAGATCACCACAATGATGGTTAAGGCTGAGCCGGTGGTACGGGTTCGTCATAAATATCATCTACGCCGAAGGGCCATAGGCGACGTCGGACTCGTTAGTGGTGGTGGGCCTGTATCAGCAAGATCACCACAATGATGGTTAAGGCTGAGCCGGTGGTACGGGTTCGTCATAAATATCATCTACTCCATCGGGAAACGGGGCCAAGAGTCTATTGGAAACCGTAGTCTCTCTACCATCAGAAAATCTTATAAATGAATATTCCGGGTTGGCTTGCAAAAGCTCAACTTCTTCTACCAACGGATCATATTTAGAAGAGCGTACATTTTTCTTCATAAGTACGGTTCCGGAAGAAGTTAGCCATGTCGGCATGGATTGTCCATTCATTGATCCAGTGGCGTAGCGTGGGTTTTCGCCGCCCGGGGCCCATCGAAAATTTGCCGCCCCTTTCTATTTTCATCATTAGTAAAAAAAAAAAAAAAAACAGCCCCAAATTCTGTAATCAATAAAAAATGTACTCTTCGTGTTTGTTAAAGCTAAATCTTTTATACAATCGATGTGTATGTCATGATCGATTGCTAATTACTAATACAGCTAAATTGGAAATCTGTTATACTAACTACACCCCGCCGCACATCGAACCTGCAACCTCCTAATATGTGAAGTGAGCGCATTATATACTTCCGTGGGTGAGCGGTCACGGACATATGCAATTTACGAAACAAAAGCGCGAGCGAAGCGAGCTCGAAATTTTTTTAGTAATCTAAGAATATTTATGTTAAACCAACAAAAACCCTTTTACTTGGAGCGCTCAGCGCCATTTCAACCTACCAGGGTGCTTGGCGCCCCCATAGGCTCGATGCCCTGCGTGTGCACGGGTGGCGCGACCCAAATTCCGGCCCTGTGCAAAATAGTAACTGACTTGCTGACTTGCTGTATGTACGGGTTTCATTCTTCATACGATAACATTTGTTTTCATGACGTTTTAGCTGGGTTAGACGTATACAGTTAGGTAAAGCAATCACATATTGTTAATACTATTGAAAAAAAGTACAAATTCACCCTAAACGTGACACTTAAGAGGCGAAAATTTTAAAAATGTCGGACTTTTTCCCTATTTTTGGAAAAATCAATTTTTTTTTTAAATTAACTTTAGCCTATCCGGTAGGAGGTTAGACAAGGTATCTGGGACACCCTATAACTTTGAATATTTTTTATCATACATTTCGATTGCTTAAGCCGTCCTGTTCGACGTGCCTCAACCTTAGGTAATGTTTAATTAACTTCAGTATAGAGAATTTTCTTTCAAAATTGGCATTGTTAAAAATATTCTTAACATTATGATAATATTTGGTAAACCCTCTTCAAGTTTATCATATATTTTAGTAAGCCCTGTGAGTTAGATATAATTATGTAGCTCTTTTTTAAAGTCTGGATCTGTTGCAGCTACAAAAGTACGAAAACGTTTGAAATCTTCTCTATTAATATCTTGAGGAGCGAGATCTAAGGGCTCGTTCATGGAGACACGGCGCGTTTCGCAGTCAAATCAAACATATGGTAATCTATGAGAGCGTTCATGAGCGCCTAGTGACGCTTCTGGGTCTCTATAATATAGCATAACTTTTTTATGACTATTTGGCCTTTGCATAACATTATTTGGCATAAAATATTTTGGCATAAAAAATTTTGCGCATATTTACGTTTTCCTAAAATTTATGAGCATAATATTACTTGGAATAATTAGTAATGTCCCTAACTATAAAGTTGCATAATGTTAAATTTCCTAATAATATTATAGCATATCAAACTTAAGCATAATATTCATTCGAATAATAGAAAATTTGCCTAAATAATAAGTTGCATAACATTAAATATACTAATAGTATTTTTGCATATCTTTCGTTTCTCAGAAGAAAAATATGAGTTAGGTTGCGTTTTCCTCTCTATTGATTATAATTATTCCACACAACGTTGTAATTGCCATTATTTATTTACTCAAAAAGCAAAAAATCTTTTGATGAACTTTGTATGGGAAGTCCACAATTTTTTTTGCTTTTTGACCATGACTGACTTGGGGAAAGTTGTTCAGTTTGATGAGTAGAAGCCACAGTTAAAATATTACCAGACATTTTATAATCACCTGTTATATTATTAATTTGAAAAGTATATTTTAAAATGTTATTGTCTAATTTAAATTAAATTTAATAAGGTCAACTATAATTAATTATTATTCAAAATGAATTTTGCATGTTTTTTACTAAAATGGCATGAGTAATTTTTAATATATTATTTCAAATTTTTATATTTTTAAATTAAATCCAAATAAATAAATGTAATACCCAATGTATTACGCATCTATTTCTTTAAATTATACAGTAATTTTAAAGCTAGTCTACCTTGTTTTATTTATTTTTAACTTCATTTACTACTTATAGCGTAGGTTGTAAGAACCAGTATATTAGTACAAGGTAGTGGTAAGTAGCAACCTGCCTTAGGTTGCTAGTGGTAACTAGCAACTTATCTAAGATTGCTAGGAAGGGAAGCATTCAATCAAGTATGCAAGCACGCAAGCAAGCAAGCATGCAAGCAAGCAAGCATGCAAGCAAGCAAGCATGTTCAATCAAGTATGCAAGCACGCAAACAGGCAAACAAGCAAGGAAGCATGCAAGCATGCAAGCAAGCAAGCATGCAAGCATGCAAGCAACCAAGCATGCAAGCAAGCAGTCGATCTGTGGATGTTTTATCAATCGAACCTAACACTGCGACTGTGAGGGGCCTCACAGTCTCCGAACCTAAATTAACCGTGTCGGGGTGCTCCGAATTCCCGAGCTCGCTTCGCTCGCTCCAGCATTAGTTTAGGACTTCCGTGTTCCGTGTAATTAGGGCTTTTAATATTTAGGCCTAATTAAAATTATGAACTTTACAGTTATGTCAATTACTATTTAGGTCATTTATTATTTAGTCAAAAGTATATTTATGCAGTTTTCAATTAAGACAATTATTGTTTAGTCATTCCTAATTTAGGACATTATTGTTTATTACTTTCAAAGTTTAGGGGGAATAATAATTATGCAGAATTACGATTAGGCAGATTTATATTTCTGCGCAAGATTTTTATGCCTTACTTGTTATGCCATAGGCAATTATGACATAAAATTTTATGCGATACAAAGGGCACCCGACGCTTCTACATGAACGCTCTCATAGATTACCATATGGTTTTTAGACCTCGCAACGCGCCGCGTCTCCATAAACGAGGCCTAAGTGCAGTTCATCGACGCCTAATAACACTAGGTAAAAAAAATGCGGCGCTCGCCGCCCCTATCCATGTGCCGCCTGCCGCCCCTATCCATGTGCCGCCCGGGGCCATGGCCCCCCCGGCCCCCCCCCACGCTACGCCACTGCATTGATCTACGAGGGTGATGGAACAATCGTTCATGGGGCGTATTGTTCGTGGCTGTGCATAACAGCGAACGTATTGCATGTAAAGATTCAGGTAGCACTCGTTCCCAGGCATTTACATTTAAACATTTTGATTTTAGATTGATAGAGAATTGTATGGTCCTCCATAATGTACCATTTAGACGTTCTACCTGTCCATTGCCCTGTGGGTTGTATGGGGTAGTCCGGCTGCAAGCAACGCCCAGAGATAACAAAAATTGTTGCACACTTGTCGACATGAAAGCAGTTCCTCTGTCAGAATGAATGAAAAGCGGAATTCCAAATACAAAGAAAAGGTATTTGAGGCATCTTATCACGGACTCAGCCGATACATCAGGACAAGGATAAGCGAATGGAAATCGAGAGTATTCATCAATTATAGTCAAAATGTATTTATTTTTGCTGTTAGAAGGTATTGGACCTTTGAAATCTATGCCGAGCCTTTCAAAAGGAGCAGTTGCTTTGATAAGATTTCCTTGAGTTTTATGAAATCGTGGTTTAACTTCAGCACATATTTGACATGATGATGTCATAGATTTTATATCATTTATGGAATATGGCAGGTTTTTAGTTCTGATCCAATACGTCATTCGTGTAATACCGGGGTGATCAAGAGCATTGTGCAAGTCAGTTAAAGTGTACGTGTTCATATTGGCACATACACGAGAAAGAGCATCCGCTGCTAAATTTTCCTTTCCGGGTCTGTATACAATATGTTGACGTTTGCGATGGTGACCTCCTCCCGCAACTAGGGTCTGTGCTCTCCATGGAGAGATACTTGGTCGTATAACTCCATCCTCCAACAGTTTCGTCACCTCCTGTTTGATAAATATTTCATCCTCTTCAGTGTGTCTTCTCGATTTGACAGCAATCGGTTTTATAGCAGGTGACAGATTAGTGAAAATCGAGGCTGGGGGTACTGAAGCTTCCATCACATTACAAATAACTTACAAATAACTTGACCACCAAAGTTTAAGACAGCTGAAGTGTGCGATTTTAAAATATCGTGTCCGATAATGACATCTGCACACAGGTTGCTCACAATCAGTAAGGTTTTTTGTTTGTAGACATGTTTGTCAATCTCAAGAGTTGCGACACATGAACCTTCAACGATAGAGGTATGATTCAATGCAGCGAGCGTTATAGTCTGATTGCAGTGTTTCTTCTTTAGTTGCAATGTTTCAGCTAATCCTCTGTCAATAAAACTCACTGAGCTGCCGGTATCCACAAGGGCGTCTGCAGTATAGTTGTTAATGGTAATGGGTATAGTAGCTTTGCGAAGGCTCCCCGGAGAGGCTGCGATTATGGTCGCAGTGTTCGCAGATATATCTTGAGAAATGGCATTAGTTGTGAAGTCACCTTTGCCGCTACTACGGCAGACATTAGCGAAATGACCCTTTCTTGAACAAAGCTGACATATTGCATGAAAAGCCGGACATTTAATACGCTGATGTACGTTTCCGCCACAAAAAAAAACAACGACGTCTTCTTTGACTAAAATTTATTGCAGCTATATTGTTTAGATCTTCTTTTCCTTGAGAGGAAACTTCTTGAGCAGGAATAGCATTCAGTAAGGAGTTTGGATTAGACATGAGAGAAAATGATTGAAGACTTTTTTCGGCGGTCTCTAATGTGATTGCTTGGTTTTGTGCTTCTTGAAATGACAATGTCAAATTTTCCAACAGTCGCTGTCGGATTTTTGTGAATTAATGCCCGATATGAATGCATTACACATGAATTCATTTTGATTTTCTTCAGCACGAAAATCACAACTTTGAGCTAGCAGTTTTAAAGCACGAACATAGTCTGATATAGCTTCGTCTGTTTTTTGCTGTCTAGTAGATAGTATGTGACGTGCCAGAATACGGTTTTTCGGCTTTTCATAGGTTCTCCTAAGCGTCTCTATAGCCTGGCCGTAGCTAGCACAATCTTTGATTAGGGTAAACACTTCAGGAGCCAAATAATTTACGAGAAGCTTCAATTTCATCTGAGGTTCAGCGTCACGTACTTCTTCAGAAATAAAATTCTCGAATGTATGGTACCAATGATTCCACTGGAGTTCCGCACTGGAAGCGCTGGGATCCGCGCTGAACTTGTCAGGATTTAAATACCTCGACGCACGTACAGCCATATTGGAGACAGTTGAATTTGAACTCTGTGTCAGATTTATCTTCTTTACTAGACATCGTGTTGAAAATAATATTTTCCTTGTGTTATTGTAACATTATACTTTTAAGTTTAATAAATTGATACAGATAAAACGCGAGACGTTCAGAAAACTAGGCTTTATTAAACTTAAAGAACTTAGCCAGATAAGATAGATACAACGAATATAGTTCGCGTCACGTAAAAAGAGCGCTGGCTGGCGTTCCGATGATGCACTCTGTCAGCAACTGTTTAGTTCCCTCTCTTTCACACTTACGCGATTTATATTATGCTATCCTGTTGTCAGAGTAAACTGATGTGACCTCGGAACGCCCGCCAGCGCTCTTTTTACGTGACGCGAGCTGTACAGTCACGTGCACCTAAAAGTATACCCCTAAGTAGTGCCATCTAGCGAACCACAAAATTAATAAATAAAGCATGCATAATGGCATGGCTGTTGGCATTATGCTGCTGGCCACTGTTAGCCTATTTCCTGATAAGTATCCAGGCATATTCGAGAAACTATAGTTTAAATTTGTCAGTCACTACTATGGCTGTCTTGGTCTAGTGGCTGTGGCGGTCGGGCAGTCGCACGGAAAACGCGGGTTCAAATCCTTCGTAATAATATAAACTAGTTTTATTTTATTTTTATTTGTTAGATTGACTAGACATTCAACATCGCTGACATCGACATCGACAACAGCGATCCCGATCGCCCAAAGAATACTTTGCAGCGATTATGACGAACTGGATCCACTGCATATTGTGTTACTTTGAATTTGTGGGTAGACAAAAATAACTGTGATATTTTATTAACTCCTGGCAACTTCACTTTTATATTGACTGTTGTTATGTCAACTGTGATTTACGTGTAACTATTATATCATGTGTGGACTTATCTGCACTTATTTATTATTGTCAATAATGCCGTAGTTACTCGTATCAAGTGTATTGAAAGCGATACTAATTTGTTTTATTAGAACAGAATAAAACTATAAGTGACGCCGAGATGTTTATTTAACTGTAAGTATTTTAAGCATAGTTTTGTCAATAATTCACAATAAGTTGAGTTTATGAGTTTATATTATTTATAAAAGTTAACATTATCTATTTTTTCCAGCCAGAAACCATTAGATTATGGATCATGCGTTATGAAGACACTAGAGATATACA
The DNA here is from genome assembly GCA_958295455.1 of Coleophora deauratella. Lineage (NCBI taxonomy): Eukaryota > Metazoa > Arthropoda > Insecta > Lepidoptera > Coleophoridae > Coleophora > Coleophora deauratella. The sequence continues at coordinate 6,698,104 of OY282414.1, read as the reverse complement.
GCCCATACAACCATACGCAGCCCCAGTGATGTTTACCGCTCAGTCTGCACGTCAGCGGGAGAGCGTGGGCAGTCACACGGCTAATCCTTTCTTAGAGACCAAAAAACATTCGTAAGAGACCAAGACGAATGCTAGTGCAGATGGTAAACCCGTGAAAACTGTGCGAAGTTCAAGTTGCTAAAGAGTATATACATATTGTCCAGCAGCGGACCTTTTGGCTGAAGATATAAGTTTCGGTGAAAAATCTTTTAAGTCAGACAAGACTGGACGCAGATGGACAAAAGGTGCTATTGCGGAGGCGTGGAGAAAAAAATGTGATCTGTGTATGTATATTAATAAATTAAACTTGTGGCAGAATAACTTTAGGATACTGGGGAGTGCAGATGAATGTGTTCAATGGGCCCCGGTGAAATAATGGAACTAGGTTGTTGTCTCAATAGTGAAAATTATAATTAGAAACACTAAACGTTATTTATTTATTGTTATTTCTATCACGTTATCAAAATTATTTTTATATTGTTGTTATTATTGTTATTTCCGAATTATAACCTAAAGTTATTCTGCCTGTTAATGTAAAGCTTAAAGTAGCTGTTTAAAGTGATGTTATTGTTATTAGTTAGAAAGAATTTTCATTTTCTGACTAGCTAACATGTTTATTCACAACACGCCCACTTTAAGCTAAAGGGAACAGAATATATTGTTAACATTATTTTATTTCAATGACAAATGATATAAATTTATAATAAAAGGTATTTATAAGTATTACTCTGAGTTTTTTCTTACCATTTTTTAAAATAATACACATTATAATAAACTAATAAGTAGTAAAACGATAAATGAATAAAAAACTTTAAAAATTACAGTCATAGAAGATTTGAACCCGTTGCCGCTGGATTTATGATCGCAGTCTTATCCACCTGAACCGTTTCGAAACTAAAGTATAGTGGTTAAATTATGATAGACCTTCAAACTACATGATGATGTGGGCAATCGACCAAATATGATTTAATTATTCACCGTTTGTCTAGTCTCATGTGCATGCATTGCCTGCGATGCCGCTTCGGCAGCTACTGTGTCGTATTTATTAGTAACTGATTTGCTAGATGGCGCTACTTAAGGGTATACTTTTAGGTGCACGAGACTGTACATAGGAATGACAGAATACCACAGATAAGTATATATCAGCAACTTTAAAATTCTGGATAGTCATTGGTTGAATGTGCTCGAATGTTGCCGTGTCGAAACGAACAGCGCCCTCATTTATTTTCAAGACTTTCTTTACAGACTGTATAGTACGCGTCACGTAAAAAGAGCGCTGGCTGGCGTTCCGAGGATGCACTCTGACTGCAATTGTTTAATTTAATACCCTCTCTTTCACACTTACGCGATTTATATTAAGCTATCCTATTGTCAGAGTGCACTGTTCTGCCCTCGGAACGCCCCCGCCCCAGCGCTCTTTTTACGTGACGCGAACTGTACATCGGTATTCAATGTCGACATCGACATTCGTTTCTGTCCTACTACAAGTCAAGAAGTTCATTGATGATATTCATAAATGAGCTTTTGTGTTTCATATGCTTTTCTTAGATGATTGAATAATTGAGGATTTGAGGAAGTAGAAAGTAATCATCATGTTAGTTTTATATAAAATTCCCTGAAGTTTAAGGAAAAGGTTTGAGAACATACAACATTATAGTAAACGATAGTGTCTCCATTTCTACGTATGATCCAAGCTCCTAGAGTTTTTGAGTATACGAGGCTTTAGTGCCGTTTAAAAGATGTCCTATGATCATATTCTACTCATTTGTGCCGCTACGGTTGAAGAAATATTCGATGGAGACGGTAGTACAGACAGCGAAATGCTTTTGACATCCTAACCTAAAAATTTTCGAAACCAGGCAGCAAAGACGTTTTGCTTGAAATAACTTTTGTGACGGAGAAAAAAATAAGATCCAACAAATGTCCGATGTAAAATTTGCAGTAGTTTTGATACAATTCGACTCAGATGGTGGTACAGAGGATTTCGTCGGGCCCACCTGAGATCAGGACAATGAGCCTGTGCAGACACAAACTGATTAGTGGAACACTGTCACAAATCGCAAACGATCATTTGTAACGCATTCGCAACATTTGTGACGCAACAGAAAAAAAATATAAGCGATCGAAACTTTCGAGGCATTTCCCCGTCTCCCACCAATACACCTCAATTTCTCCGTAAGTTTGGCGTCACAAACGTAGTGAGTTAGTTCCAGGTGAATGTTTTTTCCGTCACAAAAATATAGTTAACAATCAAAAGTATACAGAGATATCAATACCCCAGTTTGTATGGAGATATTAAAAGTAGGGTGTATTTCATTTCTATTTTTGTAGGACTACAGTTTTACAATGACTTTATAATATAAAATTATGTTTTTAGTATATTAAAACCTGCTCTACTATAATTCGTAATATTGTTCTTGTAGAGAAAACTAATCTTTAAAAAAATTCAATAATTATATATTTCTTAGTGAATTTACCATAATATTACTTTCCGGTAGTTGTCTGCTAGTCATTTGGGTTACTTTTTATCAAATGTCAAAAACGGCATTTTGTTCTAAAAATGTTTGAAATTTGGAACGATGTCGCCATTGTTCAAAATAGTAGTTTGCATACAAATTAGGAAATTCTTATAAATTGAAAATGTAATGAAAATTAAAGTGATTAAGTTTTTCATCAATTTCAATTAAAGAGCTATTTAGTCAATAATATTTCGTAATTTATTTTTCATGCGGTCAAGTCCCGTATAAGAGTGCCTTCTCTCTATACAGGGTGTTAGGTAAAATAGTGCAGATCTTTTAAGGGCTAGAAGGGGACCCTAGATGTAGTACATTTATGCTATTTACAAATTTATATTCGCTTTAATAACTGAGAAAATCGAAGGTTTTGTTTCCGTGAGTGGCGGCCCTTAAATAACGTCATAGCCCGCACAGATCACGCACACATGCACGCGTGCGCAGAGCGAGTGACAGGCTCACGCACACACAGAAACGAGCGCGCGCACACACACAAACGCGCTCGCAAATTCTCGAATGCACTGTTTAGTCGCGCACGCATTTCATCCGCTTTTTCGCACTCTTTAACTGACACTTTGTCCTTGATGTAGCCCCACAAAAAGAAATCCATCGGTGTCAAGTCTGAGGAGCGCGCTGGCCAAGCGACCGGATCGTGTCGACCGATCTAGTTCTCGTCGAATTCGCGTCGAAGTACGTTCCCCACGGTCCTTCAACACGTCGTCTTTCAGACAGTGGGTGGTCATCTAGTATTGGTACCTCATTTTCTTCTAAGAAGCTGCTGTATGCCTCAGCAGTTAACCTGTTTGGTAGAAAGAACGGACCTACATGCGTGTTGCCGCGATTAAACATTCCACATCGCGTGAATGTGCTCTTATCTGACCATAATACATTTTGAACTAAATCTGTTTCCTCCTCGGTTTTCCGTAGCAACCACTGACAGTATGACACGCGATTTCCAAAGTCTGGCTCTATCAGGTGCTGAACAGTCTTTACCTTGAAAGGATGTTGCAAATCATCTTTTAAAATCTTGTGTACACTCCAGTTGCTGATTCCAAATATCGTTCCTGCCGATCTTGTGCTATCCTCGGGCTCTTCTTCGAAATGTTCCAGGATAGCATCCCGCAAGTTCAAACCGACGATGCTCGACCAGCGTCACGGTTTGGCCTCGCGAACGTTCCATAGTCCCTTAGTCGCTGAACAACATTCCGTATCACTCGTCCGCTGGATGGCGTTTGTATGACGAAAGTGCTCCCGGTACAAACGTAGGGCTTCCTCTCCGATTCCATGAGTCATCCCATAAGCTAACACCATGTCAGTGTATTCAACATTTGTAAACTGATAGTTCGGCATCATTAACAAACACGAAATTACAAAATCCAAAAAAAAGTCAATAAACAAATTCAATGCGCAATAGCAGCGTCTTTAAACAAGAGTCAATAAAATTACAGAAAACACGACAGCTCTACTCCACAGCGAAGCAAGACCAACAGTGTAGGTATTAAATTCTCGCTGGGCGGCGCGGCGCGACGCGGTTCGCGGGGTGACGACGACGTTGCCACTTTGAATAGATACCTACTGGTTGAGCGTCACATGGGTAAAAGAATACGATAGTGGTTGTAGGTTTGGTTTAGCCCTCAGTTGGTAAGCCCTTGGCATCATCTTACCTGATGGTAATTCGTAAGTGATGAAGGTGGAGCTTACCAAGACTTCCCAACGCAATGGGGAACTGGCTACCTTATTTTCATGCCGGAAAACATCAATGCTGTTTACATTGCCCTACCACCAACCAAACAGAGTTCTACAAAGTTGGACCCCGCCGGGAATCGAACCCGCGACCACTAGGCTACGGAGGTGGTTGAAAGGTCCTAAATGAAAGTCCTAAAAACTAAATTGCAATAGAAAAATTTGATTTCATTAAAAAGGCTGGACCACATAAGTTTAGTCGTACGCCTGATTGAAGTAAGATAAGACTTGTTTGACGGTAATAATAAAGTTCAGTTCATTAGATTACTATCAGTTGACATATTACTCGTACTGTTTTTCCTAAATTATAAAAACTATACCTACGACCTACGTACTATTCGCAGATACAAACATACGTACCTAGTCCACGTGGACTGAGCGGTGCTCGTAGCGTGGGACGCATGCGCGGTAGCGCGCGATAACCAACCAATAGCAGCGCGCACCCGGGCACGGGTCGACGCAAAGCGCAGCCACAATGGAAAACTGTGACGCAGTAGTCAGTAGCGAAACTTACTTTGCTAAGTGCGTTCGCGTTTCGCGCACCTATGAGAATTTTATCGCGCATTGTACTCTGCCTCGGAGCAATCGATTTACTCCGTGTTTATTTCCAAAGTAGTAAAAGTCACCGTACAAGTGAGTCCATACTGGAGGAGTCGAAGATCAAAAACAGTGAGATACTCTTGTCTACAGTAATCCGAAGAACACTGCTATTTCGGTCACGTTGTGCGGAGAGAGCCTACAAGTTTGGAAAGATCCATTCTTTATGGAAAAGTGGAAGAGAACAGACCGTGGAGCCGCAGACCAACTCGATGGGCCGATCTCGTCACGAAGACGCTGAAGATAGCGATTCACGAGGCATCGAATCTAGCTATGAACCGCGAGGCTTGGCGTTACACTATCCAGGAAAATAGGCGTTACACTATCCAGGAAAATAGTAATTGAAGGGGGTGACGATCCTCAGCACTGAGGGAGAGGGACCGACTAAGGAGGAGGAGAAAAGTGCGTCAGAAAACTGTAACCCAAATCGCCAGATATCCAGTGTGAACACCATAGACGGGATCGTTCAAGCGCTTCGGAGAGAAGGCCGTGACTTCATCAATGGTCCTCGTGCGTTGCAGGAAGTTTGAGCAGCAGTTGAGCAGTTTCGAGACCGCTGGCTAGGACGAGGAGGATCAGAGGCTTGGCCGCCACGGTCACCCGACCTTACCTCATTGGATTTTTATGTGTGGAACCACGTGAAAGACTTAGTTTTTAAGTTCGAAAGTGAGAGTGAAATGGAAATGCGAGTCAAAATCGACATGGCCTTTGATATTATTCAAATGGACCCTCAGGTCATTGGCTCCTTGCATAGACCTGTGCGAAAACGTGCTAGACTCTGTGTACGTGTAAACGGTGGGCATTTCGAACAATCTCTAATATCTACTTAGAATTTGTTTATCTACCTATCTCTACAATTAAACTATTTATCAAAATAACAACTTAATTGTTTAATTTGGATTTCCCTACTAGTATCTGGCTTGTCTACCAATATTTTTTTAAATTGCTAATGATCTTACCTGATCGCCTGCGTGGCTCAGCAGTGTAGCGCTCGCTTCATAAGAAAGGTTGCGGGTTCGATTCCCGACATTTATGTTTGGCGGCAAGACTGGTAGTTGCTAGCTATTTTTGAAAGAGATCTAATTACTTAGGCGACTTGTTAAACGCCCTACCACCAACCAAACCGAGTCTTTTCGAAGTTGAACCCCGGTAGGATTCGAACCCGCGGCCTCCCGTGTCCAGGGGCGCCGACTTCATAAAAATATTGGGGGTAAAAATAACAACTTAATTGTTTAATTTGGATTTCCCTACTAGTATCTGGCTTGTCTACCAATATTTTTTTAAATTGCTAATGATCTCACCGGATCGCCTCCATGGCTCAGCAGTGTGGCGCTCGCTTCATAAGGAAAGGTTGCGGGTACGATTCCCGACATTTATGTTTGGCGGCAAGACTTTGGTAGTTGCTAGCTATTTTTGAAAGAGATCTTATTACTTAGGCGACTTGTTAAACGCCCTACCACCAACCAAACCGAGTCTTTTCGATGTTGAACCCCGTTAGGATTCGAAACCGCGGCCTCCCGTGTCCAGAGGCGCCGACTTCATAAAAATATTGGGGGCTAGGTCATATTTTTTTATTTTCCTGATATTTTCTAACTAGCTATCGCCCACGGCTTCGCCTGGGTGGATATCGTTTTTGTGATTACTGTTGCCCTATGGACTCCAGATTGTTTACCGCTCTGCCATGCAGGCGGTTATCCCCGCGCCCGCCGCCCGCGGCGTCCGCACGTCGTCGCCCCGTGTGTTTGTGTGTTTGCGTGCGTACCTATTGCATGACGTCATTGAGTAAGACAGCAATACTGATTTTACGTGCGTGAAAGAGATGGAACAAATAAGGGCGGCGATACACGGGAGCAGTTTAAAAAAAAATTGTAATCGAAGTTTTGTGGGGAAATTTTAATTTAAAAAATCTGGGGTTAATTGTGAGCGTTCAGCATGTCTGACTCGACCTGAAAAAGTGGGTGCAAAGCGGAAATTTGAGAAAAAATAGGGCAACTTTACACCCTTATTTCTCGTAAACTAAGGGGAATATAGACTTCGCTCTTTTTTATTTGTGATAGGTTCTGCAGCCCCTACGTGCCATTTAAATATCTGCAGTATTTTACCTAACACCCTGTATAGATTTTAAGTGTGAAAAATTGCATCTTCTATCAAGCCTAGAAATTAATGTACTTGTAGGGTACACTTTCAGCGTAGCGTTCGACGCTCGCGTTGATGTCTTTTATATGATGGTGTAAGGTACACTTTATTATCCCTACATATTTGACTAGCATTTATACTACAACATTCATACTAACATTTACACTATACATACTTCTATACTACATACCAAACCTATATATGTATTTACATTCTTACCAACAATCACACTTTACATATTTACCAGCTCGTTGAGTTGATTTGTTGGACTCAAAATTATACAATGGAGACGCGCACTTAAAAACCCGTCCCATTGTTCAACGCGTGACGTAGTTGCCTGGCTAACCGGCCGGCGGCCTGCTCCGGCGCATCCGCGCGCCCGCGCCCCGCGCCAGTCGAGATCTACTCACGACGCTAGACGCACGATTGCTTACCGCTAAATTATCTAACTATTGTTCTGCTTACGCTTGTTATTTCTCTTCGCTTTTCTGTTCTAAATCTATCTAAATTCTTAACTATTCTTGTGACTATATTGTGCTGTGAATCTGTGCTTCTATTTTCCTGTTTCTCCTTCTGAACTTCATGTGATTTCTGTGTAAACGGATAATAATAAACCGGACCTTAAACTGTAAGTGTTGGATTATTTCTTTATTACCACACTCATATCTACATGGATATTACGACACTGGTGACCCCATTTCAACATCATGAGCAAGGAAAATAATGTTGAGATACCTACCACCGGACAAAACCCCGCTAAAGAAGCGCGCGTTTCCACGACACCGACATCCGAGATTTTTAAAGTCGGAGTCCGAGTTCCATCGTTCTGGCCGGAAGAGCCGGAGATATGGTTCGCTCAGATAGAAGGACAGTTTGCGATTTCTGGAATCAGTAATGATGCTACCAAATTTAATTATGTAATTGGTCAGCTCGACAACCAGTATTCAGTGGCGATTAAAGATATTATCATTAATCCACCAGCACAGAACAAATACGAGAAATTGAAAACGGAGCTTATCAAGCGACTCTCTGCATCAAAAGAGACGAAACTTAAGCAGTTACTGATGCATGAAGAGTTAGGAGATAGAAAACCCTCCCAATTTTTGCGTCATCTTCAGAGCCTTGCTGGTGATCAAGTACGTGACGATTTCTTGAGTACTTTATGGATCAGTCGCCTGCCAAATAACATCCAGACAGTTCTGGCAGGTCACCCAACAGCTTCCCTGGACGTTTTAGCGGATCTGGCGGACAGAGTGCATGACATCGCTCCATCCACGCCTCAAGTCGCTTCGATGGCTACCCAATCTTCTGTGGTTACTGATTTGGTGAAGGAAGTAGCTGAGCTGAGAAGACAGTTCCAAACCTTCAACATGAACGGAGGTAACAGACAGTCACGTTCCCGGCAGAGGAAGTCAGGTCATCAGCGCCACCGTTCTTCATCCAGATCCCTGTCTAACTACAGAAAATTTCCGCTATGTTGGTATCATGGGAAATATGGAGACAAAGCGAGTAGATGCATTAAGCCCTGCGACTACAACAGCGGCGAACGCGGGAAACGCCAAGGGCAGTCGATAATGGCGGCTGAAGACTATCCCAACTCCACTGGTCGCCTATTTGTCACCGACCGAACATCGAGAACGCAATTCTTGGTTGACACCGGAAGTGACCTCTGCGTTTTCCCCCGTTCATTGCTGCGAGACCGTCGAGCCAAGACCAACTATGAACTGAGTGCTGCTAATGGTTCAGTAATTTCCACCTACGGTTATATAAACTTTGACCTTGATTTCGGTTTACGTCGTTCATTTCCATGGCGATTTGTTGTAGCCGATATTAATAAGGCAATTATAGGCGTAGATTTTCTCACCCATTATAATATTGTGGCACTACTATATCAGCTGCAGCTTCTCTCGCTGATGCTTCTAACAAAATTTCTTTTGTAAAGGTCTTGACTGGTGACACTAGGTTTCATAAAATTCTTGATGATTTTCCAGAATTGACAAGACCAGCTGGTACTCATCGCACCATACCTCATAACACAGTACATCACATCCGTACGACACCTGGTCCCCCCGTCTCTTGCGCTCCTCGTCGATTAGCTCCTGACAAACTGAAGATAGCAAAGCAGGAATTTCAGTCTATGCTCAATAATGGCACAGCTAGGCCTTCTGAGAGTGCTTGGTCGTCTCCATTGCATCTTGCCCCTAAAAAAGATAATGGCTGGCGTCCTTGCGGGGATTACAGGATGTTGAATGCCCGTACCGTGCCTGACAGGTATCCGATTAGGCACATCCATGATTTTGCACACAATATAGCGGGTTGCAAGATTTATAGCACCCTTGATCTTGTGAAAGCCTATAATCAGATACCTGTCAACCCGGAGGACATTCCCAAGACTGCCATTACTACGCCCTTTGGATTGTTTGAATTTCCTTTTATGACTTTTGGTCTGAGGAACGCAGGTCAAACATTCCAAAGGTTCGTAGATGAAATGACTAGAGGTTTGGACTTTTGCTTCTGTTATTTGGATGATTTTTTAATCTACTCCAGAAACGAAGCAGAACATGAGAAGCATCTCCGCATTGTGTTCAGTAAACTGCGGGATTATGGCATGTTAATTAACACATCCAAGTGTGTTTTCGGTGCACAAGAGGTAACCTTTTTGGGGTACAGTATCTCTGAAAGCGGCACCAAACCACTTGATACCAAAGTTCAGGCCATCCAAAATTTTCCCGTGCCTACTAATGTGCGCCAACTCAGAAGGTTTTTGGGCATGATTAACTTTTACAGGCGATTCTTGCCCCAAGCTGCCCAAATTCAAAAACCACTGAACACCTTGTTAACAGGTTCGGTCAAAGGGTCTCATCCTGTTGTCTTGACAGGCGATGCTCTGAAGGCCTTTGACGATTGTAAGGCCAGCCTTTCAAATGCTGCATTGTTAGCCCATCCAGATTGTCAGGCTAAACTAGCACTTGTTACGGATGCCTCTGACAAGGCGATAGGCGCCGTGGTGCAACAATTTCTAGACGGAGACTGGAAACCCCTTGCCTTCTTTTCCAGGAAGTTGACTCCTGCTCAGGAAAAGTATTCTCCTTATGATAGGGAGTTACTTGCCATTTACGAGGCAATCAAATATTTCAGACACATGCTCGAGGCAAGATACTTCATAGTCTATACTGACCATAAACCGATCTGTTTCGCGTTCCATGAAAGGAAAAACAACTGTTCGCCCCGTCAGTATAGACACCTCGACTTTATATCCCAATTCACGACGGATATCCGACATATATCTGGCCAAGACAATGTTGTTGCCGAAAGTCAATCAAATTATATTTACAAAAATCTTAACCAAAATATAAACCATACAAGGATTGGGGAAATCCTATGCCTCAGTAAACATCAAACATAATTTTTTTAAAATGAATAAACAAAACATTGATGTAAGTATCCTAATTTTTTTGGCTTCTACTTCCTAATTTGCCATAGACATTCTAAAGGTATTGGAAATATCTTTGGTCAGGTTACAAAAAGGAAAGAAAAAGGAATTTGCAAAAAAATAAGGATATAGTTGGAAATAAAGATAAAGTAAATATGTAACAGTTATTTAACGATAACACCTTAAGGATATTTTTATTTTGGTACACTTGGAAAAAACCTGCGCCTTTTTTTCACCTCAGAATTATTATTTTTACATATCTACCCGTACCCCTGCAGTGTGGACGATATGGTATAATATTAACATTATAACACTTTATTGCCCAGGTTTATTTGTCGAAACTTGGACGTAACTAAAAGTAAAAATTACATTTGAATTTTCAAGATCAGATTAGACATGGGCGCCGCGAAGCTCGGCGCGGTCGCGCCGATTTGTTCACGCCGCCGCCACCGCCGACTCTTTCGAAATTCGCGCCGACCAGACCAAGCAGCAAGTAATGAAGAATGTTAATGGGTCCGTTAAATCACTTGAAACTTTATGACCTTGTAGCCTACATGTCTAGATTTACACCTGTTTTTGTTTTATTTAAATCAAGCGAGTAGTTTTGAAGTTACGATAATTTTAGTTTCCGCCTTTTTCAAATACTTCGCTCGGGCGAGCCAAGCGCGTGTGACGTCATACAACAACTCGCCGCTCTCACCGTACTGTGTTCTTCATACATTGCTTGCTATCGGATGGTCCCTATGTTCGCCCACAATAACATTTCTAACTGGAGTTTTTTTTATGTGAATCGGTGTTACAGTAGTGTTACAAGTATAATCGATGACAGTTTTAAAAATTGATTGATAAATCGAATGATTCCTTAAATAGACGAGTTAAGCTACTATTTCTAGAATAACTCCGATTTCTTTACCGCGGCCGCCGAGACACAATGATAAAAAATGCAAAAGTACTTACAACTTATTTTTTTCTTTCTTATCACAAATTTGTTGATCTCTATAAGAACCTACATACCTATTTTTCATTACTAGTATTGAAAAATGTAGGTAATAATGATATTTATGAACTTGATATATCGGAAATAAGGAGTGAGGGGCATGGTAAAGGTGATGGTGTTAAAATCACTTATGTCATCAACTGTAATGTAATGACACAATAACGACACTGAAGCGGTCATGGCTCAGCGCTGCTTACGTGGTCGCGTCGAACACGCAGGTTAACTGACTACAAACACGGTCACAGCTTGAATGGACTTGACTAGCAGTCCATCCAAGCTGCCTATTACGCCTCCGACATAGCTTGACGACTGCCATCTAGTGATAGTTACTGATATTTAAGCCCGTGACCGTGTCTGTAGTCAGTTAACCTGCGTGATCGACGCGAACACGTAAGCAGCGCTGAGCCATGACCGCTTCAGTGTCGTTATTGTGTCATTATATTACAGTTGATGACATAAGTGATTTTGACACCATCAACTTTACCATGCCCCTCACTCCTTATTTTAGAAAACGGCATAAAACTTAAACAAGTTATACAGAAAATAGATCTTTGCTTATAAATTACAGGAAAATCTCTAAGAAGTTTCTATAAATCTTAAAATAAGTTGATAAAATTTAAAATATTGTTTGTTTGTAGGTATGGACAAAGCCCTCTGGAAAAGTCCAGTTTTATAGGTTAACTCATATTTATTTTATTTTAGATTGGCTAAAAATAGCTACGGCGACGATGTTACTGTTTATGCAAAAGTTATAAGATAATAAGAAGGCGATAGACACAACTTTTGTCTTTGGGTCTGGATGGATCATACTTTCTCATCCATTTCTTTTGACTTTAAGGTTCAAAAATATAATAGTAAAAAATAACTTTTCGGGTATATTGGTAGTTGTATTTAAGTACTTTGACACGAGCACGATTTTCTAGTTTGTGGATTCGTCATTTTTAAAATTTTCAACGCAAACTTCATACATACAGGTAGGGAGCGGTGCGCGCACTGAGCGACCGTTGTGGAGTGACGTCACAGCAGCGTACGGTGACCCCGCGTCACTTGCCTACCTAAATAATTCAGTATCTCGGAAACTATCAAACGTATCAAAAAAATTTTTTCACCATATTTTTTTATTTTTAATAGAGAATATTTTAAGATAAAAAACAAAAATTGGTGGTATTCTTCATTTTGGTAAAATTAAATGTAGCTTTTTCAACATGCGGTACGGCACCTCATGTCATTTAGAGCAGATTGCAGATGCAAACAGAGAAAGAAATCGATTCATGCGTGGAGATACAAAACACAACTCGTGTGACTTTTTTCAGACCGCATCAACGAGTATGTAAATTGTAATTGCCCTTATTTTACACAAAAATATTAGAGATACCTGGCATCACCCAATTTCAAAGACAACTAAACTAATAAATCCAAATCGATCCGACATCGACACTATAACGAAGATATCTTTCAACCGTGGGAGAGCCATGCTTTGGCATGAATGGGCCGGCTCGACCGGAGTGATACCACGGCCTCACAGAAAACCGGCGCGGGCGTGATGCAACGCTTGCGTTGTGTTTCGCCGAGTGAGTGAGGGTACTGGAGGCCCAACCCCCCCCCCCCCCCATTCCCCCTATCCCCCATCCATTTCAAAGGTTGGCAACGCACTTGTAACTCCTCTGCTGCTGCGGGTGTCTATGGGCGGCGGTAATCGCTTACCATCAGGTGATCTATCTGCTCGTTTGCCACCTATCACATAAAAAAATAAAAAATATATCTCGGACATCGGCTTAAACGAGATTAAACAGCTTAAGATCGCTTACTATCAGGTGATTCTTCTGCTCGTTTGTCATCTATCACCTAAAAAAACAGCTTAAGATCAATAAAGCACTGGGTGATGGATGATGGAGTTACGGCTGAACTTCTGAAAGTAGTCGGAAACCGGTACTTGAAGTCAGAAGTTGCTTGATTTCATTACGAACGCGTACCACATAGCATAGGTGTGGTGGGTGGTGCGCTTCTTCAAAATTGGTAATTACCCTGCTGAACTGCTGATTGTGAGACCCTACACACCCATATCAATGTTTTTAGTTTTTGAGAGTCATCACGAATCATCTGGACGCTTGTTTTATGAATTTTCAGGGTTTCCGAAAAGATTTCAGTACCATAGATCTCATCTCTACATTTGAAGTAGGCAACACAAAAAAATTAAAGGTATAATCGGCCACTATATGCTTCGCGTTTGTAGAATGTGAAGTATGAGAAAGCCTTTCATTCAATCAAGACTTGGACTGTGTTACAGTCTCTCCAACGGTGCCAAATTTGAAATAGAAGCGATCGTGGCTCAGTGCGGCTTGCATGGTCGCATCGATCACGCAGGTTAACTGATTATAGACACGTTCGTAACCTGGATGGGTTTGACTATTAGTGGCATTTATCTCGACCGTTTCCGTGCTTCGCAAGGCACGTTAAGCCGTTGGTGCCCGTTACTATCGCTAGCAGTCGTTAAGCCATGTCCGAGGCCTTATAGGCGGATTGAAAACTTCTGACACTGGGGTTGGCCACTAGCCCCACAACCTCCAGCAATCCGGACTTGGCAACCATGTGTGGAGTACGGCCTAAACCTTCCCGAGTTATGGGAAGAGACCCGTGCCCCTGCAGTGGAGACGTAATGGGTTGTTAACACACCCACTCCTCTGAAGTTTGGAGATTCGTCTACATTTGAAGTTGTTGACCAATATGTATATCTGGGACAAACAATCCAGCTAGGTAGGTCCAACTTCGAGAAAGAGATCAATCGTCGAATCCAACTCGGCTGGGCAGCGTTCGGGAAGCTCCGCTCCGATATCTACACGTCCAACCTACCGGACTGTCTCAAGACTAAAGTCTTTGACCAGTGTGTGTCGCCAGTGATGACATATGGATCCGAGACATGGTCGCTTACTATGGACTTCATAAGAAGGCTCAAGGTCACCCAAACGGCGATGGAGCATGCCATGCTTGGAGTTTCCCTGCGTGATCGAATTAGGAATGAGAAGATACGTAGGAGAACTAAAGTTACCGACATAGCTCACAGAATCGTTAAACTTAAGTGGCAGTGGGCGGGGTACATAGCTCGTATTACAGATGGCAGTAAAGTTCTCGAGTGGCGACCACGCACCGGAAGACGCAGTGTAGGCAGGCCTCCAACTCGGTGGACCGACGACCTGGTAAAGGTTGCGGGAAGCCGCTGGATGCGAGCAGTACAGGACCAGTCGGTGTGGAAATCCTTGGGGGAGGCCTTTGTCCAGATGTGGACGTCTTTCGGTTGATAATGATGATGAAGGGTTATCAAAGTTCTCGAATGGTGACCACACACCAGAAGACACAGCATAGGCAGACCTGTCACTCAGTAGACCGTCGCGACAACTTGTAAAGGTTGCGGGCCGCAGGATACGGGCAGAGCAAGACGGGTTGGCGTGAATATCTACGGTAGTTCTTCTGTATCAAACTGTAGAATTATTTTGCTGAAGATGAATTATTATTTTTATATACCTTTTCAATTCGCAATTAAAGTTTTTATTTATTTATATATGTAGGAAAATGTGTCTTTTCTTATTACCTATTTCAAAAATAAAAAATTACGCCGCGCCGCGGCGCGGCGCTGCCACGCCGACCAATTTGGACCGGTGTGCCGCCGCCGGCAAATATGAGGTCGGCGCCCACGTCTAGATCAGATTGTTATATTATTTTGTAAGAGTTTCCTATTTTTCTATGAAAAAACACCCATATCAGTAGAACAGTAGTATAGTTTCATAATATTATGTGTGTGTGTATTTCAAGTACCCATGTTTTTATACTGATAACTAAGCTACAATACATACGTATATAAAACAATTGAAAAATAAATCTAATAAATAAAGTTAGTATTTCGGGAAAAAGGACTGATAACACTTATTTCAATTACTGAACTCATTATATTAGAATACGATGTGAATTTTATTATAGCGTTTATTTGATTCAACTTTGATAGGAATACATAAATAATAAAAAAATACAATAACTGAAATTACTGTGAAAATAATGCTAAACTACAGAATAATTATATAGGGTCCTTATAATACCAGAAAAATTTACCACGGGTTCTACTCATGTAACTGAACAACTTTCCCTATGGAAGCTAAACTCAATTCGCAAAAATTTTTTTTGGAATCCTCATACTAATTGATCAACTGAACCGCGAATTTTGTATGGGAAGTCCAAAAATTTTTTTGCAAATTGAGTATAGGTTCCTTGTGGAAAGTTGTTCAGATTCATGAGTAGAAGCCAAGGTTAATTTTTTTCAGGTATTTCAGAAGGACCCTATATAAAAAAATTGATGTAAGTTTTTTATTCGTCCATAAACTGTTTCTGACATCATGTTTATTCTAAAATAGTTATTTAGTATTTATTAAAAGTTATTTAATGTTACATATTAGTATATTAAACATTTTTAATCAAATCTACTTCTTTTTTATGATCTGCTATAAAGTGAGTTGTCCTACAAAAAAAGAAACTTAACACACCCTAGTCAATATCTCCATACAAATTGAGGTATTGATATCTCTGTATCTAATGCATAGAATGCTTTTATTGTTTACTATGTTTTAGTGACGGAGAAAACATTCACCTGGAGCTAACTCACTACGTTTGTAACGCCAAACTTGCGGAGATATTGAGGTGTATTGGTGGGCCAGACGGGGAAATGCCTCGAAAGTTTCGATCGCTTATATTTTTTTTTCTGTTGCGTCACAAATGTTGCGAATGCTTTACAAATGATCGTTTGCGATTTGTGACAGTGTTCCACTAATCAGTTTGTGTCTGCACAGGCTCATTGTCCTGATCTCAGGTGGGCCCGACGAAATCCTCTGTACCACCATCTGAGTCAAATTGTATCAAAACTACTGCAAAACGTCGGACATTTGTTGGATCTTATTTTTTTCTCCGTCACAAAAGTTATTTCAAGGAAAATGAGGCCTTCGCTGCCTGGTTTCGAAAATTTTTAGGTTAGGATGTCAAAAGCATTTCCCTGTCTGTACCATAGAATATTTCTCCAACCGTAGCGGCACAAATGAGCGGAATATGATCATAGGACATCTTTTAAACGGCACTAAAGCCTCGTATACTCAAAAACTCTCTAGGAGCTTGGATCATACGTAGAAATGGACACACGATAGTATGAGTAAACGTTATAACTGACAAATTATGACATTGGTAGTGTTGCGCCAATTTTTTTTTTCAATTTACGGTTTTGTTTTGAATGTACGGCTATGCTCGCTGTTTGTAAAATGGGGAAGAAAATGCAAAGCTATTTGCAGATGGCGCTACGGACGCTTGACTCATAACAACTACCGTAAAATGGGGTGAATAGGGACAAAATCAAGCTTTAGTTAAATTTTTTTAATTGTTCCCCTTGCAATTATGGTTAAAAAAGATTATGAAAACTTGAGTCTTGATGATGACTCGATGACAATTGGTGTAAAATCCTTATAAATATAGTGCCACCAGCTTATCTGTAGAACGGAAAAAAGCGGAACTACTGACGCCAAGTATGAAAACGTTATTTTGTTGTTGTCACTTTGTATGGAATTTTCGATAGTGGCGCAATCCTTCATTCTACAGATAAGTTAGTGGCACTATAGTTATGTTTTAAAAAAAAATGCAAAAATGTTGGTCATCCCTATTCACCCAGATTTTGGGGTAAATAGGGACGAAACAAGGCTGAATGGGGAAAACTCTTAAGGTTGTCCATTTTATTAATTTGTTTAGCAGTGCCATTAATATGGCACTCACATATAGGTTCTAAAATACCTGAAAAAAAAAATAACTGTGGCTTCTATTGATGAAACTGAACAACTTTCTCCAAGGAACCTATACTCAATTCGGAAAAAAAATTTGGACTTCCCATACAAAATTGGCGGTTCAGTTGATGAATTAGTATGGGGACTCCAATTTTTTTTTGCGAATTGTGTATAGGTTCCTTGGGGAAAATTATTCAGTTTCATGAGTAGAAGCCGTGGTAAAAAAAAACAGATATTTCATAAGGACCCTATATACGTTACTTTGGAACAACAATTGCTAGAGCAGTCGATCGCTAAAGCAGCTGCGTCATTTATTATGTTTGTAGGTATTTGACAACGACGCTGTGGAGGACGATTGCTATAGCAGGTCCGTCAAATTTTTCGTTTATGTTTCAGTAATGTTTAACAAAGATGGTATAGCTGATAACTGCTATTGCAGTTCCGTCGTATTTTGAATTCAAATCACAGTGATATTGGGCAAAGATACTATAGATGTTCAGCGTTGTCAATTATATAAGACACAAATGCTGTAGATGGCGATTTCTAAAGAATAAAGGGATATTTAGACCGTGTCGGTGTTCAAATTGCAGCTTGTATGTATTCCGGATTGTACCTTTTATATTTTTTTGTTCTACTTGGTACTTATGTTCGTGGCATGTCTGTAAAAATTAATAGTTTTGTGTCATATCCATATAAGAAACAATATATGTATTCTAGACACAAATATTAGTACAATAAATAATCACGGCTTTAGTGACAACCTTAAAAAGTCATCCCTATTATCACACTGTTCGTTTCTATTTTATTTATTTATTTTATTTTATTTTATTGTTTTCGGGGAGCTTATAGCTATATTTACAATTTGGTTAAACATTATACCTACATAATAAAATGCCAAAAACAAGCTTCCACATATGGACAGAAAATGTAGACTTAAAGAAACCGGTTACCGGTTCTCGTCCCTATTTACCCCTGTCTCGTGTCCATTAACAGTGCAAGCGACCCTATTCTCCCCGAAAAAAGAAGAAAATCATGCATTTTCTTCTTTTTTCCAGTTTACGTATTATATTAATAATAAACCTACTTTCTGTTTGTTGTGGCCTTCAGATAATATTCCAGTATATAATAAAAGTAAATATTTGTTCAAAATATGAGAAAATAACAGTTTTTTCGTAAAGTTTCTACAGCCTATTAAAATGCCTCCTTTCAAGCCACTTTTCTGATTCACTTTGACGTAGATTAGAGGGTGTCCATTACGCCAGCGGAATGTTGTATCTAAGAAGAATGTGAGTATAATAGGGAATTAGAGCATCATTAGGACTAATTGTGCGCCAGCAGCGGAATTTGTGCGTCTTATAATTTCGGAGATATTCATTAAAAACCGATTCCGCCAGGGTCACGTTCCCCCAGCGGCATGATTTGGAAAAAGACGGTCTAGCTCATAACAAAGTACATGACTGAGTAGCTTTCGTCGTGTTATAAATGTGCGCAAATAGCGGAATTTGTGCATCTTACGGTTTTCGAATTATACAAGATTCCGCTGCAGTAACGTTTTTGGGTTTTCTGTATCTCGAAAACGGCTGATAGAAGAAATTTCAAAAAAAAAAACCACTAGTACACCTTAATTTGTGCGTAATTTGAGCAATGTTAGTTTTTTGAAAATTATGATATTTTTTTAGTAATTAATTTGTTTAGAAAATCAGGAAATTCTGATTTACAAGGAAACGAGTGAAGTTGCAATCGAATAAAGAGCACTCAAATATTCCTCTAGTAGACCCTAACAATATCTGCAATTGTGGATTGTATTATCCAGTCAATTAGTGAGATATACCATTTAATTACGAAATAAAGTTAGCGAAATTTTAAAGATTGAATTTAGTGCTCCCATAAGACTATAAAACATGAAATTTTACATAAAATTAGAGCGTCCTGCTAGCAAGCTTTCCTGTAAGTTTCAGCTTTGAGTAACGTCGATTTAAAAAGATTTACCCAAAAGAAGAAAGAACGAATATTTTCCCTATAACCCGACCAAATTAGAATGTATACGAGAAAGCGGCCGCGCCATACAAAAGGATAACCTTCCTAAATTGGTAGCATACAACCAGAACTAATTGGACAATTAAGCAGAAAAAATTTTGATATGATGTTAATATATGTTTTATTATTTGGCGTCGTATTTAAATTAACTAAAATCGGGTAACATCGACAATTTGAACAACAAACTTTTTGATGTATCGGCATAAAACTCAAAATGTTTAAGTAGATACTTTGCACATGCTTTTAAATCGTCAATATTTTTTTCTACCTAGTACCTAGTCGTTTTGACCATTTTTGACTATGACATTTCACTAGTTTTGACAGTTGGTATGAGTCAAGCGATATCAGCGCCTCTATCACTCTATCGGCGAGCTTTGTTGGTTGGTTGGGCTTGGCTTTGGCGTTTGCCTTGCATGGCGTTTGTTGGTCGGTGATAGCATATCTCGTGGTGTAAATTATTCGATTATTCTAAATAAATTGAATATATTTCATTAAAAAAGTGTAAATATTATCTGCGGTTCTCCGCATATGAAGAAAACTTTATAATTTTCTTAGTTTTACCTGTACTTTTAGCGAAAATAAACCGCTGAAATGACGGCGACTAACGTTGTTGAGGAACCCGTGGAAATCGTAAGTTATTCGGAATTTTTGTTAAATTGTTCATATAAATACATGTCGACCAAATATTAACTGTAAGGAACCTGTAAATGCTTCCAGGACTGGGGGAACGAGCGTCTTAGTCGAGCTCAGAGGGCTGTAGAAGCGAACGTTTATGACGTGGATTCTTGGTCGTTGCTCATCAGGGAGGCACAGACGAGGCCAATAAACGATGTGCGGTCCATGTACGAGAAGCTGATAGCCGCCTTTCCGACCACCGGTCGGTATTGGAAGATTTACATTGAACAAGAGGTTAGTTTTACTAATTACTAAGGAGGTTATTCATAAATCTTAAATATCCATTTTGTAGACAATTCATATAACTTACCTACTATCCTAATATCATTGTTTATTATCCAACTGTCTCCACTGCTGGGGCATGTCTATTGCCATTCCTCGGGAAGGTTCGTCTTACTCCAAACATTACTCTGCATTAGACTTATTTGTATATTCATAATCCCGCACTGTCATGCAATTTATGAATGCACAGGAGTTTAAATATTAACTTCACAAAGATCCCACCGATGTCCACTGCAACCCCCGGGCCACATTTAATTCTTTATAGCAGTGTTTTTCAAACTTTTTTTATACCCGACCCCCTTTAAAAGAAAATAAATTACATAATGTTAGTGATTTGAAAGACTGCATTTATAATTTTCTTCATTCAGAAAATGATTTTATTTTAAGGTATCCAAAATATCCACATTTTTACAAATTGTTATATAATAAACAGGTCCAGGCTTCTCAATGAAATCGTATTTTTGTATTGCAGTGTAGGACACTTACTTTTTCTTTTACCCGTGACCCCTGAGGAAAGCAAAGCCTCCCCTTGGCGTCGCGACCCACACATTGAAAAACACTGCTTTATAGCATTCCATATGTTACCAAATACAGTGTTAAAATATAAGAGTAGGGCACAACCATATTACGAGAATTTGTTTCAGATGTGTAAAATTAAACATTTGTTTTTTAATTTTGCAGATGAAGGCAAGGAATTTTGAGCGTGTGGAAAAGGTTAGTATTTTGAGAGAGTAAGTTTATAGAAAATAAGTAACCAAAGCTGTGATAAGTATGTGATAGATTGGAAAATAAATAATATATAAAAAGAGAATAATAATAATAATAAACAGCTAAAAAAGAAGACTGATGTATTTAAACCCTAATATAATATGGAATAAAATAAAAGGTGAAAATCTGATTGAAAAGTACTTTTTTTTCGGTTAGGGTGTCTGTGTTCAGACATGTCGGAGGTGATTTTCTTTTGCAGAGAAGCATAAAACGGAATAATATTATATAAAATTTCATAAATGTTTCATAAAATACTTGAACAATATATTCATAATGCATATTTTTGTCTGCAAAAGAAGATCATTTTTGACATGTAAAAATCCCTATTAATATTAATTTATTTTGTCGAAATCATATTTCTTAAATTACATTTGATATAATATTATGTAAAAATAAATTCATTAATGTTCAAAATATTAAAGCTGTATTTAATGTATTAAGAAAACAAGAAAACGAAATTGTAGAGTAAAATTAGCATCGGCATGAATTCAAGAAACAAACATGCAGTTCCCAAATGGATTTGCAGGTAATATTTTTATTTTATTTTGACCATGTTATAATACTTATAATTAATACTTTTTTTAACATCCATAGCGCCTATGCTATGCTCGTTTATCTGAAGCGATTAGACTGAACCCTAGTCCAGTCTAATCGCTTCAAATAAACTGCTTCTGAGCTAGATTCCTGGCAGTGCTCAATTTTATAGGATTCTGGTGATTTTTCAAACTGTCTGACAAGCTACCACAGATTGTCGCTGAAAAACTCCAATGTTGCTGTCCAACATGGATAGCAAATAAGATTGCATTGGAGAATATTATTATTATTATATTATTATTATTTATTTATCTTCCCTGTCTTCGCATCATCATGATGTGAGATGATTTCAAGGGCTGAAAACATTGCTTAATTCTACAATGTAGATGAAAAAACGTAGGTATTTGAAATTAAAAGGAGAATCTAGAGTGCAGAAAGATTTGATTTACAAAAACCATTCAAATTCAAAATTTATTTGTTGTAAATATAAGTTTAAAAATGGTTTCACTCAAAACCTTTCATAGAAACATATGTTTAAAAAAAAAACAATTGGCAAGTTATTGGCATCATCTCAGCGATAATCATAAAAAAGATATCCACGCAGGCGAAGCCGTAGGCGAAAACTAGTTAGAAAATATTAGGAAAAAAAATTCTGCCCTAGCCCCCCAATATTTTTATGAAGTCGGCGCCCCTGTGACTATCTTATATCTAAATCAGAACACATGCTGTTAACATTGATATTTGGCGGCATGATGGCGGTAGCTACCTCAGAAAATGTTCCACTACCAACCAAACCGAGTCCTACACAGTTGAGCCCGCCAGGCATCGAACTCGAGACGTTTTGATGTGAAGTGAGTGGACTAGCCACTAAGCCATGGAGGCGTAAATTAATAATAGAACTAAGCATTTAAAAAGTCCTAATAAAAGCCGTAATATTTATATCAATAATGTCGTAACAGCAATGGCATAAAAGCTATAAGTAACGGAAATATTGGTGACTACTACTGCCCTCATAAGATAGAAGGGCGCAAAGTATTATGTGGAGTTTGACTCATTTGAGTTACTTTTCATCATACCGAGGGTTCACGGGCTATTTGTATTAAGCGACATTTTTGGAAATGTTCAGGAGATTGTTTTACAAAAATAATCATTAAAACTAAACTGCTTAGTATTATATAGATTCTCGATATTCTTAATATTTTAAATATTATTTAGAAGTTATTTTTTATGCTGTATTTTGTAAGAAATTATTTTTTAAAGTAGAGGTTACTTGTGTTTCCAAAAATGTCGCTTAATACAAATAGCCCGTGAGCCCTCGAATGTCAGAAACGACAATTGGTGTTCTAAAAAAATCTAAAAATGTTTTAAATACTTAACAAGAATAGTTTTCCAGCGTCACCAATGATATTTTCTATTGATAATGAATTTTAAAAAATGGGATGGAAAAAACAATAACGTTTTTTGAAAATTTTATTTGGAGAGCACAATAAATAGCTCATAGTTTATTTTATAACCTACCCTCTTCTAGTTTGGCACCACAAATTGCAGCATGTAATGTTTCTCTTGATTGCATCAATTTATTTGTAGGTACCTAATTAATTTCATTAATGACCTAAAATTAAATAGATCGATAAATTACACGTGTTTGGCCCCAACAAATAGGAATCCCTGTACTAACGGAACCAGAGACTTTGATAAAGAATTATAAATTGCAATATTCAAGAGACCCAATTCATTCGTCATGTTTGCCCAATTAAGATTGAACTTAGTTCACAGTTCAAGTTTCTCTCGTAGGCTCATCAGTGGGACAGATTAGTGGGACCACGAGAAAACGGGGGTGTTTTGTCCCCTTTATAATCTTGTCACCTCGGACAGTCCATACAAATGTCACGTTATTTATTTATTTATTTATTTATTTTAACGTTTATTTTCAGGCAACTTAGGACCCATAGATATATAGAAACTCATACAATAAATTAACTTAAATACTATAAATACTAAAAATTTAATTATTCAATAAAACAACATTAGTTTGCACGAGCTGTCGGTAGTGCTGCGTCGGTAGTAGTTTATAACTTTCTACTACTACTACTACGTAAAAATATAACGTTTGTGCGTAATGTGGGTTGTTCCTGTCTGTCTCCGAGGGGACAGACAGAACTTTTCGTTTTGTTTGTCCCCGAATGCTTATTTGGAGACAAACAGGAATTTGTCCCAGTTTTTTTTTTTATAAAGAACTTCGTATTCTAAATAATATTAAAATAGGATAGTTTACCCACAGGGAGGGTGAGATCGTCTTCAGAGAGAGGCAGGGAGTGTCCATACCATATGCTAATGTGTATACTGTGCCCATGGCCCATGGGTATGTATGGAAAGTAAACACGTGGCGACGACTTGACAACCGGACGACACTTTACACATTAGAGTGACGAAGTTGTATTATACGATGAAAACGAAACAAAAAACGACTCCCCATACGAATTTACGATTTTAATAAATTTATATGCGTAGATATTATTTTAAATTCATTTAATTTTCATTTCATTTCATTTCATTTCAAAATATATTATAATAGGTGACTTATGTTTTGAGACAAACAATAGAATTTGTACGAATCTAACTTATGATATGACTAACTTATGATTAAATAATAGTCTACCAATACCAAGATTCTTGGCTTAGCTTAGCAGAAGCGCTGGCTCCTACTTACGCTTATGTGTTCGAAGTTCAGTTATGCTTATACGTATGTAAAGATATATAGGGGGTTCAGAAAAAAATCACGAAATATCACAAGGGCGGGTGTACTGAAATATCACGTGTATTTATTTTTTCGTTGAACGCGCGATTTCTAGAGTAATTTCCAAACGTCGGACTGTTGTTGTTATGTTGTTTTTAACTCTTCCCAAGGCTCGAAACGGCTTCAGGCAGTCAGAAACAACCTGCAACCGTAATGTCTGTCTGGAAATTTTTATCACGTTCCTTAATTTTCCAGAATTAAATTACATTAAAAACTCAAAACTCATTTTTTTATTTATTTAAGTAGATGCTTTACTTGCTTTATTTAAGTAGTGTACGTTTTGTAAAATTGTAATGGATTTTAATATCTGAAATAAATTATTATTATTATTATTTACACATGCTTTTAAATCAACAATTTTTTTTTCTGCCTAGTACAAAGTCCATACCACGCGGGACTTGTACACTCAACGTTTCGGGAAGTGTTTGCGAAGCGAGAAGAAACGTCGAGCCCAAAAGAAACTCGCAAAAGAAATTATACCTGTATTTAAAGATAATATATTTGGACCAAAAAATACACGTGATTTTGGGAGGGGGGGGGCTGGTAGTCTAATACCTCACCACGTATCACCTGGGGGAGGGGGGTCAAAAGTTGCTCAAAACATCAAGTGATTAATGGACGGCCCCGAATACAAATCGCTCACCATCGTTTGCCAACTTTGTATAGGAAGTCAAATTTGTATAGGAAACAAAATACAATATTTTTTGTTACCCCCGTCTAATGTATTTCAGTCTTTGGTTCCCATAGCTCAGGGAATCCTAGTTTGGGGCCAGGTATCGTGTTTGATTTGTGTCTAAATATTTATTTATTTCATAATTTCATCTGACGTAACACTTTGGTTGGTACATAGCTGTTCCAGCGATGCCTGATGAAGATCCTCAACATCGAATTGTGGAGGCTGTACCTCAACTACGTCAAGGAGACCAAGTGCATGCTGCCCACATACAAGTACGTATCAGAGGGTACGTCATAGATGACCCCGTATAGCTCTCCCCATACAAGAAAGACCTAGTACACTAGCCCACAGAGATATCTGAACACCTAAGTTTTAAAACGTAAATAGCACTTTGCTTTGATATACCATCTATCGCAATTTTCAACTGGTAGATGTCTTCTCTCTGTTCCACGATATACGGTTTCCTTATAACACGGTGGTTCTAGTTTTGCTAAAGCTATTAAATTTTTCGTGATACACACTGACGCCGACTCCATAGGGCCTGGGTGTACCCGAGCCCCCCCCCCCCCTATAATACTGATGTGGCTTTTTCTTGGGATATATTTATCCCAAAAAACTCATTTCCATTTCGAGCCGCTAGCGAATCCTTCAACGATAATCACAAAAGCGAAAAATATAAAATATTAGAAAACTAAACATCATTTTTTTCTGCCCTAGCCCCCCCCCCAATATTTTTATAAAGTCGGCGCCCCTGGTGATACATGGTGTTACGGGGGGTTCATATATCTTTGTGGCTGTCTGTACGTAACGAGTAATTAGGCGGCGGGCGGTAACCGCTTTCCGTCCGCCTTTTGCCATCCTTATTACAATAATAAAAAACTGCGTTGCATGGCTACGTTTTGCCAGCAACCGTTCTGTATACGCAACGGTTCTGTTCCTTTACCATCCCTTTCGCACTAATCGCACTAACGAGATTTACAATACACTATCTTATAGTCATATCGTAGTAATTGTAAGCACACCTGCTGCTTAAATCATAATAGGGTTTTTCACCATTTTTTGAAAAGTATCTCAAATTAATCATTAGATGGGAAAAAGTAAAAAATATTTTTTATTTTTTTTTTGAAACCTATAAGTGCCCCAAAATACATTTTAAATTACCATTCCCAATTAGCCCGCGAAAACGATAGCCGCCATGATGCTAAGGTCGTGACGTCATTTCAGGAGTAAACAAAACAGCTCTGTATTAAAATTTTGACACATATTGCGAACAAAATGTCATTGTTTACCACTATTGTGACGTCACCTGACAACCAGCATGGCGGCTGTCGTTTCAGATATTTGAATAACAGATTAAAAAACTTGATTTTTGTAAACCAAAAATAAAATGTTTTTTCTCATTTTATGGTATAGAAATCATATTAAATCGATTAAGTACTACAAATACCACAGTAAATAAGCAGTTTTAGATTTTTTCTTGTATAGAGTAAAATACCCTATTATGAAAAGTAAAGTACTCAACACTGAATTATATATGAGATTTTGCACTTAGCATCGCCCGCGCCGCGGTTACATATAGGGTATTTTTTAGACTTAGACCTAAAGACGTGTACAACGCGCCCTTCACACACATGTAGTGGTGTGCAGGTTTCCTCACGATTCTTTCCTTCACCGTTCATTCTTACGAAATTACACAGTTATTTCGAAAACTCATCAGTGCATGAAATTACACGTAAACTTCGAAAACTCATCGGTCCATTGGCCAGGATTTGAACCCGAGTCCTCTGGTTAAGACCGTGTTACTACTGTGAAGTTACCGACGCTTTTTCGTTTTCGTTGACTTTGCATTTCTTTTTCACTTAGAGAGAAGATGGCCCAAGCTTACGACTTTGCCCTGGAAAAGATTGGGCTGGATATCCACGCTTACCCGATATGGAATGACTACGTCACCTTCTTGAAGAGTGTGGACGCGGTCGGGTCCTACGCTGAAAACCAGAAGATATCTGCTGTTAGGAAGGTAAGAGATAAGCAGTCAACCTCACCTGTAATGTAATATTAAAGTGATTCGTAAAAATCCCATAATATCGTCTCCATTCCTCCTGATTCCTCGGGATATCAATTTCATACCTCGGGAAGGTTAGGCCATATAATATTTGTGGAAGTTGCGGGACTAGTGGGCAGTCCCAGTGTCAGAAGTTTTCAAGCTGCCTATAGGTATGGCCTGACAAGGTTTAAGGCATCTAGTAACACCAACCAGCACCAACGGCTTAACGTGACTTGCAAAACACGGCAACGATCGAGATAAATGCCACTATCGGTTAAACCAAGAGGTCACCCAAAGGACGATGGAGCGTGCTTTTAAGTTTCCCTACGTGATCGAATCAGAAATGAGGAGATACGTAAGAGAACCAAAGTAACCGACATAGCTCACAGAATCGCTAAACTGAAGTGGCAGTGGGCGGGGCACATAGCTCGTAGAACAGGTGGCCGTTGGGGCTATAAAGTTCTCGAGTGGCGACCGCGCACCGGAAGACGCAGTGTAGGTAGGCTCCCACTCGGGGACTGATGACCAGGTTAAGGTTGCGGGAAGTCACGGCCATTTCAAATACACCTCTTACTCAAAAATCTATTAAATCGTTCAGGCTACTTGCTGCGTCAAAAAACGGACGTGCACATAAACGTGCAGTCGGATAAGAATCTTTTATTTATTATAATATTGTATTTGCATAGTTTGGAAGTAATCGACGTTTATTTGTATTGCTCTTGTCTTCTTTGGAAAAAGTTGCTCAGTTTGCTGAGTAGAACACCCTGTAAAAGTTTCCTTCCGCGAGGTTTTTTTACACCGTGTATACAATTAAAGAAAAAATTGATCTAGAGAATGGAACAATGTAAAATAATCTAATTTGTTTACAGGTCTATCAAAGGGCGGTGATAACTCCGATCATAGGAATAGAGACTTTATGGAAGGACTACATTGCCTTCGAACAGAGCATCAACACGATTATTGGTAAGCAGCTGTTTTTTTTATACAAAAGTTACATGAAAACTGCTTTTCCCTCACTAGTTATCAGAACGTTTCAGAATTAATGAATACGGGCTTCCGCCCGCGACTTCGTCTGCGTAGACTTCAGAATTGGGTCCAGAGAGAAACAAAATGTTAAGGCAGCGCCATCTAGTGACATTCAGTTTTTAGGCATTCCTACGGGAACCCTCGAGTTTTCCGGAATAAAATGTATCCTATGTGTTAGCTTAGTGCTTTATCTATCTACCTATCAAATTTCATCCAAATAACTTTAGTACTTTCGGCGTGAAAGTCGAACAACCAAACATCCATACTTTCACATTTGAATGAATGAATGAATAAAAACACTTTATTGCACAACAAAACAGGAAAATAAAAATATAAACATAAAAAAAATAAAGTTGTACAGGTAGGCGATCTTATCGCTAAAGATAAGTTATTTATTATATTAATGAGATGAGAAGTAACAAAATACCACCGCCGACAGTAAAAATCGAAAATTCTAAAACAACTGAACCCACCATTACCATACCATAACCATATTTTCACCAAATACGTATAGCTAAGAGTAATCGCGATTAATGTTCTTTCAAGTGAAAAAAATGCATTCAAATCGATCCCACAGACTTTATACTGGGGGTGGAAAGTAAAATAACATAACATCGTGTTGTCTCTGTCGTTCCTAGCCGAGCGAATGGCGATGGAGCGATCCCGCGAGTACATGAACGCGCGGCGAGTCGCCAAGGAAATGGAGACTGTCACCCGCGGTCTCAACAGGAATATGCCGGCGACGCCGCCTACCGTCGACAGGGAAGAGATGAAACAGGTACCGTAGTCTTCTTATCGTGTGGCACACATTAACCATATCTATCACAGAGGACAGACGGCAGTTGCCTGGCGTTGCACTTAGGATCACCCGCGGTCACGTGTAGGGCATATTTACACCTACGGACGTGTGCAACACGACTATCATACACATCTTGTAATCAGATGTGCAGGTTTTCTCACGATGTTTTCTTTCACCGTTAAAGCAGTCTGTATGAAAATGCACGTAACTTTCGAAAAACTCATTGTTACACTGGCCAGGATTTGAACCCGGGCCGAGACCACTGGTTAGGAGGTCGAAGTCACTACTAGCGGTACCAATCTATATCACAGAAACGGCAGAAAAAAACTATAACTCCCTTGAATTTTAATTACATGTATGATTTCAAATTTTTAGAAATAAGGTTAAACGTTAGTGCTCCCTGGTTGAAAAAATCCGATAGATGGCGTTAATCTGACTATAACTTGGTTTTTCGATTTAAAAATAGTATAAATAACCCTAAACCATATTACGTAAAACAGCGAGCAGTTACAAGATCAATGTACGCTAATAAACCATAATAATGTTAATTAAATAAGGATTTCGATATATTTGTCCCCTTACAATTATAGTTTTGCGTTTATCTCGTATGAATAAGGGCTCAAATTACGCACACATACATACAACTTTTACGTATATGATGCTTATTTTTGACTTACTTCTATAAGTAGTCCATAACCCAGAGGTGTGAGCGGCAAATTTTGTACGAACTTTTTACGTTATTGCTTTTAGGTCCGGGTTCGTAACCTACGAGACTTTATTGTTTTTGTCTTTTTATTTTTTTATTTAGTATGAACATAAGTAAATATGTAAATAACAAGACCCAAGAGCGATAAAAGAAAAGATTTTTTAAAAGAAAAAAATCATTTATTGAATAACAATGTTGCATAGCAATCATTCATAGCATTGGCCTGCAAGGAGATATGTATCACGTCTCCCCCGCGAATCAGGACACCAGGGGAGACAGCAGCAGCTGGTCGAGGTGACGGATCCACAGGAAACCCCATTGGTTCTGACTTCATAATGTACTCCACCCAGACTTCGGGTTATTGTGCCGAATTCAAACTTCTGGGCAAGAGAGGAGTAACTCCTGGCCTACTTGTCTCCAGGAGGGAAATGCCTCCTTGCCCTCTGACTACGTGGCTCCGGTCTAGGTATGGGACTAGCATGGCATGTAGCTTAGTTCTAAACTCTTTTCCAAACATCAGTAGGTAGGGAGTCCCTCTTGGAGTTTATGTCTGCCTCAAGCGGACTGAGGTTTCCCCTTGAGTGGTGAAGTAATACTTAGTTTTCGTAATGTAGTTTTCAGTTCTATACACAACTCCTCAAACTCGAATCTGTAGAAGGTTTCTTCCTCAAGATGTTCATCTTCGGTTTCTAGTTCTATGTTGTTCTGTATTTCGTGAAATTTCTTTATTGTTTTGTCGAGTGACTCCAAGCGGGGCTATATACTTACTTGGGTCTTCGAGTGTCGAGCACATTTTCTGTACTTAATAAACTGTACTGAGCTTCTTGTACGTTTTAATTTCTTTAAATCCATTGAATTGGCCTCGTCGCCAATATTAAAAACATAAAATATCTGTTCAGTCACATAACATTTATTGAATAACAACGTTGCCTAGCAATAGCCTGCAAGGAGATACGTATCATGCAAGGAGAAACGAAGTGATGTCGAAAATTTGTGGAGGCACGGCCTTGCAAGCCTTTGCAAGCCAAGTCTTACGCTATTTGGAGTCACGGTAGAGCCTCCGCAAGCTAAGGAGAGTATCAAACTTAGGAATCACAGATTACCATAATTTTTATGTATATGTCATAGGGAATGGCCCCCTTATTACTTCCGTGTAGTGGCAGCATGAAATTCGTTTTCATTGCCGAGAAAAAAAGATTAATTTTTTTGTTAATTTTTTCAATTTATTTTATCCATACAGATGAAAGTTTTTCAATTGATAAAATTGATTAAGAAAAGTGGATGTTTAGTTAATTAAAATAACATAATTATCAGTATAATCATTTAAAGAATAATAAATTACTCCAATATACATTTAAATTCAGTCACTCACTCTCACGGTCTCATCAGATTGATTGACAATAACACATTCGCTGGGATGATAACCATCATAGTTACTTAGTTAACAACCCAATATCGTCCCAGTGACTGAATTTAAATGGGTATTATAATTTTAAAATAATTCATTCTAATATAAATAATGATACTGATAATTTTCGTATTATATTGAAATAGCTGGGAGACCGAGCGTCGCTCGTTCAATCGGAGTTTTTATAAACTAAGATAACTTGTTTAGTAGTACATATAAGATATATTTTCTATGAAACATTTTGCAGGGTGTTGTTTTAGTCGGTAGTGGCCTTCTAAGGGACGAAAGGACAAGCATATTTGTTCTGAAAATATCTATAATATTTTTTTATAATTTGATTCTATTGAAAAAAATACATGCAAATCATCCTTTTTTTGATAAAAAAAATAGAAAAATATTCAATGATACGTAATATTAGAAAGTTGTTCATCATTTATAAGTCAGTAATATCAATCAGTTTTGGCGACTTTTTAGAGATTTTCTTATTGCAAATGTTATCAGCGCCATCTGGTTGAGTTTAGAGAAAACCGTGGAAAATTTCCTATTTTCAAACACGGGACAGAGCGGCACAATCACCAGGTATGTAATTAACTTATATGGCCAAAGATGGCGCTATTTGTCTCTAAAAAAAAAGAGGTTAAAATATTTTTTTTTATCACTCTTAAGTCTTTTTATTTATTTTCATAATATTTACATAAGTACACTCAAAATAAAAAAAAATAAAAAACAAAGAACTATAAAGTCTCATGGGTGGTATTCGAATCCGGACCTAAAAGCAGCAAAACGTAAGTGGCTCGCACCAAAACCGCTAGTGTACCAATGTACCATAAGCGATGGTTAAATTTAAGCATCATATGCATTCTCCTTATATAGGGTGACTTTAAATTAGTTCTTGATACGAAAGGGTATGTATGTGCTCATGATAACAAACAACTTTCCCTAAGAAACCCATAGTCAAATCGCAAAAAAATTTTTGGACTCTTCATACTAATTTGGTCGGTCAGTTGCTCGATTTGTATGGACACCAAAATTTTTTTTGCGATTTGACTATGGGTTTCTTAGGGAAAGTTGTTTGTTATCATGAGCACATGCATACCCTTTCGTATCAAGAACTAATTTAAAGTCACCCTGTATGTAATTTCGATCATTAAATGAATTCTCCCTTAAATGGATCTTTTCGAAGATAATTCCCTCATAGATCTGGATTTATGGTGATTTTTAACCCCTAATCCTAGATTTTCATCAAAAGGTTTCAAGCCGTTTTCGAAATCGTCGGGACACTTAACTCGTTTAATAGTATAGGATAAAGCATCTAGTTTTTTAGGGTTCCGTAGCCAAATGGCAAAAAGCGGAACCCATATGGATTCGTCATGTCTGTCTGTCTGTCCGTCCGTATGTCACAGCCACTTTTTTCCGAGACTATAAGAACTATACTGTTGAAACTTGGTAAGTAGATGTATTCTGTGAACCGCATTAAGATTTTCACACAAAAATAGAAAAAAAAATAACAATAAATTTTGGGGGTTGCCCATACTTAGAACTGAAACTCATTTTTCATCAAAGATATACGTGTATGGTATGGATAGGTCTTCAAAAATGATATTGAGGTTTCTAATATCATTTTTTTCCAAACCGAATAGTTTGCACGAGAGACACTTCCAAAGTGGTAAAATGTGTGCCCCCCCCCCCTTTAACTTCTAAAATAAGAGAATGATAAAAGTAGAAAAATTATATGATGTACATTACCATGCAAACTTCCACCGAAAATTGGTTTGAACGAGCTTTAGTAAGTAGTTTTTTTTTTAATACGTCATAAATCATAAATCGTAAACAGAAAATTACCTAAATTATAGAGTTCAAGACATGTGTGATTATGAATTTATACGGAACCCTCGGTACGCGAGTCCGACTTGCACTTGGCCGGTTTTTTTTGTTGTACTGATGATAAAAAATGTGTTTTAAATGTGTCATTTGTAACTTCTGTTCTGAAATAGGTACATTTAATTTTATTTGAATTCTGGATACGCAAGGTAATTTTTTTAATGGCGGATATGAATATTCCATAATTCATAATTAATTTATTTTCTCTGTACAGGATAAAATACAAAAATACAAGGTACCTAACATAGCACAAATAATTCTTTTGTTTTAAAAATTCTTCCTTCACTGTTGGCACCTGAATAATGTAAGCTTATATGTATCCGAGGTCAAATTTTATGATTAAATTTAAAATAATTTTATACCACAAACAGAGAAATCTATGTACAATACAAAAATATCGTTTTATTCAAACTGTCTTGTCATAAGTACATGGTTATGATAAATTTTTCGAAAGCTTTTTTGGCGCTTGCAATGTCTCCACAAGCCAGCGTTTTGAAACCGAGAGTTGCTGGAGAACAAACAGTCCAGGTTTGGAATGCGGTTTTCTTTCCTCCTCCATTAGAGGCTGGAACGGTGTTACACCCTGTTAGAGCATAGAATAAGGACAACATTGTTCCTTTTTTGGTCTTGTAATAGAATTAAATCAGGAGTTTCGTATTTACAAAATGTATCTAAAAATAAAATTTTCGTACAGGTAAGTAATTTAAAATAAAACCTTAACATGCTGCAATTTTGACACAATTTCAACAACATAAAAAGCAACAATGCTGCCCATACTTCATGCTCTGATAGGGAGTGATACTGTTTTTTAGCCTTTAATTGAAGAGAAAAGAAAACCGCGTTCGAAACCTGGAATGCCTGTCTTGTGGAGACATTGAAAGCGCCAAAATACTTTGGAAAAAATTATCATAACCATGTTTGACAAGTGAGTTTGAATAAAACGAGGTTTTTGTACATAGACGACTATGTTTAGGAATATATTTTGGTGACAAAAAATATTGTGTAAGTGAATAACTGTTTATCCTTTTGTGAGAAATAAATTATTCTATAACCTGAAACTTGGTGCTACATGGCGGGAATTCATTACTTTTTACAGTCGAGTCTATAAAAATTGACGTGTAAGACTTTTTACTTGATATTAATTATTTGTGGCGAAAGTTGTATTATTATATTATTATTATTATACTGTAGATAATTAATACTTTGTATGTACATCCTGTCGGCTTATTTCCTCTTGCGTAGTTTATTAATACTCGTTTCTATATTTAATGTCTATCTATTTTGTACTGCTATTTTATGTATCCAATTTCTATTTGTGAAGACCTATAATTGGCTCTATGTTTCTATAAAATCTATGTATTATATTTATAAGCTGTTGGTTTTCCTAATAAAATAAAATAAATAAATAAATAAATATGTAAATGTTTTTGTCGGGATTTTACTTTCCGTGTATGAAAATCTACATGTCTAAGGTTCGGGTTTTATCACGTGGTTGCTGGTAACTACTTACTTTTTGTCAAACGAGACAATAATAATACTCCCGGAAAACCGCCTCCGTTGTCTAGTCGCTCGCTTCACATCAGGAGGTTGCGGGTTCGATTCCCGGCAGAGTCTAACTATAATATGTAAGACTCCGTTTGGTCGGTGGTAGAGCATTCTCGGAGCCTGCCTGGTTAGCTATCATCTTTTTTTTACCCTCAATTGGTAAGCCCTTGGCATCATCTCACCTGATGGTAAGTGACGATGATGCCGAATACGAAAGCGGGCTTACCAAGATTCCCCAACGCAGTGGGGAACTGGTTATCTTACCTTCATGCCGGAACACATCAATGCTGTTAACGTTGATGTTTGGCGGCAAGACTTAGATAAGATGGTGGCATATGCCAGGCGGGCTCAGAAAATGCCCTACCACCAACCAAACCGAATCCAGAAAGTTACACCCCGCCGGGAATCGAACCCGCGACCTCCTGATGTGAAGCGAGCGGACAAGCGGAGGCGGTTAAAATTTGAAATGGGGCATGGTATGAGTCTAAAAATTTTTGAATGCACCTTATACAGGCTGTAACTTCCGGAAACTTTAACATACCAACCCATACAAAATTCGCATAAAAATGAAGTTTTCATAATAGGTGCTACTTTATTAGTGCCCGATATTTCAGTCAGTGCTCCTACTCCTGATTCTGATCAACTTTCCCCAAGAAACTCATAGTCAAATCGAAAAAAAATTTTTGGACTCTTCATACAAATCGATCAGCCGAGCGGCCAAATTAGTATGAAGAGCCCAAAAAATTTTTTGCCATTTGACTATGGGTCCTGTACAGTTCACAGATGCACAAACTATAATAAATGAAACACAGGTTTGCTTGGACAACCGCACTCGGTGACAGCTCGATGGCAAGTGTCAACCGCAGTACCGTTCATATAATTTCCAGTATGCTACATCTACCTTTTACAAAAAACATTTTATTTTAAATTGGTTTATTTAAATATTGTGTTTATTTAAAAGGTTTATTTAAATAATTTTATCCTTTAAAGTTAAGTACCTACTTGTTTACTTCATTTAAAAATTAGATTATTTAAGATCTTGTAACAGCGAGTTATTGAATTAATTGATACATTCAAAAATATATTTCATTTCAACATTTACTTGTATTATAGAGTTATTCAATTAATTGTTAATTTATTTTATATTCTAGAAATATAAATATTATAAAATTAATTGTTTGTTATATTTAAAAATATATTTCATTTCAATATTTACTTATAACATTGAGTTATTCAATTAACTGTTATAAGTATTTTTAAAACTATATATTTCATTTTAACATTTACTCCGTTACTCATTATTTTCTTTTTGTTTTTTTTTTTTTAATTCCATGATTCTTTTATGCTACCTAATACAAAGTTCCTACCACTTGGAACTTGTATACCCAGATGTTTCGGAAAGTGTTAGCGAGGTGAGAAGAAACATCGGGCCTGAAAGAAACTCACCTCAACACACGTTTTTAAAATACATCTATGCATTTAAATTATTATTGTTTCTCGTAAGATAACTAAGTATCTGTTTTTATGGTTGCACAGTTTACAAGTTATATGTGGTTATCATAGTTCTGGCAATAACTATTTGGTATTAACTTTTCTATATTTGTTACAATACCAATATTTTAGCACAAATACAATACATATTGAAATTTTATTTTTATAATTTGGTCAAAAATAAGTAACACATAATATATTATATGTTAAACAATTTCAAACCATTCTTTTATAAGTAGTGCCATAAAATATCTAAATGAATTTAGTCAGTCCACTTTTATACACATATATAGTAAAGTTTTATTGACATTCCTTACAATCAAATTATACTTGGTAATTATTATATACCAGTTTTTAGAAACAAATAATGTAAGTAATATTCAAATGAATTTCATCAATCCACTATATGTTTTCTCTTATTGAAATTATTTACAGTAATATTTTCCATTATTTTTAGAAAATATATACCAGTTTTTATATACAGACATAAACTGCAAACTTATTGCTGGTACCTATACAAGTTTAATAAAACTAAATCAGATTATATATACGTATCTAGTACAGAATTAATTATTTGCATGTACACACTTAATATAATATTCGTTCAAAGTTAAGTCACACTCATTATGATTCATCTCGATTTTGAGCAATAACGCTTCTTGAAATTCAAATTTCCAGAATTTGGATTACGTTAATTTGAGTAGGCGTGTTTTACTTTCTTTCACTTATACAAACATCTCATGTTCCTAGTGAAACTTCCCTTTTCTTCGATTGATTCTTCTCAAATGTAACAGTTTGTCCGCAACCTCATACTGCACCACAGCCATTATTCCTTTTCTTTCTATTTAGCGTCTCCATTCTGCGTTTCTGGATCATTTTGTGATCACACGCTTCAGTGAAATATCTAACAGGAAATATTTATTGGTCAAGTTACTTTATCTTTCAAACTCTTCAGATCCTCAGTTATAAGTCTTCTAAATTAGAAGAGAAACTGTTTTACTCATTAGTTGATTACTTATATGCATATTACTATTAAATTATGTACATTTCGCTAGACGATACATTTTAGTCCATTTATGTATTTACTCACAATCAGTAGCAATCATGTTATTTATTGTGAATACCATAAATACATTTATACATTATTTTGTTACCTTTTTCCGATAACTTACTGTTGGTGGTTGGTACTTATTTAAAATTAAATATGTGAAACAGCATTTTACTTATGTACATATTTGATAGAATATGCTCCATGCAATTGCATTGCCAATTGCAAAGCCAATTGGCTTGCTCTAACAAATATAGCTTACACTTTTAATCGAGTCACAAATCCTCTTTTAAAATGACTTAATTCAACGTACTCCCGAGGCTTATAAAAACTCTTTATTATTTTGGCATATTGCTCTGGCATTATTCTTAATATAAATATTATGCCTTTGCCATTGTTTATCACAGTTCTTCAATTACAGTTCGAAATCACAATAACATTGCAATCTACAATTATCTCAATTCCTTCTAGGTACTAGGTACGCTAAACAAGAATTTTAACTTTTCATACTTTTATGTCCTGGGGGCCACGAGCCATATCAATGGTAACGAATACGTGCTATCTACGTCGAAAACGAGATGACCATTTCCAAATAGTTAGCAATAGAATATTAAGCAAATTCTTATACCAGATAATTTAGATTTTACCCAAAAATTTAGATATCATTTAAGACATCTACCTCTTTATAGGCTATTTGGCTAAACGGGATCAGTGTGTCATATTTGCTTTCCTTTGAAGGAACAAGCATAATTGTAGGTGCTATTCAGTCTTCTGACCAAATAGTTGTAGATACTATTCAGTCTTCTGACCAAATAATTGTAGATACTATTCAGTCTTCTTACCAAATAATTGTAGATGTTATTCAGTCTTCTGACCAAATAATTGTAGATGCTATTCAGTCTTCTGACCAAATAATTGTAGGTGTTATTTAGTCTTTTGACCAAATCAACCATCGTCGCGCTGGCAGCAACTATCTAGGGGCTATTCAGTATTTTAAGTTTCAGCCAAATCAAGCATCGCTAATAGCAACTTTGTTTTTTGCACTAAGGCGCTATACGCATATATTTGTCAACAACCTGTAGGTAGGTGATATTCAGCTTTTAGGTAGGAGATATTCGGCTTTTAGCCTTTATTATTTTTAAATTTATTTATTATTTTAATGTCTCATTGAGTAATTATGATTGATATATTTATTACATTGACATTCTGAATTCAATTCAATTCAATTCAATTTATTTCGTAAAAATATTTTACTTGTGAAACAGTACAAAATTTTTACATAAATAACTATTTGTATTAAAATTTTAATTATTTTGACGATCACATTATATTTTGCACATTTTTTATAAGCTATTATTGTAATTTGAAATTGATAATGTGAACGAAATGCATCTAATCTTTCCAATAGTATGCGTAGTTTCAAAACTGTGCTCACTCAATATATATATTTTCATGGTACATATTATTATATAAAATCGAACGGAATCATGTGAAACATTGCAGGACTTGCAATACCGTTCCTTGTTTCCCTCAAAAGCCAAACTTGTTCTAAACCTCTGACTTAAAACTTCCTTCTGCCCGGCCCGCATATTGTCTAACAGGTACAACTATCGTCGACAGATACAATGTAACATTTACTTTTGTTTATATACCATCTCTCACTACCATAGACTAAGACTGTCAAGTACAAGCCGACTAAGACTCAATTGCAGTTTAAATCTCATTGGATTTAACACAGCTAGAAAAGTCAATTTATTATGTTATATTTATTACATCACGTATTACTTGATTTTACAAAGCTACCACTTTATATGAAAAATTAATTATTTTTCAAACTATGTACCAGTTTTTAGGAACACCGCCCAGCATTCGCTAAACCAACACTTTGTATTTTACTTTGTCGTTTGTAGGTACACCGTGCAACCATTGCCAAAACATGACTTTATTGGTAAAGTTCAGCATTTGCTAAAGTACCATATTGTATTGTACTTGGTTTGGTACCGTTCAGCATTTGCTAAACTACCACTCGTACTTGGTACCGTTCAACATTTGCTAAACTACCACTTGTATTTGATACCGTTCAGCGATTGCTAAACTACCACATCGTCCTTTGTTTCCTCCCTCATTTAGCCAAAATCCAGCCAAAGACAAAATCGAATTTTCCAATTAATCCTTTCTACATTGTTTAATTTCGACATTTTGCTCAGTCAGTTCCAGCTTACGCATCCTCAAAACTTTATTTTTTTAGAAATATATTCACCATCTCTATATACGCTATTACCCCCCAGGACAACTTCCTTATTCCTTTGAACTATGTCAGTGATTATGATTAAGCTATTTCACGCATCTTTTTGTGTTATATTTGGTTACGTAAAGAATTCTAATATTCACACAATTCTAATATTATATATTTATTAGACATGATTATGATTTTTATGTTTAGCTACTGAGACCCGTCTGAACTAGATTTCCTGATCAGCAATCTTATTTCTTTCATTTAAGTAATATTTTTTAAAGATTCAACTATTTTTATAAATATTGTAAATCTAATTTTCTAACAAACAAGAAATATTTCATTCAGTTTCAAACCAACTTCGGTTGTGCATGAAGACTATATACGTTCATACTTTATACATATCATAGTATAGAAACTCCTTTCTTTAAACTTTGTTGTTTATTGAAAACTTTTTGTTCATAATGAAATCTCGGCGATGCACCGCATAACGCATAAAATCTTTTTATTTACTGACTTGACATTAGTCGTCAGAGAAAAAAGTAATTACAAACATCGCATGGCATGACATTATTTTCTAAAGACAAGGCAAATGAGTATTTTAAATTTAGGTGATGCCATTAAACTTTTATTTTATTATTTACAGTTTATTATATAAAACTAATAAATACGAGCATGCTATAAACTTTTTCTGTAAATAAGACAAATATTCTGTCGGACTTATGAATGCGGTGCACGCTACCCTTTTTCATTTAACATTTGAATGGACTCGTCCATACTTTAAAAGTCCGTGACAAGAAATTTTCTGTTCTGTGAATTTTACAACAAATCATTAAAAATCACTGTAACAGTGTTCTTATTTACGTTATTTTCCTACGTTTATGTACCAAATAACATGAGTTCACATTATTCAACCATTTAGTAACAGTATGGAGATATTTTAGCTGTATTTTTCAAACATTTTCTTGTCTTGATTTTTTCAGATATATATCTCGATATTACCTCTGTTGTGTTTATTTAGTTTGTACTTGCGTCAGAATTGGTTAATCCTGGCTGGGTCGCCACTTGTACAGTTCACAGATGCACAAACTATAATAAATGAAACACAGGTTTGCTTGGACAACCGCACTCGGTGACAGCTCGATGGCAAGTGTCAACCGCAGTACCGTTCATATAATTTCCAGTATGCTACAGGTCCCTTGGGGAAAGTTGATCAGAATCAGGAGTAGGAGCACTGACTAAAATATCGGGCACTAATAAAGTAGCACCTTATATAATATGGTAAGCTAACCGACCAATTTTGTATGGTGTGTCCAAAAATTGTCTTAAGTATTCAGCATTCTTAAGGTTCATTCGGAAAAGTTGTTCAGTTTCATGAGTGGATCCCATAATTTAAATTTCCAGGAGTGATCTTTTTACATCCTGTATAAGTAAAAAAAATATCAGCCTGTACATCACAAATATCAAGCTGAAACTCACAACTAGACCTTGTTGGGTGAACAATATTTTCGTCTTTCAGATGTCCCTGACGTGAGACTGACAGCGTCTTTTTTTCTGAATATAAAAAAAAGTTTGCCAGCATAAATTACTCAGACTAAAAAGTCTTTATAATAAATTTGCTACTTTGGTAATGCTCAAGCAAAATGCAAGATGGCGCTAAAAACGAAATCCTGGGCTAAACAAAGCTTAACAGACTAGTTGAGATTGTAGTTACTGTAATATCAGAAAGGTGGTGCTGAATTATACACCACTACATGCGTAAAATTTATGATATTTTACTGCAGTTTTTAATGATATTACAGAAATAAATAATATAATTATATACATTTGGAGAAAATAAAAGGTTACAAAGTTTACGTTGGACAGATAAAATCGAAAATATAGTGGTTATTTGTGTAGTTAATAGCCAGGTAAATTTGTATGAAATAGGGTGACTGACGTTTAACCTGATGACTGTCAGTTCACTATCTTATCGTCTGCCATCATGTGGTATGCCTGGGTTTACAGATGCTCATAGGCAGCGTTAGCTACTTTCCTCCAGGTAGACCGTCACGTCAACCTTTTACCACCTAACACAATATAAATAAAATACAATAAAAAATGTTTAATCTGCCATCAGGTGGAGCTATGGAAGAAATACATAGCGTGGGAGCGGTCGAACCCCCTCCGCTCGGAAGACACGGCCCTAGTAGCGCGCCGCGTCATGTTCGCCATCGAGCAGTGCCTCTTGTGCCTCGCGCACCACCCCGACGTGTGGCACCAGGCTGCGCAGTTCCTGGATCACTCCGCCAAGCTGCTGCAAGAGAAGGGGGTAAGGAATATGCATTAGGCAACATGTTTATAAACAAAAACGCGCAGTAAACACTGTTTATACAAAAAAAACTGTACAGAGATGCACAAAATACTGTGCAGAAACGCAACAACTTTTCCCAAGAAACTCATGGTCAAAATGGAAAAAAAAGATTTGGAATTCCCATACAAAGATCACCAACCAGCTGATGGATTTTTGGACTCTTCATACTAATTTGGCCGCTCGGCTGATCGAATTGTATGAAGAGTCAAAAATTTTTTTTGCGTATTGACATGGGTTCCTTGGGGAAAGTTGATCAGAATCAGGAGTAGAAGCACTGACTAAAATATCGGGTACTAACAAAGTAGCACCTTATTAGCAGCACACACTGCGCAGAAACGCCCAAAAACACTGTTTATACAGTAAACAATGTGCTTTCTACACTGTTTATACAAAAACACTGTGCAGAAATGCACATAGATATTAAAACATTGTGCATAAACGCACAAAAACACTGCGCAGAACCGCACAAAACATCTCGGCAATTAAATTTTTCTTATTCTTAATTAAACTATCGCTTGCCCCGGACAGGACTCGAACGCGGCGCGGCTGTTCTCGGAGGAGGCGGCGGCGGTGTACGAGCGCGCCACCAGCGGCCCCTTGCAGCGCTCCACGCTGCTGCACTTCGCGCACGCGGACTATGAGGAGAGCCGACTGCACTATAGCAAGGTGAGCATTCTTACTCTTCTTTACGTGAATAGACAATAAGTATATGTATAATATTTATTTTCGACACCACTATAAAATATAATAGAATAGAAATAACGTTATTCTCAAAACCACTCATAAACAAAGATTGTTTCATTTTAGAAGTTTTGCTTGATAAAAGTTAAATATAATTAATTACAGTAAATTCCCAATAGAAATTCTTGATTTACTATTCAGATTTAGTATGGGAAAGTGAAAAACTAAATTGTTGATCAGATTTTTTCAATATTTTTCCTGTATTCTATACTTGATCTCTCTGAGTAACCACTTTAAATTTCAAACGCACTTTTTTAACATATATTAATAGTATTTGACTGACTCGGTGGCTAAGTGGTTAGCGATCCTGACCTCTGATCCGAGAGTCGTGGGTTCGATCCCCACACAGGGCAAACTTTTCTGTGATGAGCAGAATGGTTTGCTCTGAGTCTGGGTGTATTATATCTATATATGTATGTATTTAAAAGTATATGTGTATGTATACCAGTCTCTGGTTCCCAAGATACAGGGAATCCTAGTTTGCGGCCAGATGACCGTGTGTGATTTGTCCCAGATATTATTATTATTATTATTTTATTATAGTATTAAGTGATTGTGGTAGTATTAAGTGGTTTTGTATCTTTCTTTGTTACAATAAAAGATTTTTATTATTATTATTATTATTGTGTGTATTCTGCCCTAGGTGCATCAAGTGTACACCCGTTACCTGGACATGGAAGACATTGACCCCACTTTGGCCTACGTTCAGTACATGAAGTTCGCTCGCCGCGCTGAGGGCATCAAGTCAGCTCGGACAGTGTTCAAACGCGCCCGCGAGGACCCCAGGTATGTCTCATTTAATCAATTCATACTCACAGATAATCCCATACTGTTCCCATCCAAACCTAAAAGCATATGTTTAGTAGGGTTGATATCTTACAATTTTATATTTTATGAGTTACATTGCTCAATATCATCATTTAAATAAATATAAATTAGAATGTTTTTTTGTAATTTTCATGGAAATAAAGATATTGTATAGATTGCTGATTCAATAAATTAAAAAAGTTCTTTGACTTAATTAATATTCTTTTTCATATAATTTATATATGACATTCAATAAATATTTTAAATTATTACACATTGTTTTAAGTATTACAATATAAAAAATAATAACGAATTAAAAATTCACAAAATATGAACTAAAGAGACTTTAATATGTTGGGGTCTTTTAAGACCCCACGCGACGAACCACGTGTGCAAAAAGTACGCGACTTACCGAGGGTTACATGCGGTGCCACGCAATACACACATTTACTCATGTACAAACGTCATATGTTTCATGTAGTAGAAAAGTCATAGGTTACTATAACGCGACATTTGTATAGTCTGTCCGGATAATTGACTGACTCGGTGGCTCAGTGGTTAGTGCTCCTGACTACTGATCCGAGAGTCGTGGGTTCGATTTGTTTGCTTTATGTCTGGGTGTATTATATCTTTATATGTATGTATTCAAAAACGTATATGTGTATGTATATGTGTCTTGTCGTGGAATAAATGAGTTTATCTATCTATCTATGTATATCAGTCTCTAGTTCCCATATTACAGGGAATTCTAGTTTGGGGCCAGATGACCGTGTGTGATTTGTCTCGGATATTTATTTATTTATAATGACCCTGTATAAACACGCACGATTCCTCCCCAGATCCCGCTACCACGTGTTCGTCGCGGCAGCTCTGATGGAGTACTACTGCTCCAAAGACAAGAACATCGCCTTCCGTATCTTCGAGCTGGGGCTAAAGAAGTTCTCTCACATACCGGAATACGTGCTCTGCTATATAGACTACTTGTCGCATTTGAACGGTATGTTTTCGTCAAAGATCATTTTTTTATGGCTTTTATTTCTTATTTCATTAAAACTTAAATCTATACAGTATTCTATTATTGTTGTAGTACATGTTTCAAGAAATCCGTCTTCCGCACTAGGATACCCTGTGTTGTGGAATAAGGACAGTTTACACATTCTACATATTTTAGATATACTTAGATAGTTCATGTTACTTAAAGTATAGTATAAAACTAGAAAAATATGTATAATTATATTAAAGAAATGACGCGTTATATAAAATATGATAAATTACAAACATGCATAAAAAAAAGTACCAACAAGTAGCCTTAATTCATAGAAAGGTTTATAAAATACAGTGACATATTAAGGAAAGGTATTTCATATTATAGTGATAGAAAATGTATACTGTATATCCGAGGTCCCCTTTCTCATAGTTGGCTAACGAGCAGACGGATCACCTGATGGTAAGCGATTACCGCCGCCCATAGACACCCGCAACACC
Organism: Coleophora deauratella; assembly: GCA_958295455.1. Taxonomy (NCBI): domain Eukaryota; kingdom Metazoa; phylum Arthropoda; class Insecta; order Lepidoptera; family Coleophoridae; genus Coleophora; species Coleophora deauratella. Next base: position 6,653,506 of record OY282414.1, on the reverse strand, counting down.
AGAGGAGTCACAAGTGCGTTGCCGGCCTTTGAAATGGGAGTACGGTCTTTTCTTGAATATTCAGAATATTTGCTTTTTTTCCTTTAGAGGTGGAATGTTTTCTTTAAATTTATTTAAATGGATTCACCTCCTATCAACTGTCTTAACTAGGTAACTTATGTGACTCAATTTATTAGCGACATCTAGTGATGACCATTAAAATTTCATATTCAATATGTATGGGATCCTGTGTAACAATCAATCCATAATCGGGTAGGTTTTGTCTACACCAAAAATAGCTATTTTATTGAAACAGTAGAAAAAAAAACTAGCTTGGAATTTTATTAAATGTCCAATATTTTATTTATAAAAGTTTTGTAATTAGTATGAAAACGACTGTATTATCACGTCATGTTTTTTTATTTAAACATTTTTGAGAGAAAATTTCGGATTTTGACATTTGATAAAAGTATGACTTACATTTCAAACGAAAATTTGTTGAGTTATTTTTGATCAAATGTTAAAAACAACAAACTTTTTATGTCAAAAACGACATTTTTTTTTAGAAATGTTTGAAATAGTAAACTAGCAATAACTTCCCAATTAAGTTCTACTAAAAGAACACTTCTAACACCGCTGTCCTTTCCAGAGGACAACAACACGCGAGTCCTGTTCGAGCGGGTACTATCGTCCGGTTCACTCTCCAACGAGAGCTCAGTGGACATCTGGAACCGCTTCCTGGAGTTCGAGTCCAACATCGGCGATCTGTTGTCCATCGTGAAGGTCGAGAAGCGAAGACAGGCTGTCCTGGAGAAAGTACGTTGGGCGTTTATCATTAGATTTTTTTAATATTCACTATCGGTAAGTGATTGGGATGATCGTTTTTCCTGATGAACAAAGGAAAATTGAGAAATGAAGGCAGGATGTCCTAATAAAAGAACGTTGGGGGTTTAATATTACCTTTTTATTTATTATTGGTACTACTTTGAAATTGTCTCACATGACGAACGACGGAAAATCCAGAAGCGAAGACAGTAGGTCCTAGAGGAAGTACGTTCGGTGTTTAATGCTTTGAATTTTTTTTATACACTTAGAACTTAACATGCCAGAACACATCAATGATGTCACCACATATTTTCAACTTTTATATTATTGTAATTGATGCTGTAATTTTTTTGTCACAGATCAAGGAGTTCGAAGGCAAAGAGACTGCACAGCTGGTGGACAGATACAAGTTTTTGGACTTGTACCCTTGTAGCATTGCCGAGCTAAAGTCCATCGGTTATACTGAGGCAAGTTTATTTTTTATTTTTATTGGGAAGACCAACAGATTATAATTTAGTAGGTACATCAAATTTATAGAAACACTGAGCCAATTTATAGAATTTTTATTTACAAAATAGGACCTGGATACACATAAAAAGCAGATTCATATTATTAATTATTTACTATTATATAGTTTAAAAGCTGATTGAAGCATTAACAGCCCTGTTTCATCAAATAACCCCTTGTAGTTATCAGATATAAGGCAGTCACATATAACCCCAATAGATACCGCATATAATGCAGCCGACGGCCACCGTTAGGGCATGGAACCGGTTTTTCCCGGTTCCGAAAAAACCGGGAAAACCCGGTTCTGTCTAATAAAATAAAAACCGGTTCAACAAGTCATAAGAACCGGTTCTTTCGGTTTTTCAAGATTTGAAGCAGCATATGATCATTTTATGATCATTTCTTTCGCCATTTAGTGTGAAACCGGAAAATAATGCTTTCAAAACAAGCCGTTCAAAAAAGAACATCTCGGATCTTGGACTTCACCAGCAAACTCATGGAGGAAAGAGATTTTGAAAACCTCTGATAATGCTTCCCAGTATCGACGACTAAACAGATAGATCTCTCCAAGTCTGTGTCTCGCGATATACGCCAATTTAATACTAATCGTATAAAAGAGGAGATCATGCTTTGGCAATTGATCTGATTACCAACTGACAAAGCTGAAGACTGAGGATGGCAGAATCGTGTCTTCCAAGCCTGAGCTGTTGGAGGAGGTTGAGAAGTTCTACGGAAAATTATACACGACCACTCGCTTACCCTTCAGCAATCTGGCTAAAGACCCAAGAGCCAAATTGACTAGACACTAAACCGAAGATATCCCGGACATCAGCTTGTATGAAATTAGAATGGCTCTCAAACAGCTTAAGAACAACAAGGCACTGGGTGAAGATGGAATTACGACTGAGCTTTTAAAAGCAGGTGGAAAACCGGTACTTCAAGTTCTTCAGAAGCTTTTAAATTACGATATGCTCGAAGGACGAACGTCTATGGCATGATACAGGAAAGTGGTGGTGCTCTTCTTCAAAAAGCATGACAAAAACCTGCTGAAGAAATATAGACATATCTCACTTCTGAGCCATGTCTACAAGCTGTTTTTGAGAGTCATTACAAATCATCTCGCACGCAGGTTTGACGACTTCTGGCCTCTTGAACAAGCCGGATTCCAAAAAGGCTTCAGTACCATAGACCACACTCATACGTTGAGACAGATTATACAGAAGACCTAAGAGTATAGTTACAGTCTCTCCAATGGTGCCAAATCGACTATCGATATATCGAAGTGATAAAATATTTGTATGAAAACGCCACCATGTTGGTCCACCTCCAGGAAAAGAATTCGAAACCAATCCGATTGCAGCGAGGGGTGAGACAGGGAGACGTTATATCTCCGAAACCATGCACCGCTGGCCTGGAAGATGTTTGGAAGCTTATGGACTGGAGAGGACTCGATATTAACATCAACGGCGATTACATCACCTCGCCTTCGATTCACTGACGATATCGTGGTTGTGGCAGAGATCTTGGAACACCTAGACATAATGCTCGATGGGCTCTTCCAACAAGTGGGTCCTAAAATGAACAAGACTCAATGGACAAGACTAAAATTATGTCAAATGTCCGTACCACACCCACTCCTCTGAAGGTTGGAGACTCTACACTTGAAGTTGTTGACAAATATATACCTGGGAGAAACAGTCCAGCTAGGTAGGTCCAACCTCAAGAAAGAGATTAGCCACCGAATCCAACATGGCTGAGTAGCGGCGTTCGGGAAGATCCGCAATATCTTCACATCCAAAATACCGCAGTATCTCAAGATTAAGGTCTTTGAACTCTATGTGTTTTGCCAGTGATGACATACGGAATTGAGACATGGTCACTTACTATGGGCCTTATAAGAAGGCTCAAGGTCACCGAAAGTCCAAAGGGTAATGGAGCGTGCTGTGCTTGTAGGTTCCCTACGTGATCGAATCAGAAATAAGGAGATACGTAGGAGAATTAAAGTAACCGACATAGCTCACAGAATCACTAAACTGAATTGGCACTGGGTGGGGCACATGGCTCGTAGAGTCGTTGGGGCATTAAAGTTCTCGAGTGGCGACCGCGCACCGGAAGAGGTATAGGGTGGGCAGGCCTCTTACTCGGTGGACCGATAACCTAGTAAAGGTCGCGGGAAAGCGTTGGATGCGGGCATTGCAAGACCGGTCAGCGTGGAATCCTTGGGGGAAGCCTTTGTTCAACAGTGGACGTCATTTGGCTGATGATGATAATAATAATTAATACTTAAGTTGTTCCAATAAAAAAAGGAAATTATACATATTTTGCGTTTTTTAACCTTCTCTCTCTTACGTAAAATCGTGTCAAAAAAAATCTTAGAAGAACCGAAAGAACCGGGTACCCGGTTCCAACTAGTTATCGGAACCGAAGAACCGGTTCTTACTAAAGAGGTCCGGTTCTGCACCCCCTAGTCACCGTGCATATTTGTTTGCTCTGTGTCTGGGTGTATTATATCTATATATGTACATATGTATTTAAACGTATATATGTATGTAATGTATATCAGTCTCTGGTTCCCATAGTACAGGGAATCCTAGTTTGGGGCCGAATGACCGTGTGTGATTTGTCCCGGTTATTTATTATTATTATTATAATATGGGCGGCCGTAGCCTTTATGCTAGGTGAAGAGTTTATTTTTATAATGAATAATTCTGTTATTTGTCACTCTGACAGGTGGCGTCAATGTCAAACAAGTCGTGGGCGCTGGGCGGGCCGCTAGCGGGCGTGTCTCCAGAACTGGCTGCCTACATACTAGGCCACAAGTAAGTGCTTTGTACACAGGCGAAGGGCTGAGGATGGGGAGGGCTGAGGATGGGGGGAACAAAATCTGTATTAAAAACACAAAATAATGTTGCGGAGTAAAAAAAAATTTGGGACTTTCTGTACAAAGTTGGCTATTCAGCTCATCGTTTGTCAGCTCAGCTCATCGATTTTTATGAAGTGTTTTTTTTCGCTAAGATTGAATTGATTTCTTAGAAAAAGTTGTTCGGTTTTATGAGCAGGAACCACGGGCACGGTTAAAATCTGGTCCGCGATTTCAACTTCACCCTTGGATTCAATCGGAGCAAAAAAAATGGGACTGTTCATACAAATCGAGAAACTGAGTAGCCAATTTTGTATGGAAAGTCCATTTTTTGCTCCGATTGCATTGGTCCCATCTCATCTCATCTGACTTCTTCTCACTAATATTATAAAAAGTATGGATGTTTGTTTGTTCCACTTTCACGCCGAAACTACTGAACGGATTAAATTTGGTAGGTATATAGATAAAGCATTCGGCTAACACATATGATACTTTTTATCCCGGAAAACTCGAAGGTTCCCGGAGGAATGGCTAAAAACTAAAATTTTTAATTTTCTACTAGTTGGCGACACCTAACATTTTCTTTCTCTCTGGACCCAATTCTGAAGTCCACGTAGACGAAGTCGCGGGCAAACGCTAAAACTGTATAAACAAAGTTACCTTATTCGCCAGGGACAACGACCCGAACAAAGACATCGCCCGGCCGGACACCAACCAAATGATCCCATACAAGCCCAAGTCGAACCCGCTGCCTGGCGAGCACCCCATACCCGGTGAGTGACGGCGTTACCAGGCATCACGTACGACCCTCTATCTGAGTGTACGATTTATTCCATACGAAGACAAAAATGAAAGTTACAAAACAAAGACACAGATTAACACTATAACAACATCTGTGCTGGAACGGGTCTGAACCGGAGGGTCAAGGTGCCCCATTGCGTTGGGGAATCTTGATAAGTAAGCCCGCTTCCATCTTCGGCATCATCATCGCTAACCACCAGGACGGGTAGCATGAGCCGTAGACAAAGCTGTTTGTTGCGCCAAATGCGAGAAAACAGCTCAGCTGTCTCTTTCATTAGCTAAGCGTTAGAACAGAACAAATGCTTTTCAAACTCGCGTCGCGCGCGAGATATGTCGCCATGTTACTAGGGCAGGAAGACCTCCACTGCTGAACACAGCCCCCCCATAGACTTCATCGGTTGCTTTTGCTCTCCTACGTATCTCCTTATTTCTGATTGAATCACGTAGGGTCCGGACACTCCGAGCAAAGCACGCTCTTGGGCGGTTTCAAGCTTCATTGTGAGGATTGTATTTTTTTAAAATCTACAATTGGTAAGCCCTTGGCATCATCTCACCTGGTGGTAAGCCCTTGGCATCATCTCACCTGGTGGTAAGCGAAGATGATGCCGAAGATGGAAGCGGGCTTACCAAGATTCCCCACCACAATGGGGCACCTTGAGCCTCCGGTTCCGTCCGGTTCCAGCACAGTATTTTAGTGTTAATCTGTGTTTTTGTTTAGTAACTTTCGTTTTTGTCTGTGTATGGAATAAATCTTATCTTTACCTATTTGTATTGACTATAATACAAAGTCATGAAGCGGTCGTGGCTCGGTGCGGCTTGCGTGGTCGCGTCGATCACACAGGTTAACTGACTACAGACACGGTTAGTACCTGGATGGGTTTGACTGTTAGTGGCATTTATTCTGACCATTTCCGTGCTTCGCAAGGCACGTTAAGCCGTTGGTACCGACTGCCATCACTAGATAACAGTCGTTAAACCATTTCGGAGGCCTTATAGGCGGCTTGAAAACTTCTGACACTGGGGTTGGCCACTAGCTCCACCAATCCGGGCTTGGCTCCCGTGTGTAGAGTATGGCCTAAAGGCATAACCTTTTCAAAGTATGGGAAGAGACCCGTGCCCCTGCAGTGGGGACGATATGGGTTGTTAACGGATATATTGCGTGTACTTGCAGGCGGCACTTTCCCGCTGCCCCCCGCGGCGGCCGCGCTGTGCACGCGCATGCCGCCGCCCACCTGCTACCGCGGACCCTTCGTCGTCGTCGATAAGCTCATGGCGCTCTTCAACCGCATCTCACTGCCTGACAAGCGTAAGTACAGTAACTACACAGGACACAGATCATCCCAATAGACTACACACGGACACAGATCACCCCCAATAGATCACACACAGACACAGATCACCCCAATACACTACATACACTTACTTCGTTGGCTCCGCGAGACAAAGAGGCTCTTGGCCTCCGACACCAAATGACGCCACTTTCTAATGTCCTATAGATACCGCATACAGGACAGACCCAATACCAATACATAGCGCATACAGACCACCTCAAATAGATAGCGCATACAGACCCCCCCAATAGATACCGCATACAGACAACCCCCAATAGATACCGCATACAGATCACCTCCAAAAGTGACTGCGTACAGATCACACCCAATAGATACTGTAAACAAATCACCCCCAGGTAACGTATACAGATCACTATAATAGATACCATTCGTCGTCGTAGTCAAGCTAATAGCGCTTTTCAACCGCGTCTCCCTGCCTGACATTACACAACACGGACCACAGATCACCCCCAATAAATTACGCACAAAGATCAACCCCAAAAGATACTGCGTACAAGGTAGCCCCAATAGATACCGCATACAGATCACACCCAATTTTCAAACAGGAAGACGACTTTTCGTTGATTTACTATGCTATTTTATTCCTGATCTTCTCGTTAGCATATACGCCAGCCAGTATATAGCCAGAAGACGTCCACTGTCATGCGCTGCCGTTTTATATAATGTACAAGGAATATATAAAAACTAACATTAACCCATTCAGCGCCGCCGCCGACGCAAGAGAACGGCTGTGACACGAAGCTGTTCGACCTGGCGCGCTCCGTGCACTGGATCGTGGACGACGAGGGCATCACAACCGTGTCCAACAAGGTGAGTCGCTGGCGCCAGTACTGGCTGGATATGGTCACTGTTCAGTCAGTTGTCTAACCAACATTGTTTTACGTATACAGGGTGTAACAAAAAGATGTGGTAATACTTCAAGGTGGGCTTCTGCTCATCAAACTGAACAACTTTTGTTCTACAACTTTGCAGAAATAGCAAAAAAAATTGTTGACTTTCAATACAAACTTGGCTCGCAAGATGATTGAGTCCAAATTTTTATTTGCCATTTCTGCAAAGTTGTGGAACAAAAGTTGTTCAGTTGGATGAGTAGAAGCCCACGTTGAAGTAATACCACACCTTTTTGTTACACCCTGTAAGGTCCCAAGGTGACACTATACAAGTCGGCCGAAAATATACCTCCTTCAGGCTTCTCTTTCTAATATGTAGGAGCGACTGAGATTACCGAATTACGACTGCATGAAAGTGGTACTTAACTTTTTGCTATTTCGGCAAAGTCGTCGCCTTTTTTCACCCCGTTTTTGACATGACTGACTCGGTGGCTAAGTGGTTAGCGATCCTGACCTCTTATCCGAGAGTCGTGGGTTCGATCCCCACACAGGGCAAACTTTTCTGTGATGAGCAGATTTGTTTGCTCCGAGTCTGGGTGTATTATATCTATATATGTATGTATTTAAAAGTATATGTGTATGTATATCAGTCTCTGGTTCCCAAGATACAGGGAATCCTAGTTTGGAGCCAGATGACCGTGTGTGATTTGTCCCGGATATTATTATCATTATATTTTTCAAACCCGCTTTTACAACAACGGAAGAAAAAATTGGACATTCCCTACAAAGTTGTCAAACAGCTAATCAATTATTGTAGTATGAGAAGCCCAAAAAAATGCTAATTTAATATTGATTCTTTGGAAATTGTTCAGTATAAGCCACGGTTTCATTTTCTCTGGTGCGTGTTTCAGAAGAATCCTATTGCTATGTTATACAGGTGATAAAAAAAATGTCTGGCAATATTTTAACTGTGGCTTCTACACATCAAAGTGAACAATTTTCCCCACGAAACTCGTACTCAAAAAGCAAAAAAAAAAGTTGGACTCTTCATACAAAGCCGTCAGCTGTATGATGAATTTTGTATGGGAAGTCCACATTTTTTTCTTTTTGACCATGAGTTTCTTGGGAAAAGTTGTTCAGTTAAAATATTAATAGCCACTGTTAAAATATTACCAGACATTTTTTTTATCACCCTGTATAAACTTTTCTCCCGCAGTCTCGACGAAGGAAAGCGGGTGAGGACTCGGACGAGGAAGAGATGGGCGTAGCGCCCCCCGTCAACGATATATACCGCCAGCGACAGCAGAAGCGTGTCAAATGAACTACAGACGTCTCCTTTTTATAGATAATAATATAACCATTTTCTATATTGCCCTTTAAGGACTTTAGGTGGAACGTTTTGATAATGGCGCGAATTTATTTTTTTCTCCGTGATTTTCGTGATTTACGGCTCCGTGTGTTTGTTTTTATTATTAGATCTGTTTTCCGAAAATTTAACAATATTTTTTGTCTATTTCAATGTCATTTATCAAATATAAGGCACAAATTTTAAGATATTATGAGGAAAATCTAAGGAATGTGACTTTTTGTAACTTTGACCTCAAAAAAATATAAATTCGCCCACTGTCAAATCGTTTCACCTTAAGACGATTTAATATAAGCAGGTCGTTCCGTGATACTGTAATATGGAATGTAATGCTACTAATTTTAAGTTGAAATTAATGTGGACTCTGACGTGGCGGTTAAGTTGAAACCGAACGCCCGATTCTCGAAGGTAGTCATGGGTGAAGCTCCTTGGGGGCCCTATCTGTGGTTCTTATATCAAACTAATAGAGACTATAATGTAGAAGTGGGCAATGCCAAGGCTTGCCTCTGCCATCTTAGTCTGTGTTCGCAATAGGGAAGAAAACGTAAAGCTATTTGCAGATGGCGCTACGGACGCTTGACTCGTAACAACTTTCAATTAGTTCCGCGTTTTTTTATTATCGAGGTGTAATAAAATAGTTTTTTTCTGTAAAATTGTTAAATGGAAAATGTATGCGACTTGGACTGTTCCTCAATTAAAGGTCAAGTTGAAAAGTACATAATGGAAAACGTATCTTTTCCCACGTCTTCTTCATCCGAGAATCTTTAGGAAATTAATGATTTCCATTATTATTGCAACCAATCGCCACACAACGCGGCATTTTTTAAAATAAATCTTAAGTTTAGTTCACGTGAACAGTTTTTCTATATGTTTTGACAGTAAAGTTAGTGATGAATTGTTATGAGTCAAGCGATATCAGCGCCTCTATCGGCGAGTTTTGTCAGTTTTCTTCCCCATTTTCAAATGTATTGAGGTTTCTAACATGCAACAAAATCTCCTCCTTTATACAGTGTGACTGGTACCTACATACCTGCAATTCTGTAAACTGGTCACTGCTTATGAAACTGAACAACTTTGTTCAGTTTTGATAAAATCGCAAAAAATACTTTCTAGACAAACCTGACTCACGAAGGCTCATATTTGTATAGCCCAATGAAAAGCCCAATTTTTTTAAAGCCATATCCGTAATTTGTTCAGTTTCGTTAATAAGATCACCAGTTAAGTTGTTTGTAGGTATGTATATACAATATATTAAGAGACTTTAGATTTTAGATGATGAAATGAGAAAAAAAAATGTATAGATGGCTTATTTGCTGAAAAGCCGCAAATTGTACACACTAATGCTAGGTACTCATAATACTGAACAACTGTCTCAAGCTACGAAGCTAAAATAGTCAGAGCAAAAACTATCGTGTTATCCATGCAAAGGAAATAGAATACTTACTGACATTAAGTATGGTAAAAGAAGTTGTTAATTTTTATAGCGGACCAGACACTATCAGTAATAATGACAGTATTTTTACATCAGTATACTGACATTCCATCGTTTAGTATGCGTCAGACCATCATTCCAACCACTATGCGTTTCAACAAATAGTCTAATGCGTTTCAACAAATAGTTCCCATGCCGTTAGGTTGGCTCCCCTGTCTATCAACGAGATCACACGCGAAGAAGCTTCTACCGATTTTATTAGTGTGTGTCTGCGTTCTATGTAGTGTGTGTGGAAAACATTGCTGCCAACATAACCGCATAGGAACTATTTGTTGAAACGCACTCTACTATTATACGCTTTTCAGCCGATACAAGTCATCTGTATATCTATCTATACTTATCTAAAGGTAAGTGTAAAAGTAGCTTAAATGAATTGGACTGGGAGGCAACAGCTTCTTTTGATAATTATAATAAATGAAGTTATAGTGAACAGAACAGAAGTGTTTTTTTTCGTGATATCTCCATTTCGCATTGTAGGATTTCATAGTCCCTAGGGCTTCGCTGGGGGGGGGGGGGGGGGGTGCAAGTCAGTGGAAGAATGTTGTCTTGCCATACGTCATATATAATCACAGAGTAATTTGGCATAAAACTAGTCTGAATCAAAGAACTTGTACATCTACTACATATATAGGGTGACCCTAAATTAGTTCTTGATACGAAAGTCTATGAATGTGCTCATGATAACAAACAACTTTCCCTAAGAAACCCATAGTCAAATCGCAAAAAAAAATTTTGAGTCTCCATACAAATCGATGAACTGACCGGCCAAATTAGTATGAAGAGTCCAAATTTTTTTTGCGATTTGACTATGGGTTCTTTAGGGAAAGTTGTTCGTTATCATGAGCACATGCATAGCCTTTCGTATCAAGAACTAATTTAGGGTCACCCTATATATTCCTTGGTCTGAATATGCCTTGTTCACTTGGTAGAGTCATGAGTCATGACTAATATGAGATGAATCATTTCATCCCTCGCAGATGACCGTGTGTGATTTATCCCTGATATTATTATTATTACATGTATTATACTAATAAATACACTTACCGCAAACAAATTGCTAGCCTCTCTCTGGAGGTGATGGCAACTCTATAATTTGTATCAATCTTCGATATTTCCAGCCGTAGTAGTTGATGCAGTTCTTCAAAAGCACTTCTCGACATTCGGAAATAAATGAAAAATTTATCCTCGTGACTTTCTAGTTCCCTGCACAAACGATGATATTCCCCATATTGTTCTCTTCTTTTATTAATATCGTGCACCCAAATTCTTTTTTTTCGATTTAGAGCCAAAAGCACCAAGAATTCTTCTTCATCAGAGTCCATTTCGTTTGACATCTTGCAGCCAACTAACCTCCGCCCGTCTACGTCACACCGAACGCGGTTTTAACGCGGCCCCGCGTTAAAACCGCGTTGGAACTGCCGTCTGCATTCAGTGTGCCGTCTCCTGCGCTGCTACTGACCTGCTCCGCGTCTGACCTGCCTTTAGTGTGGCAAAGCCTTTATTCTATAATATAGAGGTACTGCATTGCTATGCCCTTTGTATTTCCCACCTTCGTACAACTGTTGTTCTATGTACCCTACATAGTTAAATGTTTTTAACTATGAACTTTGGCCATGCAAAAGTTCAAAAAACGATCAACTACCTATACTTATTTTAAATAAAATAACGAAAATATTGGAATCGTTGCGTTGTCTAAACTTTAAGATCTAGTGAAACGCACAGTTGTGGACTGCCAACCATCTAAGTGATAGAGATGAAAATGTTGTCGCGTAGAACGATGGCGAAAATTTACTGATGAACGATTTAACAGGCTCGGTGGCTCAGTGGTTAGTGATCCTGACTGCTGATCCGAGAGTCGTGGGTTCGACCCCACCCAGAGCAAATATTTCTGTGCTGAGCATATTTGTTTGCTCTGTGTCTGGTTGTATTATATCTATACCGGGAGCAACAAAATTGGTGTAGGACCCGTTAACTGGGGATTCTACTCATCGTACTGAACAACTAGTATCAACTTCACAACAACAACTATCGTAGTTGTGAATGTGGCCGATTTGTTTCTCCGGAATGTCAACCGTCAATGCTCAGCAGCGCGGGCGGCGCGGGTGGCGCGGCCGGCCGGGGCGACGTCGCCGGTGGCGCGAGCACCGCGAGTGCGGGCTGCTCGCCGGGGCCGGCTGCGACGCGACGTTCCCCCCTGCACCTCATAAACATTGTAACACATTTTTTTTTCTGACGCTCTTGGCACCAATTTTGGAACTTTATTTGCAAACTATCTTGGGCACCGAACAATGGGGAAGAAAACGCAAAGCTATTTGCAGATGGCGCTTCGGACGCTTGACTCTTAACAACTTTCAATTTGTTCCGCGTTTTTTATTATCGAGGTGTAATAAAATAGTTTTTTTTTCTGTAAAATTGTTAAATGGAAAATTTACTCGACTTGGACTGTTCCTTAATGAAAGGCGAAGCTCAAAAATACATGATTGAAAACGTAAGTTTTCCCAGGTCTTCTTCATCCAAGAATCTTAGGAAATTCATGATTTCCATTATTATTGCAACCAATCGCCACACAACGCGGCATTTTTTAAATAAATCTTATGTTTAGTTCACGTAAACAGTTTTTCTATACGTTTCGACAGTTAGTGATGATTGTTATGAGTCAAGCGATATCAGCGCCTCTATCGGCGAGTTCTGTCAGTTTTCTTCCCCATTAACCTATGCTATCCTGGTGCCTCAACATTGTAGATAAAATATGTAGCAATAATTTCGAGCCAAAAACCAATATTGTTTAGGTAATAGTGACAAAATAAAAAAATGTCAGATAAAGAAAAACATTGATAGTTTAATTCAACTTAGTATACAATCAAATTGTAAGATAACGATGTGTGCCTTCCCGTATTGTAAAAATAGGACACGGAGCTATAACAAAAATGTATATAATTTAAATTTGCAGATATATAACTTGACATGTTGTTATACAGATTTTGTTTTGTATTTTGATACAAACAGTTTTATATATAATTTTAAGATGACTCCAGATACTATGTATCTCTCAATTAAACAAAGAAAACGACTAGCTAATTCTTTAGCTTACAGCCTTTTACATCGTACCGATTGTATTCAGTCGGTAATAACTTGTATGACGTCGGGGATTTAGTGCAAGGAACCGTTTTATTTTGGATCCGGAGCTCAAACTTGGCATAGTTGCTCCCTAGGCCGTCTTGAGTGGATAAAGCCCGGAAGCCATCGGGAGCCATCCGCCGTTTGGCAGGGGGAGGGGGGAAAAGTTTGCTTCTGCCGCGCTCCATTTGTGGGCTTATATCTCCAAAACTATTGGCACTAGGGCAAGTAAGATATCATTTTCGTATGATTAAAGGTTGAAGAATTCATTTCTGTAACAATAAAAATGACTTTCTATGTGATGTGGGCTGTAGGGAGGTAAAGTAAACCACTGTTTAGCGCAACGTACGACGTATAATGAATGTCTCGCAAAGCGTTACACTGATATTAATAATAACTTAAGAGCTAGTTTGGTGACGTAGGCGGCGCATACACTACACCACCCTTCTTATTTGAAAAAAAATATTAAAATCCTTTTTTTTTTTTTTTTAAATATATGGCTATGTACTTAGTAAACAAAAATAAAATTTGATAAAATTAAGATAAAAGTTGTGGAAAAATACAAACAATATATTTTAATTTATTTGATTACATGTTTCCAAAGCCAACATAAACAACTAGTTTTCATTTTTGTCTTTACACAGTTCAAACTTCATAAAACAATAAAAACAAAAAAAATACTTTTTTTAGTTTTGTCAACACTAATAAATTTTATTAACAATTTTAAGAAAATTCTTTATTGTATTACTATCTTCACAATTCATTACCCAGCACAAGACAGTTTAATTAATAGTCGAACTTTTGTTAAATATGTATTTTACATTATTTCTTTCACTATTTGTTATTACTTTCTTTGATATACTACAAATATATATTTTTCTATAAGTATTGGTTTTTAACCTATTTAATTACTACTAAATTATTAAGTATCTATATTTCACTAATATATGAATAACAAATGTATCTTATAGTCTACCAAGGACCTTGTCTGTATCAAAGATTATGTTAATTTAATATATTATGAGAAAAAAATGACATGATTCAACATTTAAATTTTTTATGCACTTTTGTAATAGGTAACTAGGTGCAGCATTATTGCGGCAATAACCTAACTCTAATAGCATTATTTATTTACTTCATACGAGTGTTTCTTAAAATGTTACTTTTTAGTTTTTACCCAGATCTTAATATTTTTACTATTTCTCTACTTTCTTTTATATAAAAAAATGAGTACAAATGTTTATCTATTTAACAAACCAAAAATAACTTTTTATTTATTGTATTACTATTGACAGAACAGTACATGAAGCATTTCCTTTTTTTTTACTTAATATTCTTCATTATTTATTTTACATTCCTAAACCGTACTCTTCTTATTTATTTAAAATATTTTTTCTTTTATACACATACGTGGTACAACATGGTTACTACTCTTCCACACGGTACTCTTGCACACGGTACCCTTGCACATGGTACCCTTGCACATGGTACCCTTGCACATGGTATCCTTGCACATGTTATACCCTTGCACATGGTACACCGAAACTACTAACACATTATCGACTGGCCAGTCATTATAATTATGTCGGCATACTTAGTAAATAATTATTTATTTATTCGTGAGCTCAACTTAACACTTCTTCTACACACCTTAATACGATTTCGATAGGTACTTTGCCGACTAATATTTATTATTATATAATATATTTAATATTGTAGCGCGCACTACTTTTTATTAATACAGGGGCCATGTTTTAAGACTCTACATGCCTCCAACAGTCTCCACAGAGGAAAGCTCGTTCGCACCATGGTCAGAACTGAAGGATCTGTACCCTCTTAATAAGTACCTATTGCGGTGTACCTATGATGCATAGCAAAAGGATATCATTTAAGACAGCTATCTCCAACAATATTCAAGGTGAAAGCTCGTTTCAACCATGATTAAAATGAAGGATTTGTCCTAAGCTTTACCTCAAATGCACTTTGGCATTTACCTACTTTTTTTTTCATTACCTTGCCATATCGAAACACATCGCTACACTCTATACTAACCGCATACCTACATAATACTAAGTGAATGCTCAGGCATGAACGCTTCAGCACTTTTGGGTGATCAGGCCAATCGTGTTACGAAACACCAATACCAAAGTATTCCTTAGCTTCCTATTATAACTTATCTTCTTTTCCATACCTAACTAATAAGACTATTCATTATCCTTTCTGACACTTTATCTGTCATATTTTTAACGGCTTAATTTTTTTTCTCTTTATTAGTTTCTCTGTGTCATTACTCATTAACGTTTAAAAATTATTTTAAACTGTTCTAACACGTAACGAATATTGTATTGGATTACCTAGTGACAGTGTGATAACTCCTTATCGTTTATGCTTATAAGAACATTTTACTGACATGATTTGAAACTTGACGATGCACTGCTCTACTTTATGTTACTTATCTATTACCTACCACCAAGTTTATACCTAGCTTTAAATTCAATCTATGATTTTTTCTTTGTAGTTAAAGAAGAAATTAGCTAAACCGAACCTCTTAATTATTTGTTAACGTTTTTGTTTTAAACAGTAATGTGACTCCCAAAAATTATACATTGAAATTGAATAATATTACAGTAGAAAATGCACACTAGTCAAAAATATAGCTAAATACGTCACAGCGATCATCACGTGTAAGGTTGACCCAATACATTTCCGTTTGTTATACCTAAATGCGCCATATAAGAATTAATAAAATCTCAGATAAAACTATAACTAAATTAGGTTTTTCAGTAGAAAATATTAGTTGATGTTAATAATATAAAGTTATGTACACTAATTAAAAACTTTTTTTTAACTCGTATTAAATAAGCAATTTTATAAAATAGTTATTTCGTTTTAAAATCCAATAAAGTGATGATCGATCATCTTAAACAACTTTAGACCTTCTTAAAAATTTATCAAGAATCACCGAAAATTGAAACATTCGCCCCGTTAAAATATAATACGTAATGACGTCAAAACTTGTTATTGGCTATAGTTTTTTTTTATTAATAATTGTTTCCATTACAGTGTTAACTACCAGTAAATTTTCCTGAGAAATATTATAACATAAAATAAAATTTGGTCAGCATACAAATAAAAGTTAAAAATAGGTTACTATATTTTGAAAAGTAATTTACAAATATCTAAGTGGCAATCATAATATTTTATTTCGTAAGTTCCAACTGATAACTAAGTAGTTTAATTGGAACATTGTACTTTGTACTTAAATATGTACCTGCAGCAAATTCGTGGAAGATGAACTGCAATACTGAAATGGAAAGGTATTTAGCGCTGCAACTTACTTGTCTGTTGCGAAATGATATTTGAGAATGCGCTGTCTAATCAATTTACCGTTCTTTGCATGTACTTTTGTTAGCTTGTAATGAAACTTAACTTGACATAATTATTACGATAATTTAATTGTCTCTACATAAATGTAGCTTTTCATGTCCAAAAGGGGGTAAAATTTTAAACAATAAAAAAAGTATTTGACCAACATCTCATCTTTATGTATATATTTTTGGCTTTTAAAAAAGGTATAACTGAATAATTTCATACTTAATACAATGTTTTATATGAAGGTCAAAAAATATGACAATGTGAATCAATTTATTTACCTATTAAAAATTCATTTGCGCGGATTTCTGGAAACCAATAAGTACCTAACTCTGTACCTGTCCTGTAATTGATAAAAAAATCAAATTACCAAAATCAAATGTTTAACTCGTCAATTAAAATATTTTTTTATTTTTCTTAATAGTTTGCATTTTTGGAAGAAACAAAAAAAAAAACAACACGTACACTATGCAACTGCAAATCAATTTTGTTAAGGCGAGGTAACACAACCGAAATATTAAAGTTTAGATTATTTTGAGAGGAAAAAGAATCTGAAATTAGAGTAACTTATCAATGTACTTTTTTGTTGTTTCACATATATAAATACAAATACAAATTTGTATATAAATACAAATATCTTATTCAACC
The DNA here is from genome assembly GCA_958295455.1 of Coleophora deauratella. Lineage (NCBI taxonomy): Eukaryota > Metazoa > Arthropoda > Insecta > Lepidoptera > Coleophoridae > Coleophora > Coleophora deauratella. The sequence goes on along the minus strand of OY282414.1, from coordinate 6,636,357 downwards.
TTAAGTTTCGCTAATTATTCATATTGTATATATCGATTTATTCATCCTATTAAAAACAAACCAATACTGACACCAGATTAAATTCAATGAAAATTTCCAATAAAGACCCACTTTACAATGGTGTTAATTTAAAAATGTGAACATGTGATTTTCTTTTTTTTAATATCGGAAAAAAAATATTTCTATACTTATCTTTATAAATATTACTACTTATTTTTAACCATTTAACTGATGGTCACTTACAAAGCCCCAGATATACTGCAGAGAAATCTATTTTCAGCAAAAGATATATCTCCTATATATTTTAATGTTTCTGTTGTTTTTTTTTAACATTTAAATGAACTCCAAAGAAATAAATAAAATTTGCGCTCATATTACTCACTCGTTTTAAACTTTAGTATCAAGCTATGCTACTGATTGGTGAAATTAACCCTTTAAAAAAATATATATACGCGGAGGTTATATTTAATTTTGAAAATTATAATATGGCCAGTGCATTCAATCGAAAGACTGCGATTCGCGGTGGCTCCGCTATATTACTTAAAAATACCCTAAAGACTAAGGTACGGAAAGACGTCGTAAGTCTTTCGATTGAAAGAACTGTGGAGCTATCTTGTGTGGAGCTGGAGAACCACATCATTATCTGTGTATATAGGCCCCCATGTGACGATAACTTTGCTCGTTTCGAATCAGTAATGGAGGATGCTTTAAATTTAATAAGTAAAAGTAAAAAATCTGTCATCGTATGCGGTGACTATCTATCAGCCGAAAGACGTCCACTGCTGGACAAAGGCCTCCCCCAAGGATTTCCACACTGACCGGTCCTGTGCGGCTCGCATCCAGCGGCTTCCTGCAACCTTTACCAGGTCGTCGGTCCACCGAGTCGGGGGCCTGCCCACACTGCGCCTTCCGGTGCGCGGTCGCCATTCGAGAACTTTACTGCCCCAACGGCCATCTGTTCTACGAGCTATGTGCCCTGCCCACTGCCACTTAAGTCTAGCGATTCTGAGAGCTATGTCGGTAACTTTAGTTCTCCTACGTATCTCCTCATTTCTGATTCGATCACGTAGGGAAACACCAAGCATAGCACGCTCCATCGCCCTTTGGGTGACTTTGAGCCTTCTTATAAGGCCCATAGTAAGCGACCATGTCTCGGATCCATATGTCATCACTGGCAACACACACTGGTCAAAGACTTTAGTCTTGAGGGACTGCAGTATTTTGGACGTAAAGATATTGCGAAGCTTCCCGAACGCTGCCCAGCCGAGTTGGATTCGACGATTGATCTCTTTCTCGAAGTTGGATCTACCTAACTGGACTGTTTGTCCCAGGTATACATATTCGTCAACAACTTCGAGTGTAGAGTCTCCAACCTTCAGAGGAGTGGGTGTAACACGGACGTTTGACATGATTTTCGTCTTATCCATGTTCATTTTAAGACCCACTTGTTGGGAGAGTCTACTAAGTCCTTCGAGCATTGCGCCTAGGTCTTCCAAGGTTTCAGCCATGATCACGATATCGTCAGCAAATCGAAGGTGAGTTATGTACTCGCCATTGATGTTAATGCCGAGTCCTCTCCAGTCCAGAAGCTTGAAAACGTCTTCCAGTGCAGCGTTGAACAGTTTCGGAGATATAACGTCTCCCTGTCTTACCCCACGCTGCAGCCGGACAGGTTTCGAATTCTGATCCTGGAGGTGGACCGACATGGTGGCGTTTTCATACAAACACTTCAACACTTCGATGTATCGATAATCAATTTGGCACCGTTGGAGAGACTGCAACACAGCCCAGGTCTCGATCGAATCAAAGGCTTTCTCATAGTCCACAAACGCCAAGCATAGTGGCCGATTATACTCTTCGGTCTTCTGTATAATCTGCCGCAGCGTATGTATGTGGTCTATGGTACTGAAGCCTTTTCGGAAACCGGCTTGTTCGGGAGGCTGGAAGTCGTCAAACCTGCGTGCGAGACGATTCGTAATGACTCTCGAAAACAGCTTGTAGACATGGCTCAGGAGTGAGATGGGTCTGTAATTCTTCAGCAGAGACTTATCACCCTTCTTGAAGAAGAGCACCACCACACTCCTGTGCCATGCTGTAGGCGTTCGTCCCTCGAGCATGACGGAATTAAATAGCTTCTGAAGAGCTATAAGTACCGGTTCTCCACCTGCTTTCAGAAGCTCAGCCGTAATTCCATCATCACCCGGTGCCTTGTTGTTCTTAAGCTGTTTGAGAGCCATTCTAATCTCGCACAGGCTGACGTCTGGGATATCTTGGCTGTGACTATAACGTAGATTTATTAGAAAAGAAGTCCCTAACAACAAGAATTATTTGTCTTTTTAAGTCGTTTGATTTGGATTATTTATTCTTAGAACCAACTAGAAAAACAGAGACTTCTGCCACATGTATCGATAATATTTTCTGTAACTGTAGCCATGTAGAGAAAAAAGTAATTAACTGCTTGAGGTCTGATCATAGCGGACTAATGGCTAGCTTTCCTTTCAGGTCAATTATAAAACAAATTAAAATACAGTCGAGGCCTGTCACTGTTAAAAGAATAGAAAAGTATAAAAAAGCGTTAAATGACAAGCTGCCCATACCAAATTTTGATAATGAACCAGAAGCCAACAATATGTACAATGATTTATTTACTGTAATTGAGCGAGATTTTCAGGAAATTTTTAAAACTAAATCTATAAATATTGATAATAAATTTAAGTTTTGTGAATGGGCTACTGTAGGAATTTATAAAAGCCGTCAAACCTTATTTGATCTTTATAAGAAAAAAAGTTATATATTTGATGACAATTTCAGAAATTATGTAAAACGTTATTCAAAAATATTCAGAAAGGTATGCTGCGCAGCCAAATCTAATTACTTAGCCAGAAAGATAAAACTATCTGATAATAAAATTAAGACGGTTTGGAATATAATAAATAAAGAAACCGGTAAATTCAAGAAACACGATAAAGATTTTGTTTTACAAACAGATAAAGGCAAAATAACATCTAACGCAGAAATAGCTACGGAATTCGAAACGTTTTTCACAAACATTCCACTTAAGCTAACTGAGGCCCTGGACTCATCACCCACATATGCTAAAAAATATTAGAAGAAAATGTCATTTCTTGTGATGAAATATTCTATTTTAGAGAAATTGGACCTGAAACTGTTATTAAAACTTTTAAGTCGCTTAAAGTGAAACAAACTGAGGACTTGTGGGGTTTATCAGTTAAATTAATTAGTAATGTAATTGACGTATTAGCACCACATTTAGCATACCTTTTCAATATTAGTATAGAAAGTGGTGACTTTCCAGATCTCATGAAGTGTAGTAAAATTATACCTCTTTATAAATCAGGTTCCAAAACTGATGCGGGAAATTACAGACCTGTTTCTGTATTACCCGTCCTTAGTAAAGTCTTTGAAAAAATTATGCTCAACCAAATGCTACAACACTTCACTTTAAACAAACTTCTGCATAACCAACAATTTGGCTTCACGAAAGGTCGATCAACTACCGATGCAGGAGTAGCACTTATACGAAACATCTATGATGCTTTTGAGAAATCACAAGATGCAATAGGAGTGTTTTGTGATTTATCTAAAGCATTTGATTGTGTGGAACATCAAACTTTACTTCTTAAACTAAAGCATTACGGTGTGGAAGATAGGGCTCTCAGTCTTCTCAATTCTTACCTTATCAATAGGTTACAAACAGTCCAAGTAAATGGCACAAATTCTCTCGGCTCTACAGTAAAAATAGGCGTTCCCCAGGGATCTATTTTAGGCCCCTTTCTCTTCCTTGTTTATATAAATGACTTACCATTTATGGTGCAACGTCTCTCAAATATTGTGTTGTTTGCAGATGACACATCTCTTATTTTTAAGGTAGACAGGAAAGACAGCAAAATTGACGAAGTAAACAACACACTTTCAGAGATACATAAATGGTTTACTGTTAATAACTTTCTATTAAGTGCCACAAAGACAAAAGTAATAAAATTCAAATTACCAAATGTCAAGCAAACTCACGATAATGTAATATTAGATAGTAATATTTTAGAGTTCGTAAATAGCACTGTTTTTCTTGGTATTACTTTAGATGCTTCTTTACAATGGGGACCACATATAGAAACCTTAGCAGGAAAGCTTAGTTCGGCTGCCTACGCCGTCAAGAAAATAAGGCAACTAACAGATGTAGATACTGCAAGACTAGTGTATTTTAGCTATTTTCATAGTATAATGTCTTACGGCATCTTAATTTGGGGACATGCGGCTGACATAGAAACTATTTTTATACTGCAAAAAAGAGCCATTCGCGCTATCTATCAGATGCGATCTCGAGAGTCATTGAGGAACAAGTTTAAAGAAATAAATATTTTAACTGTTGCCAGTCAATTCATATATGAAAACATCATGTATGTTCGTAAGAATTTAGATTTATTTCCAAAAAACAGTGACAGGCATAATTTTAATCTTATAAATAGAAATAATATCGAAGTTGCTTATTCGAGACTGAGTAAGGTAAAGAAGTCGTTCATGGGGCAGTGTATAAAATTCTACAATAAAATACCTGAAAATGTAATTAGTTTATCCGAAAATAAGTTTAAGAAATTTATGTAAAGAAATGCCTGTGTTCAAGAGGATATTATAAAACCCAAGACTATGTTAATGACAATGATGTATGGACATGTATAGATCTTCCAGCTCATAGCTTTAGTAATGACATCAATTGTAATAGATATTAAGTATTTATTTCAAAAAATGTGTTGGGGCGAGTTTCTTTTGGGCTCGACGTTTCTTCTCGCTCCGCTAACACTTCCCGAAACGTTGAGTGTACAAGTTCCGCGTGGTAGGAACTTTGTACTAGGTAGAAAAAAAGACGATTTAAAAGTATGCGTACAGCATCTACTTAAATAAAAAATATTTTGACTTTGACTTTGACTTTATAAGACATAAGCATGTTAAAATGGTTGTAACTAGAATATTAATATCGTCGCGTTGTTATAAATTACCACCAAAATTCAATTTTATTGAAGGAATAGATGCCATATATGCCTTCAATGTGCTATAAAAATGTAGAAATCAAATTAAACTCTTCAAGGTCTTTGGTATATTTTCCCATTAAAGTAGCTTATAATACAAACTTCTTAAAAAACTAAAATATAGAATTCAACCACAGATTATATAAAAGTGATTACTTTCTTAATTAAAAAAAAAAACAGTGACACAGGTCACACAGACATAATAAAATATACTTAGTTACTTAGCATTTCTTTTAAAATTTTAGTAGCTTTCAAACCGAACACTGGATGGTTGTATAAAATTTAAACTTCTTTTTTTTACACAATTTTGAAAAACACAATTTTGCACAATATCCACTTTTCAAAACTCACTTGCCTTGCCAATTTTCGATACTCCCATTGACTCGAGCAGAGAGCAGGACCCGGCCGTGGCCCCACTCGCTTCGTCTCGTCTCCTGGTCTGGAACGCTCCCGGCGCCGCCGCCCGGTAGCACTCCAGCACCAGCGTCACTTAACTTTCCTTCATTTTCGCCTTCTTTCAGTCCTTGTTGCCCATATCATCACTACAATGTTTCTTTAGTTGTTGTTTGCCAATCTTTTTTGATTGTTTTTATTAGACCCGTGAATAGTTTTTTTTTTGGAAACATATATTTAAAAAAAATTCAAAAATTTAAGACCCATACAGCCCACAAAGGTCCCCCCACTGTCCAGCGCTGCGCGAGGCAGCCACTGGCAGGGTCGCCATGTGATGTGGGCTGTAGGGATGTAAAGTAAACCACTGTTTAGCGCAACGTACGACGTAGGTATAATGAATGTCTCGCAAAGCGTTACACTGATATTAATAATAACTTAAGAGCTAGTTTGGTGACGTAGGCGGCGCATACACTACATCTATACATAAAAAAAGAAATATTTGATAAAACGTATAAAACATGACTACCTTTTTTCCGCATATGTGTCGATTATTTTTTAATGGTCTAAGATATTAGCATGAAAAAATTATATTCTGAAAGCCACACTTTCTAGAATTATAAAAATATAAATTTTATTAAAATAGCATAATAAATACTTAGTGAAAAGAAATATAATTCAATGCGTGGCAGTGTAGTATAAAACGCGCGGTCCGCGCGGTTCTAACTTTCAGAAGTTATATTTCTTTGTTTTTTCCAAGAAAAGTATGTTCTTTTGTTGCAGAAATGAATTTTTCATCCTTGAAATATCTGAAAATGATATCGGACTTGCCTTTATACCTATAGTTATGGAGATATAAGCCCCAAAAAAGAGCGACTCAACAAGGAGATAATGAAGTGTGGGTGGTTTTTTCCACATATGCGTCGATTAACTTTTGTAGGGGATGAGCTTTCGTGTAGATGAAATACTTGCAATAAACTTTACAAAATAACGTTTATTGAAGAAAAAAATAATATAATTGATAAATCGCAATGGCAATGCAACGGCAGTTTCGTAGATAATGGCGTGAGGCTTCTTTCATAGGCTTCTTTCATTGCTTCTGCGAAACGCCGACAGATGGCGCTAGCGCCAACATACCGCCCGCCTTGGAAGTTCCATCTTCTAATGAATTTTCGGTAATTTCGTGCAGCACACGAAGTGGGCAAATTTTTGAAAATGCACGACGTACGTTTCCTGTTGCAGTGCGAATCTCTGCAACCCTGATTACTCCATCCTTGCCCGGAAAAACACGTAAGATTCTCCCCAAACGCCATCTGAGAGGGGGTAAATTTTCTTCCTTAACAAGGACAAGGGTGTTTGGTGAAAGCGTTTGTTGATTTGTCTTCCACTTTGTCCTGTGCTGAAGCTCGGAAACGTATTCAGTGGACCAGCGCTTCCAAAAGTCTTGTCGCAGCTTCTCCACGCGGTCGTAGCGACTGAGACGATGATTCGGGACGTCCGTGAGGTCCTCGCTGGCCGGAGTGGTCAGAGGGCACCCGGTCAGGAAATGAGCGGGAGTGAGAGGTGACATGTCACCAGGATCTGCGGAAAGAGGAGACATGGGGCGGGAATTCAGGACGGCTTCGATTTGTGTCAATACCGTGTTGAACTCCTCGTAAGTTAAATGAGCATTACCTACAATACGTCTAAGGTGATATTTACACGACTTAACCCCTGCCTCCCAGAGACCACCAAAATGAGGAGCGTAAGGTGGAATGAAGCTAAATTTAATACTAGCCATCGCTGTCTCGTCAATAATGAAGAATACCACAAATTTTTGTTTTTTATCTTAAAATATACTCTATTAAAAATAAAAAAAATATGGTGAAAAAATTTTTTTGATACGTTTGATAGTTTCCGAGATACTGAATTATTTAGGTAGGCAAGTGACGCGGGGTCGCCGCACGCTGCTGTGACGTCACTCTGCAACGGTCGCTCAGTGCGCGCACCGCTCCCTATCTCTATGTATGAAGTTTGCGTTGAAAATTTAAAAAATGACGAATCCAAAAACTAGAAAATCGTGTTCGTGTCAAAGTGCTTAAATACAACTACCAATATACCCGAAAAGTTATTTTTTACTGTTATATTTTTGAACCTTAAAGTCAAAAGAAATACATGAAAAGTATGATCCACCCAAACCCAAAGCCAAAAGTTGTGTCTATCACCTTCTCCTTATCTGATAACTTTTGCATAAACAGTAACGTCGTCGCCGTAGCTATTTCTAGCCAATCTAAAATAAAATAAATATGAGTTAACCGATACACATAAAAAATAAAAACCGGACAAGTAGTCCAGTCATCGAGGAGGTTGAGGTATGCATTAACTCCTCTGTCCGTAAAACTTTGCAGTATGATTAAGTAGATTCCATAGATGAGGTGTGACAAGGTATCCCGGAGATGTATGTTTTGGAAGTAGGTATTTTATACCTAAACATGAATATTGCTAATAACTCTTACCGAATAATTTCTCAATCTATTATTCCAACGCGATATGTTAGTGCTAGTTTGTTATTATATGTATGTAAAACTGTCCAAAACTTTTTCGAACTTTTTAACTTCGATATTTATCAAAATTTGTTATTTTGCTATAATTACCAAGGTATAATTTCTCGGTTAATTTTTATTTTTTACTATGGTTTTATACCTCATAAGACTTTTCTATGTGTAAGTATCCAAAACATTTTCCTATAGGAACGTAATGTTATAGTTTCCGTAAAAATGCTCACGGCTCATAATTTCTCAGTCCAGTTTTATTCCTTTAGAAGTCACAATTTACAGAAGTAAACAGTTTTTTAAAACTATCCAATGAAATTTCGGCAAAATAGTAGTTTTAGAATTTCTTTAGATAATACGTTTATTAAACATTTACGGCTCACGGGGCGGCGGCGAACGTAGACGCGATGCGCGCGGCATCCGCTCAAGGTCAGACAATGACGCGATACATACATCTACATTCATTTGAAAAACATTCGATATACTTTGCTTTGCTAGGAAGGGTGCCGATATTTTTTTACTGTAAAGGATAAAGAGTTTAGATTTTTCCTTGACTATTGAATATGTGTAACTAATATATATATACAGGGTGTAAGGGTCAGGTTTCCGAAAACTTTAAGGGCTTGCTCAGTAGATGAAACTGAACAACTTTCCAAAAGAATTTTTTTCAGGAAACGAAAATAAAAATCGGCTTTGAATTATAAACTTGATTGGACAGTTTGTATGGTGAAGCCGATTTTTATTTTCGTGTCCTGAAAAAAATTCTTGTGGAAAGTTGTTCAGTTTCATCTACTGAGCAAGCCCTTAAAGTTTTCGGAAACCTGACCCTTACACCCTGTATATATATATTAGTTTTTTTATTATTATTTGGGGGTAAAGGGGTATAGGACCAGGAGGGCCCTATTTGATCACTGCGACCTGGGTAGATCTATTGTGATCACTGCCCCTGTTAAATTATATCCTCAAGGCCAATAGTTCTAATGAACTGTAGGATGCACTTGGGATCGAGTTCCCTAATGACCTCTGGAGTTACCATCGGTCCACCTAGAGATCGGCTTCTGGCTTGGACCAGTGCCTCGCACTCGCAGAGTATATGAAGAGGAGTTTCCTCTTCCTCGAGGCAGAATCGGCACTCGTCCGTATCTGCAAGCTTCATTTGATAGAGATGTTTGTTAAGCTTGCAGTGGCCAGTTAGAGTTCTGACTAGAATCCTAAGTCCAGGCCTAAGAAGTCGTAGTGCTCTAGACGTGTGTTCCCGCGAAAAACCAGATATGAGCGCTTTCGAATGCTTTTGGCCTGGGGCACTAGCCCAGAGTGTTCTACTCTGTTCCTTAGCCCATTCCTGCAGCATTCTTCTTCCGGTGCAACGAGGCACTCCCACTATTGGTTCGGGTCCAATAGCTGGTGCCTCCGCTCCGTTTCTAGCTAGCTCATCTGCTATTTCGTTCCCCTTGATGCCACTGTGCCCAGGCACCCAACATAAGGTGACTTTGTTGTGCCTTCCTAGCTGATTAAGTGCATTGGCGCACTCAAGGGTAAGTTTTGAATCATTGTATATATTAGTTACACATATTCAATAGTCAAGGAAAAATCTAAACTCTTTATCCTTTACAGTAAAAAAATATCGGCACCCTTCCTAGCAAAGCAAAGTATATCGAATGTTTTTCAAATGAATGTAGATGTATGTATCGCGTCATTGTCTGACCTTGAGCGGATGCCGCGCGCATCGCGTCTACGTTCGCCGCCGCCCCGTGAGCCGTAAATGTTTAATAAATTTATTATCTAAAGAAATTCTAAAACTACTATTTTGCCGAAATTTCATTGGATAGTTTTAAAAAACTGTTTACTTCTGTAAATTGTGACTTCTAAAGGAATAAAACTGGACTGAGAAATTTTGGCTCATAATTATGAGCCGTGAGCATTTTTACGGAAACTATAACATTACGTTGCTATAGGAAAATGTTTTGGATACTTACACATAGAAAAGTCTTATGAGGTATAAAACCATAGTAAAAAATAAAAATTAACCGAGAAATTATACCTTGGTAATTATAGCAAAATAACAAATTTTGATAAATATCGAAGTTAAAAAGTTCGAAAAAGTTTTGGACAGTTTTACATACATATAATCCGAGCGTAGCAAGTGAGTGATTTAAAAGCACGAGACATATAAATGACCTGCTTTCGTGTTAAACATACAACTTTCGAACAGCGTGAAAAGCAAAATCGTAGTTGATCAAATTCTCTTTGAAGACAATATAGTTTTTTATTATAATGTTTTTAATTTAGACTCAGAATTTTAGAGGTTGCGTTCGGAAACTGCGCTACTTAACATTTTTAAAAAAACCTAAGATGCAACACAAACATGATATTTTTAAGTAAGCGATATTCATGTTTACTAGTAGGTAAGTACATATTTATTTTAAATATTACGTCTTTAAAAATGCAATAACAGAATTTATAAACTTAAATTTCATTAAATAACATATAACATTGTAAGCCTATGAGTTAAAACGCTTGCTACTTCAAAATGAGTTTCTGATCGAACCATCGCTCATATTTTTTTCAGCGCCGCGTGAAAGGTGTTGTTCGAAATTCGAATCACTTTTTCTCACGCTCAAAGCAAAAACAACTTTTGCTGCGAGTTTTCAGGGACCAAAGGCACTCTTTTCATGCTGGACAGATGAAAAACTATTTATTAATCTGTTAACTCAAAGCAGCTTTTTGCTGCGAATGTTAGTTAAAGTGTTCGAATTTCGAACACCAGCTTTTATCACTATCGTGTAAAGTTTTCTAGCTGGTAGAGGTGAAAAATTGTATTTTAAAACAACAACTTTCTACAACTACTCATGAATCTGAACAAATTTCCCGCAAAAAAAATTTTGGTTTCCTCATACTAATTGATCAAATGAGCTTCCAAATTTGTATGGGAAATCAAATTCGATTTGCATGAAAACCCCACGTCAGCGGCGGATGTCGTCATAGCAAAAAAAACATCGGGCTGCACAGATGTATTGACTGAGATACGTTTGGAATCTGTTGGTAGGTGGGGACGATTTTTTTGTGTAGTCCTTTTCTCTAAAAAAATATTAAGATTCGCATCCGCGGATAAGCCTTTAAATATCCGCATCCGCGGATTTCAAAGGCTCTGCATCCGCAACCATCTTGTACGATCACTTGTCCTATCCGAGCACTTGACCGAGCACTCGCCCGAGCACTTGACCGAGCACTTGCCCAAGCACTTTACCGAGCACTTGACCGAGCACTCGCCCAGCAGTTGACCGAGCACTTGACAAAGCACTCACCCAAGCACTCGACCGAACACTTGACTGAGCACTTGACTAAGCACTTGGCCGAGCACTTGAAAAAGCACTCACCCAAGCACTTGACCGAGCATTTAAACGAGCACTCGCCCGAGCACTTGTGCGCTTGTACGAGCACTTGTCGGTGCAGTTGTCCGAGCACTTGCTTGTCCGAGCACTTGTGCTCTTGTACGAGCACTTGTCGGAGCAATTGTACGAGCACTTGTACGAACACTCAAATCAGGTTGACAATTATAGATCTATTTCAAAAGTAAAGCTCGCAAAGTGCTCGTACAAGTGCACGTACAAGCGCACAAGTGCTCAGACAAGTGCTCAATTGCCCGGTCATAGAAGTGCTCGGGCGAGTGCTCAGTCAAGTGCTCGGGCGAGTGCTCGGGCGAGTGCAAGCGCACAAGTTATGGGGCGAGTGCTCGGGCGAGTGCTCGGTCAAGTGCTCAGGCGAGTGCTCGGTCAAGTGTTCGGTCGAGTGCTTAGGTGAGTGCTCGGGCGAGTGCTCGGTCGAGTGCTCGGGCGATTGCTCTGTCAAGTACTCGGGCGAGTGCTCGGTCGAGTGCTCGGTCAAGTGCTCGGGCGAGTGCTCGGTCAAGTGCTCGGGCGAGTGCTCGGTCAAGTGCTCGGGCAAGTGCTCGGGCAAGTGTTCGGGCGAGTGCTCGGTCAAGTGTTCGGGCAAGTGCTCGGGCAAGTGTTCGGGCGAGTGCTCTGTCAAGTGCTCGGTCGAGTGCTCGGTCAAGTGCTCGGGCGAGTGCTCGGGCGAGTGCTCGGTCAAGTGATCGGTCGAGTGCTCGGTCAAGTGCTCGGGCGAGTGCTCGGTCAAGTGCTCGGGCAAGTGCTCGGGCAAGTGTTCGGGCGAGTGCTCGGTCAAGTGTTCGGGCAAGTGCACGGGCAAGTGCTCGGGCGAGTGCTCTGTCAAGTGCTCGGGCGAGTGCTCGGTCGAGTGCTCGGTCAAGTGCTCGGTCGAGTGCTCGGGCGAGTGCTCGGTCAAGTGTTCGGTCAAGTGCTCAGGCGAGTGCTCGGTCAAGTGTTCGGTCGAGTGCTCCGTCAAGTGTTTGGGTGAGTGCTCGGTCAAGTGCGAGTGCTCGGGCGAGTGCTCGGGCTAGTGCAAGCGCACAAGTTATGGGGCGAGTGCTCGGGCGAGTGCTCGGTCAAGTGCTCAGGCGAGTGCTCGGTCAAGTGTTCGGTCGAGTGCTTAGGTGAGTGCTCGGGCGAGTGCTCGGTCGAGTGCTCGGGCGATTGCTCTGTCAAGTACTCGGGCGAGTGCTCGGTCGAGTGCTCGGTCAAGTGCTCGGGCGAGTGCTCGGTCAAGTGCTCGGGCGAGTGCTCGGTCAAGTGCTCGGGCAAGTGCTCGGGCAAGTGTTCGGGCGAGTGCTCGGTCAAGTGTTCGGGCAAGTGCTCGGGCAAGTGTTCGGGCGAGTGCTCGGTCAAGTGCTCGGTCGAGTGCTCGGTCAAGTGCTCGGGCGAGTGCTCGGGCGAGTGCTCGGTCAAGTGCTCGGGCGATTGCTCGGGCGAGTGCTCGGTCAAGTGCTCGGTCAAGTGCTCGGGCGAGTGCTCGGTCAAGTGCTCGGGCGAGTGCTCGGTCAAGTGTTCGGGCAAGTGCACGGGCAAGTGTTTGGGCGAGTGCTCGGTCAAGTGTTCGGTCGAGTAATCGGTCGAGTGCTCGGGCGAGTGCTCTGTCAAGTGCTCGGGTGAGTGCTCGGTCGAGTGCTCGGTCAAGTGCTCGGTCGAGTGCTCGGGCGAGTGCTCGGTCAAGTGTTCGGTCAAGTGCTCAGGCGAGTGCTCGGTCAAGTGTTCGGTCGAGTGCTCGGTCAAGTGCTCGGGCGAGTGTTCGGTCAAGTGCTCGGTCAAGTGCTCAGACGAGTGCTCGGTCAAGTGTTCGGTCGAGTGCTCGGTCAAGTGCTTGGGTGAGTGCTCGGTCAAGTGCTCGGTCGAGTGCTCCGTCAAGTGTTTGGGTGAGTGCTCGGTCAAGTGCGAGTGCTCGGTCAAGTGCTCGGGCGAGTGTTCGGTCAAGTGCTCAGGCGAGTGCTTGGTCAAGTGTTCGGTCGAGTGCTCGGTCAAGTGCTTGGGTGAGTGCTCGGTCAAGTGCTCGGGCGAGTGCTCTGTCAAGTGCTCGGACTAGTGGTCGTTCAAGTGCGAGTGCTCAGTCAAGTGCTCGGGCGAGTGCAAGCAAACAAGTTATGGGGCGAGTGCTCGAGCGAGTGCTCGGTCAAGTTCTCGGAGGAGTGCTCGGTCAAGTGCTTGGGCGAGTGCTCGGTCAAGTGTTCGGTCAAGTGCTCGGGTGAGTGCTCGGTCAAGTGCTCAGGCGAGTGCTCGGTCAAGTGTTCGGTCGAGTGCTTAGGTGAGTGCTCGGGCGAGTGCTCGATCGAGTGGTCGGGCGATTGCTCTGTCAAGTACTCGGGCGAGTGCTCGGTCGAGTGCTCGGTCAAGTGCTCGGGCGAGTGCTCGGTCAAGTGTTCGGTCAAGTGCTCAGGCGAGTGCTCGGTCAAGTGTTCGGTCGAGTGCTCCGTCAAGTGTTTGGGTGAGTGCTCGGTCAAGTGCGAGTGCTCGGTCAAGTGCTCGGGCGAGTGTTCGGTCAAGTGCTCGGTCAAGTGCTCAGGCGAGTGCTCGGTCAAGTGTTCGGTCGAGTGCTCGGTCAAGTGCTTGGGTGAGTGCTCGGTCAAGTGCTCGGTCGAGTGCTCCGTTAAGTGTTTGGGTGAGTGCTCGGTCAAGTGCGAGTGCTCGGTCAAGTGCTCGGGCGAGTGTTCGGTCAAGTGCTCGGTCAAGTGCTCAGGCGAGTGCTTGGTCAAGTGTTCGGTCGAGTGCTCGGTCAAGTGCTTGGGTGAGTGCTCGGTCAAGTGCTCGGGCGAGTGCTCTGTCAAGTGCTCGGACTAGTGGTCGTTCAAGTGCGAGTGCTCAGTCAAGTGCTCGGGCGAGTGCAAGCGCACAAGTTATGGGGCGAGTGCTCGAGCGAGTGCTCGGTCACGTTCTCGGAGGAGTGCTCGGTCAAGTGCTTGGGCGAGTGCTCGGTCAAGTGTTCGGTCAAGTGCTCGGGTGAGTGCTCGGTCAAGTGTTCGGTCGAGTGCTCGGGCGAGTGCTCTGTCAAGTGCTCGGGCGAGTGCTCGGTCGAATGCTCGGTCAAGTGCTCGGTCGAGTGCTCGGGCGAGTGTTCGGTCAAGTGTTCGGTCGAGTGCTCGGTCAAGTGCTCAGGCGAGTGCTCGGTCAAGTGTTCGGTCGAGTGCTCCGTCAAGTGTTTGGGTGAGTGCTCGGTCAAGTGCGAGTGCTCGGTCAAGTGCTCAGGCGAGTGCTCGGTCAAGTGCTCGGTCGAGTGCTCGGGCGAGTGCTCGGTCAAGTGTTCGGTCGAGTGCTCGGTCAAGTGCTCAGGCGAGTGCTCGGTCAAGTGTTCGGTCGAGTGCTCCGTCAAGTGTTTGGGTGAGTGCTCGGTCAAGTGCGAGTGCTCGGTCAAGTGCTCGGGCGAGTGTTCGGTCAAGTGCTCGGTCAAGTGCTCAGGCGAGTGCTCGGTCAAGTGTTCGGTCGAGTGCTCGGTCAAGTGCTTGGGTGAGTGCTCGGTCAAGTGCTCGGGCGAGTGCTCTGTCAAGTGCTCGGACTAGTGCTCGTTCAAGTGCGAGTGCTCAGTCAAGTGCTCGGGCGAGTGCAAGCGCACAAGTTATGGGGCGAGTGCTCGAGCGAGTGCTCGGTCAAGTGCTCGGGCGAGTGCTCGGTCAAGTGCTTTGGCGAGTGCTCGGTCAAGTGCTCCGACAAGTGCTCGGTGAAGTGCTCGGTCAAGTGCTTGGGCGAGTGCTTGGGCGAATGCTCGGTCAAGTGCTCGGTAAAGTGCTTGGGCAAGTGCTCGGTCAAGTGCTCGGGCGAGAGCTCGGTCAAGTGCTCGGATAGGACAAGTGATCGTACAAGATGGTTGCGGATGCAGAGCCTTTGAAATCCGCGGATGCGGATATTTAAAGGCTTATCCGCGGATGCGAATCTTAATATTTTTTTAGAGAAAAGGACTACACAAAAAAATTGTCCCCACCTACCAACAGATTCCAAACGTATCTCAGTCAATACATCTGTGCAGCCCGATGTTTTTTTTGCTATGACGACATCCGCCGCAGACGTGGGGTTTTCATGCAAATCGAATTTGATTTCCCATACAAATTTGGAAGCTCATTTGATCAATTAGTATGAGGAAACCAAAATTTTTTTTGCGGGAAATTTGTTCAGATTCATGAGTAGTTGTAGAAAGTTGTTGTTTTAACATACAACTTTTCACCTCTACCAGCTAGAAAACTTTACACGATAGTGATAAAAGCTGGTGTTCGAAATTCGAACACTTTAACTAACATTCGCAGCAAAAAGCTGCTTTGAGTTAACAGATTAATAAATAGTTTTTCATCTGTCCAGCATGAAAAGAGTGCCTTTGGTCCCTGAAAACTCGCAGCAAAAGTTGTTTTTGCTTTGAGCGTGAGAAAAAGTGATTCGAATTTCGAACAACACCTTTCACGCGGCGCTGAAAAAAATATGAGCGATGGTTCGATCAGAAACTCATTTTGAAGTAGCAAGCGTTTTAACTCATAGGCTTACAATGTTATATGTTATTTAATGAAATTTAAGTTTATAAATTCTGTTATTGCATTTTTAAAGACGTAATATTTAAAATAAATATGTACTTACCTACTAGTAAACATGAATATCGCTTACTTAAAAATATCATGTTTGTGTTGCATCTTAGGTTTTTTTAAAAATGTTAAGTAGCGCAGTTTCCGAACGCAACCTCTAAAATTTTGAGTCTAAATTAAAAACATTATAATAAAAAACTATATTGTCTTCAAAGAGAATTTAATCAACTACGATTTTGCTTTTCACGCTGTTCGAAAGTTGTATGTTTAACACGAAAGCAGGTCATTTATATGTCTCGTGCCTTTAAATCACTCACTTGCTACGCTCGTGATTCAATTCCAGACTACTTCGCTAGTTCGTGATTTAAAGCTAGCACTCGAAGCAAAAATAACTTTGAACTTTAACGTTGAACAAATAACTATTCTCGTATATTTTAATAAACCCCCATCGTATAATTTTTTGCATAGTCCTTTGTATGGGTTTGTATGGGCATAAATAAATGAAAACCGGTTAAGTGCGAGTCAGACTCGCGCATGATGGGTTTCGTACCATCGTACAATATTTGGAATTCCACCAAAAATACGTTTCTGGTGTCACCCTACCAGCCTCTTTAATGTTTAAGTTTTTTTAATTTTTTTATGGCATAGCTGACAAACGAGCAGATGGATCACCTGATGGTAAGCGATTACCGCCGCCGATAGACACCCGCAACACCAGAGGAGTTACAAGTGCGTTGCCGGCCTTTGTTGTTATAGTGGCAACTATTATATTCAATATATTCGCCTCATTTTGATATTCGAATAATGTTTACGAATATTCGAATATTCGATTATTTTTAAAGACATTTGAACTGACTAGTAAACGAATTTTATACAATATTTGATCCATAGTGGTAACGAGTTTATTTATTTCATCACATTAAATATTAAAAGACAGTATTACAATTATTGTTAAAAATATCTAAAAAAATGTTTTTAACATATTTCATCAAACGCATCTTGCGTGAACGCACCCAAAAGAAGGATCGTGCGATTCCTGCGTGAGCGCTCGCCGTTATTCGGAAAGAAGAATGGCAAACTGCCATATATTAATTTACCTGGATAAAATTTGTTAAAGTATTTTCATTTGTTATATTTTCCAATAAGGACTACTTTTAGGCATGTGATCTCAGAGAGTGATTGTTTCTATTTAGGTTACTGCCAAGTTAACAGAATTTTTTAAATTTTGTTTTCATTACTTTATTTTAGATAATCAATGATAATTGATGATCTCATTTATGATAGGTTTATTATCTATCTATCTATCTATCAGCCGAAAGACGTCCACTGCTGGACAAAGGCCTTCCCCAAGGATTTCCACACTGACCGGTCCTGTGCGGCTCGCATCCAGCGGCTTCCCGCAACCTTCACCAAGTCGTCGGTCCACCGAGTCGGAGGCCTGCCCACACTGCGTCTTCCGGTGCGCGGTCGCCACTCGAGAACTTTACTGCCCCAACGGCCATCTGTTCTACGAGCTATGTGCCCTGCCCACTGCCACTTAAGTCTAGCGATTCTGAGAGCTATGTCGGTAACTTTAGTTCTCCTACGTATCTCCTCATTTCTGATTCGATCACGTAGAGAAACACCAAGCATAGAGCGCTCCACCCTTTGGGTGACTTTGAGCCTTCTTATGAGGCCCATAGTAAGCGACCATGTCTCGGATTCATATGTCATCACTGGCAACACACACTGGTCAAAGACTTCTTGAGACACTGCGGTATTTTGGACGTGACGATATTGCGAAGCTTCCCGAACGCTGCCCAGCCGAGTTGGATTCGGCGATTGATCTCTTTCTCGAAGTTGGACCTACCTAACTGGACTGTTTGTCCTAGGTATACATACTCGTCAACAACTTCAAGTGTAGAGTCTCCAACCTTCAGAGGAGTGGGTGTAACACGGACGTTTAACATGATTTTCGTCTTATCCATGTTCATTTTAAGACCCACTTGTTGGGAGGCTTTACTGAGTCCTTCGAGCATCGCGCCTAGATCCTCCAAGGTCTCAGCCATGATCACGATATCGTCAGCAAATCGAAGGTGAGTGATGTACTCGCCATTGATGTTAATGCCGAGTCCTCTCCAGTTCAGAAGCTTGAAAACATCTTCCAGTGCAGCGGTGAACAGTTTCGGAGATATAACATCTCCCTGTCTCACCCCAAGCTGCAGCCGGATAGGTTTTGAATTCTGATCCTGGAGGTGGACCGACATGGTGGCGTTTTCATACAAACACTTCAATATTTCGATGTATCGATAATCGATTTGGCACCGTTGGAGAGACTGCAACACAGCCCAGGGCTCGATCGAATCAAAGGCTTTCTCATAGTCCACAAACGCCAAGCATAGTGGCCGATTATACTCTTCGGTCTTCTGTATAATCTGCCACAGCGTATGTATGTGGTCTATGGTACTGAAGCCTTTTCGGAAACCGGCTTGTTCGGGAGGCTGGAAGTCGTCAAACCTGTGTGCGAGACGATTCGTAATGACTCTCGAAAACAGCTTGTAGACATGGCTCAGGAGTGAGATGGGTCTGTAATTGTTCAGCAGAGTCTTATCACCCTTCTTGAAGAAGAGCACCACCACACTCCTGTGCCATGCTGTAGGCGTTCGTCCCTCAAGCATGACGGAATTGAATAGCTTCTGAAGAGCTATAAGTACCGGTTCTCCACCTGCTTTCAGAAGCTCAGCTGTAATTCCATCATCACCCGGTGCCTTGTTGTTCTTAAGTTGTTTGAGAGCCATTCTTTTCTCGCTCAGGCTGACATCTGGGATATCTTCGGTATAGTGTCAGGTCAATCTGGCTCTCGGGTCTTCAGCTTGATTACTGAAAGGTAAGCGTGTAGTCGTGTATAATTGTCCGTAGGACTTCTCAACCTCTTCAAACAGCTCGGGCTTGGACGACATGACTCTTCCATCCTCGGTCTTCAGCTTTGTCAGTTGGCTTTGACCAGCAGACAGATCCCTTGCGAATACTTTTGACCCTTTATACGATTTGTATTAAATTGACGTATATCGCGGGTCAAGGACTTGGGGATCTGTCTGTTTAGTCGCCGATACTGACAAGCATCTTCAGAGGATTTTAGAATCAGGCTTCGTCTTTCCTCCATGAGCTTGCTGGTGGGGTTTGAGATACGAGATGTTCTTTTGAACGTCTGGTTTTGAAAGCTTTATTCTCAGCCGTTTGGACAATTTCCACGAACTTGTCGTTGTAATTGTCCACATTTTCGCATTCTCCTAGGCATTCGAAGCGGTTGTGCAACTCGAGCTGAAAGCTTTCGGGGTTTTGGAGTTGGATAGGCGCTGGTCGGAGCGTGGACTTCATCAGTCGACATCTTTCCAGTTTTGTTTTTAGGTTCAATGTGCCTCTTACCATTCGGTGATCGCTTCCTGTCTTCAGCGAGTTGATCACAGAGACATCATTGAATATTTGCCTTTTTGTCGACAAGATGAAGTCAATTTCATTTTTTACTACACCATTGGGATGCAGCCATGTCCACTTGGCCTGTTTTGGCTTTTCAAAGAAAGAATTCATCATAAAGAGGCCCTCCTTCTCCATAAAGCCGGCCAGCAGCTGACCCCGCGCATTCCTTTCTCCGTATCCAAATTTCCCCACTCTCTGCTCGTTGTCACTTCGTTTGCCTAGTTTCGCGTTGAAGTCCCCCATCACAACGGTGTAATGGGTCCTGGAGCTATGTATGGCTCTGGAGATATCCTCATACATAGCCTCCACCTCGTCGTCGGGGTGTTCCGCGGTCGGTGCATATACCTGTATGACCTTCAGCGAATACCGTTTGGTGATTCTGAGTATAAGGTACGCTACCCTTGTCGAAACACTCTCGACCTGGACCACGTTGTTAACGAGGGACTTGTGGACAATAAACCCGACACCACCCTGGGACAGATGGTCGCCCTCCCGGAAATAGAACAGGTTTCCGGACTTAAGGATCATGGTGTCCTCTCCCTCTCTTCGGACTTCAGATAATCCTACAATGTCCCACCGTAGCCTGCTCAATTCCTCCTCCAGTTTCAGCGAGTTTCTCGTCTGTTCGCAGTGTGCGCGTGTTGTATGTTGCCAGGGCCAAAGGTCTTAGTTTTTGGTAGCCTGGCCTCTGTTGAAGATTCTTCGCACCCCATGCCCCGCCGTTACCGTGACCGCTACCGGAGTCAGGAATAGCGGGGCTGCCGGGGACTAGGGGTCGTTTTTTAGGGTTTATATCCATGAGGGGGAGTTGCCGTAATCGCCACGCTTGGCATGCGGGTTGGCAATCACAGTGCGGCGTGAGCCGAGATGGTATGCGGAAAAGACGCTGCTGCCCATCTTCCGGTTTATGGATCCCTTAGTCGCCTTTTAAGACACCCACGGGAAGAGATGGGGTTTATTAAGTTAAAACTAATTACCTTGTTTCTTTTATTTGAAGTAGGTAGTTGTTTGATTTTATAATTTTTTACATGTTGTCGCAAATAAATATGATTGATTTTAGAAATTTTAATGAGTCTATTTTATCTAATTGCAAAATAGTGTCCTACCACGTAAAATCCTATTTTATTTGACTTAATAACTTTTCGAATAATATTCGAATATTCGAATATCTCAGGCAAAAATATTCGAATATTCGAATACCAAAATTTTCGAATATTTGCATGCCCTAGTGGCAACAGAAATACACACTGTGAAAATTACAGCTATCTACCTATTACGGTTAAAGACGGACAGACGGACAGTTAATAGGGTCCCGTTGACTTTGTGTACGGAACTCTAAATAATGATACTAATCCTTGTTTTTCTTATTAAATTATTAAAGTACTGAAAGTTAAAAACGTGGACCATTTTATTTCGCAGGTATACCACTGCACCCCAGTACCGTCCAGATTTTTGTCTACGACGGAATCCGGACGAAAACCGTCCGGTGGGACGGAATCCGAGCCTTCGTCGTGCACCGCAGCTTCGGACGGAAACCGTCCAGTGGAGCGGAACGCTGCCGCATGCGAAATTCATCGCTTCGCGCTCCCGTCCGATTTCTGCCTCGATATCCGCGTAACAGTCATCGCAGGGAGGGGGAGGGTGATGGAAGGACCCCATAAAGGGGGTGGTTTGAGAATAGAAATGAGCCATTCGGGAGCACTTGTAGGAGCACTTGTCTGAGCACTTGTACGAGCACTTGTCCGAGTACTTGTCCGAGCACTTGTACGAGCACTTGTACACTTGACCGAGCACTCGCCCGAGCACTTGACCGAGCACTCGCCTGAGCACTTGACTGAGCACTCGCCCGAGCACATGACCGAGCACTCACCCAAGCACTCGCCTGAGCACTTGACCGAGCACTTGACCGAACACTCGCCCGAGCACTTGACCGAGAACTCGCACTTGAACGAGCACTCGACCGAGCACTTGACAGAGCACTCGCCCGAGCACTTGACCGAGCACTCACCCAAGCACTTGACCGAGCACTCGACCGAACACTTGACCGAGCACTCGCCTGAGCACTTGACCGAACACTCGCCCGAGCACTTGACCGAGCACTCGCACTTGACCGAGCACTCGCACTTTACCGAGCACTCACCCAAGCACTTGACGGAGCAATCGACCGAACACTTGACCGAGCACTCGCCTGAGCACTTGACCGAGCACTTGACCGAACACTCGCCCGAGCACTTGACTCAGCACTCACCCAAGCACTTGACCGAGCAATCGACCGAGCACTCGCCCGAGCGCTTGACAGAGCACTCGCCCGAGCACTTGACCGAGCACTCGACCGAACACTTGACCGAGCACTCGCCCGAGCACTTGACCGAGCACTCACCCAAGCACTCGCCTGAGCACTTGACCAAGCACTTGACCGAACACTCGCCCGAGCACTTGACCGAGCACTCGCACTTGAACGAGCACTCGACCGAGCACTTGACAGAGCACTCGCCCGAGCACTTGAACGAGCACTCGACCGAGCACTTGACAGAGCACTCACCCAAGCACTTGACCGAGCACTCACCCAAGCACTTGACCGAGCACTCACCCAAACACTTGACGGAGCACTCGCCCGAGCACTTGACCTAGCACTCGACCGAACATTTGACCGAGCACTCGCCCGAGCACTTGACCGAGCACTCACCCAAGCTCTTGACCGAGCACACGACAGAGCACTCGATCGAGCACTCGCCCGAGCACTCGCCCAAGCACTCGCCCGAGCACTTGACCGAGCACTCGACTGAGCACTCGACCGAACACTTGACCGAGCACTCGCCTGAGCACTTGACCAAGCACTCGCCCGAGCACTCGCCCCATAACTTGTGCGCTTGCACTCGCCCGAGCACTCGCCCGAGCACTTGACTGAGCACTCGCCCGAGCACTTGTATGACCGGGCAATTGAGCACTTGTCTGAGCAAGGCGAGTGCAAGCGCACAAGTTATGGGGCGAGTGCTTGGGTGAGTGCTCGGTCAAGTGCTCGGGCGAGTGCTCAGTCAAGTGCTCAGGCGAGTGCTCGGTCAAGTGCTCGGGCGAGTGCTCGGTCAAGTGTACAAGTGCTCGTACAAGTGCTCGGACAAGTGCTCAGACAAGTGCTCCTACAAGTGCTCCCGAATGGCTCATTTCTATCCTCAAACCACCCCCTTTATGGGGTCCTTCCATCACCCTCCCCCTCCCTGCGATGACTGTTACGCGGATATCACACTGAGGCAGAAATCGGACGGGAGCGCGAAGCGATGATTTTCGCATGCGGCAGCGTTCCGCTCTACCGGACGGTTTCCGTCCGAAGCTGCGGTGCACGACGAAGGCTTGGATTCCGTCCCACCGGACGGTTTTCGTCCGGATTCCATCGTAGACAAAAATCCGGACGGTACTGGGGTGCAGTGGTATACCTTGTATAATTTTTTGCATAGTCCTTTGTATGGGTTTGTATGGGCATAAATAAATGAAAACCGGTTAAGTGCGAGTCAGACTCGCGCATGATGGGTTTCGTACCATCGTACAATATTTGGAATTCCACCAAAAATACGTTTCTGGTGTCACCCTACCAGCCTCTTTAATGTTTAAGTTTTTTTAATTTTTTTATAGCATAGCTGACAAACGAGCAGATGGATCACCTGATGGTAAGCGATTACCGCCGCCGATAGACACCCGCAACACCAGAGGAGTTACAAGTGCGTTGCCGGCCTTTGTTGTTATAGTGGCAACAGAAATACACACTGTGAAAATTACAGCTATCTACCTATTACGGTTAAAGACGGACAGACGGACAGTTAATAGGGTCCCGTTGACTTTTTGTACGGAACTCTAAATAATGATACTAATCCTTGTTTTTTTTATTAAATTATTAAAGTACTGAAAGTTAAAAACGTGGACCATTTTATTTCAGTAACTTTGCTGCCTTTTGGTGTAATAATGTACTTTGGTACTAACTTGAAAATATACTGGTTTATAAATATGAATAAAAAATCTTTTTAATAGAGCTTTTGTTATTAATTATACAATTATTATTAATTCTTTATATTAATAATTACAATTAATAATTCATAAAATTATAAACCTGAAATAAAATATTACAATAATTAGCTATGTTGTTCTAGATCCGTATCCGCATAAAAATCCGCATTGAATATTGCGGATGTCAAAATTTATGCGGAAGCTCCATATTTACGGATGCGGATATTAGCAACATCTCTGATTAAAAAGATTTATTTTTGTTTTTATATTATTTTATTGTATTTTTTAGCTTTCGTACTATGGCGCTGACCGCCGCTGTACGTATAATATTTTTTTCATTATTAATAGGTACCTAACAAGTTATTTGATGTTGATGTTTTTGTAATCTATATCAGCCTTTTACTGAGGTTTTTTGTCTGTGGAATACCTAAATACGCGTGAATTTTGTGCAGATCAAACGAATCCAAGCATATTTTTTTGAAACTATTATTATACAAAATAAAGTGCGAAAAGGTCGGAAATGGGTAGCGGCCGGCAAACGGGTCGCGTGACCTTACGTACGTGTGTGACGCTTTATACATATGAGTTTAATGTATCGAAATTTTATTGGATAACCTGAAATACTGTTTACATTTATTATTATGTATCATGTAAATAAATAAAAATGGACTGAGAAATTTTACATAATTAATTATTGCATAAAAACTATTATGCTATGATCTTAAAGGAAAATCTTTTGGATACTTATACAAAAAGATGTCCAATAAGATATTAAAGTATACTGAAAAATAAAAATTAACCGAGAAATTATTCATCGGAAGTAAAATAGAAAAATCAAGTTTTGCTTAACTTAAGCGTCACAAACGTCGAAAAAGTTTTGGATACTATTACATACGCGTGCGATTAAGTTACTACTAACGAATAGTACAGAAATATTCGATCGAGCAATTATCCACCGAATTTTAAATGCAATTTTCATGTTTAGGTATAAAACACCTACTTCCAGCCACAAAATCTGTTGGCTTCTTTGTCATCTTCCATCTATGCACTATCCTTCACAATCGTGCAAAGTTTCATTGACAGAGAAATTAATAGGAGTTTCTTTGTATGGGGTCTCCATACAAAGAAACTCCTCGATGACTGGGCTAAAGTGCGAGTCTGACTCTCGCGCAGAGGGCTTTGTCCACACCTACAAACAAACAATATTTTAAATTTTATCAACTTATTTTAAGATTTATAGATAACTTCTTAGAGATTTTCAAGTAATTTATAAGCGAAGATCTATTTTCTGTATATATATTTGTTTAAGTTTTATGCCCAGTTTTCGGAAATAAGGAGTGAGGAGCATGGTAAAGGTGATGGTGTCAAAATCACTTATGTCATCAACTGTAATATAATGACACAATAACGGCACTTAAGCGGTCATGGCACAGCGCTGCTTATGTGGTCGCATCGATCACGCAAGTTAACTGACTACAGACACGGTCACAACTTGGATGGGCTTAAATATCAGTAACTATCACTAGATGGCAGTCGTCAAGCTATGTCGGAGGCGTTATAGGCAGCTTGGATGGACTGCTAGTCAAGTCCATCCAAGCTGTGACCGTGTTTGTAGTCAGTTAACCTGCGTGATCGACGCGACCACGTAAGCAGCGCTGAGCCATGACCGCTTCAGTGTCGTTATTGTGTCATTATATATTACAGTTGATGACATAAGTGATTTTGACACCATCACTTTTACCTTGCCCCTCACTCCTTATTTCCGAAATATCAAGTTCATAAATATCATTATTACCAAAATTTTCAACACTAGTAATGAAAAATAGGTATGTAGGTATATATGTATAGGTATCTTATAAGGATCAACAGATTTGTGATAAGAAAGAAAAAAATAAGTTGTAAGTACTTTTGCATTTTTAGGGTTCCGTAGCCAAATGGCAAAAAACGGAACCCTTATGGATTCGTCATGTCTGTCTGTCTGTCTGTCTGTCTGTCTGTCTGTCTGTCCGTATGTCACAGCCACTTTTTTTCCGAAACTATAAGAACTATACTGTTGAAACTTGGTAAGTAGATGTATTTTGTGAACCGCATTAAGATTTTTACACAAAAATAGAAAAAAAACAATAAATTTTGGGGGCTCCCCATACTTAGAACTGAAACTCAAAAATTTTTTTTTCATCAAACCCATACGTGTGGCGTATCTATGGATAGGTCTTCAAAAATGATATTGAGGTTTCTAATATCATTTTCTTCTAAACTGAATAGTTTGCGCGAGAGACACTTCCAAAGTTATAAAATGTGTGTCCCCCCCCCGTAACTTCTAAAATAAGAGAATGATAAAACTAAAAAAAATATATGATGTACATTACCATGCAAACTTCCACCGAAAATTGGTTTGAACGATATCTAGTAAGTAGTTTTTTTTTAATACGTCATAAATCGTAAACCGCAATTTACCTTTCATTCAAGTTACAACGAACTACAAAAACTTTTATATTATGTTACTTGCTGCTACGGAACCCTTCATGGGCGAGTCCGACTCGCACTTGGCCGCTTTTTTAATCATTGTCTCGGCGGCCGCGGCAAAGAAATCGGAGTTATTTGAGAAATAGTAGCTTAACTCGTCTATTTAAGGAATCATTCGATTTTTCAATCAATTTTTAAAACTGTCATCGATTATACTTGTAACACTACTGTAACACCGATTCACATCAAAAAAACTACAGTTAGAAATGTTATTGTGGGCGAACGTAGGGACCATCCGATTGCAATGTATGAAGAACACAGTACGGTGAGAGCGGCGAGTTGCGGTATGACGTCACGCGCGCTTGGCGCGCCCGAGCGAAGTATTTGAAAAAGGCGGAAACTAAAATTATCGTAACTTCAAAACTACTCGCTTGATTTAAATGAAACAAAAACAAGTGTATTTCTAGACATTTAGGCTACAAGGTCATAAAGTTTCAAGTGATTTAACGGACCCATTAACATTCTTCATTTTTTGAGAATCATTTTGCAAAAGAATTGGGAATTCTTTCTCAGCACCGACTAGGTTTTTCCCATTGTCGGAAAATATTTCGAGTGGCTTCCCTCGCCGGGAAATAAATCTTTTTAATGCCAAAATGTAGTCATTTGTGGAAAGGCTAGTTACCAATTCTAAATGTATGCATCTCGTCGTAAAACATATAAACAAACAAATGTAGCCTTTCTCAAGCTTAGCACCTCTGCCTTTACGGTTTAGTATGAACACTGGCCCCGCGTAATCAACACCTGCACGAATAAAAGGAAAACCGGGTTCTAAGCGCTCTGCTGGTAAATTACCCATGATTGGTGTTATAGTTTTACCTTTTATACGTGTACAAGTAGTGCATTGATGCACTATCTTTCTCGCAAGATTTCTACCACCTAACGGCCACCAACATTCACGTATGGAAGACAGGAGGAGCTGAGGGCTCGCATGAAGTAATCGTTTATGTTCGTCTCTAAATAATAGCAAAGTTAATCGATGCTTACCACACATTAATATTGGATTTTTCTTGTTCAAGTCAAAGCTACTGTTATTCAGCCTTCCGCCGACACGTATCAACAACAGCGACAGCGACGGCGACGGCGACGGCGACGGCGACGGCGACGGCGACGGCGACGGCGACGGCGACGGCGACAGCGACAGCGACAGCGACAACTGTTCACGACGCAAGCGACAAGGTCACTGGGTTTGCGGCGATGTAGTGACGTGACTCTGTCGATGTCTGTCTGTCGCGATGTCGATATTTCGATATTTTCATAATTATTCTTACTAATATAATAACACTTAACACTGACTCAGAGGTTTGCGCTCCTGACTATTGATCCGAGAGTCGTGGGTTCGATCCCCACCCAGGGCAAATATTTCTGTTTTTTTTATATTACTACTAACTTGCTAAAGAAGACGTAGATTTAGACAAAACAAAAAGGCGATTTGGCAACTACTGAAGAATTATGAAGATCAAAGTCGAAATCCGAAAGTTTATATTACAAA
Organism: Coleophora deauratella; assembly: GCA_958295455.1. Classification (NCBI taxonomy): domain Eukaryota; kingdom Metazoa; phylum Arthropoda; class Insecta; order Lepidoptera; family Coleophoridae; genus Coleophora; species Coleophora deauratella. The sequence goes on along the minus strand of OY282414.1, from coordinate 6,609,015 downwards.
AGGATGACTGTGGAAATAGATTATATGCTTATTATTACAAATTATTTAATTATATTTACGTGTTTTTCCTTTGTCATCCAAACTGGATCAATACAATAAATCATTTAGCGGTTATTATCAAAATGTGAGGGGATTGAGAACGAAGTCTCATGAATTTATTTCGCAGGTTATGCAGTCAGACTTTGATTTTATATGTATAACCGAGAGTTGGTTGACGGCAGACTTTTATGACCGCGAGTACTTTGACAGTAGGTACGTTGTGCACCGAAGCGATCGCTGTATGCAGGAGACGGGCGCGGAGCGGGGAGGTGGGGTGCTGGTCGCCGCCCGCAGCGCACTGCGGCCCGTGCGCCGCGACTGGTCGTGCCCCTCCCGCGCGGGCTCTGAATGTGTATGGGTTTCTCTGCCACTGAATACAGGCGCGTACATAAATATAGCATGTGTCTATATACCTCGAGGGCAGCGCTATCGTGAGGTACTTGAATCTTTCTTCGAAATCGCCGGTCAACTTGTTATTGATCGTCCGGATGACTTGTTCTTACTTACAGGAGATTTTAATATATGGGAAGCGAATTGGGTAGTTTTCGACGACATAACTCCTCCATGTCTGTTGTCTACTGGGAATTTCGCAGTGCAGATTCTTAATGAGTTTTTATCATTTACCAACTCGAAACAGATTAATAATATTTTAAATAAAAACAATCATATTTTAGACCTCATTATTTGTAACGAATCGGCAAAATGTACTGTTTCACGCTGCTGCTGCCCTTTGACACCTGAGGATACTTACCATGGTTCCTTAACGATAGATTTATTAATTAGATTCATTCCAACACTTCAACCTGCTAAATTTTATGTATATAACTTTCATGCTGCTGATTTTCAAAACATTTCCAATGGGTTAGATAATATTGATTGGAATAAATTATTCCATAATTTGGATATGGAGAGCAGTATCTTAGAATTTTATAAAATACTTAATGATTTAATAATAAAATTTGTTCCACGCCGATTGTCGACGTCGCAAGCTTCAGTTCCCGTCTGGTACAGTAAATCCTTGAAAAAGCTGTTGAATGAAAAACGAAAATACCATATCCTATGGAAACTTTACAAAAACCCTCTTGATTACGAAAGTTTCAAAATCTTAAGAAAAAGGGCGAACAAAATGGAAAGAAAATGTTACTATGAGTACATGCATTTTACTGAAATAAAAATAAAAGAAAATCCAAAATTTTTTTGGACGAACATTAAATCCATATTTTCGAGTAACGGGTTACCGCAGACAATGTCTTATAAAAACTGCACCTCTACTGACGGGGAGGAGATCTGCAATTTATTCAATACTCACTTTCATTCAGTAATTCGAAAACCGTGCCCAGACCGATGTCTTAAACAATAATTTTAATAATTCTCCACCAGACTCCGTCATAGATCTGAATGCTGTTGAGATTACTTACGAAATAGTATTTAAACTTTTGAAAAATATTAACATAACTAAAGGCGCTGGTCCTGATGATGTCCACCCAATATTAATAAGTAATTGTGCTTCAGCTTTAACTATACCCCTAACTATTTTGTTTAAGAAATCTATGAATGAAGGCTGTGTTCCTAAAATTTGGAAGAAAGCTTGGATTACTCCGATACCTAAAGGAACTGTTAGTCAAAACATTGAAAATTATCGCACAATATCGAAACTATGTCAATTTGCCAAAATATTTGAAAAAATTGTTACCAGTCAAGTTTTTAACGTCGTAATTCGTAAGATTATTCCTAACCAGCACGGTTTCTTTAGGGGACGTAGTGTGGATACTAATTTGTTGAGTTTTGTTGATATTATACTAAACGCAATGGACAACAATTTTCAAGTAGATGCAGTATATACGGACTTTGCCAAAGCCTTTGACAAAATTTGCCATACAACTCTTCTTAATAAACTATGGACTCTTGGTATCCACGGTGACCTGTTCAGATGGATTAAGTCCTATGTCGAAAACAGAAGTCAGGCGGTAGTTCTTGGTGGATACTGTTCCCAGTATAAAGATATTCCATCTGGTGTTCCTCAAGGATCCCATTTAGGACCACTTTTGTTCACATTGTACATAAACGATATTACCTCCGTTATAAATCACTCTAATGTATTACTGTATGCAGATGATACAAAGATATTTAGAATTATAAGAAAACCAGAGGACAGTGTTCTTCTCCAAAATGATCTCGATAATTTCGATAAGTTTTGCTCTGACAACAAATTATTCTTAAACCCCAACAAATGTTTTGTCATAAGCTTTTCCAGAAAAAGAAATCCTATTCATTATTCATACAGTCTTTGTAATTCCATTTTAACTAGAGTGACACAAATACGTGATTTAGGTGTAATTATGGACTCGAAATTGACATTTCTTCCACATATCGACAAAACTGTAGAGAAATCTTACAAGCAATTAGGCTTCATCTTACGTGTCTCTAAACCTTTAAAAAAACCATTAACTTATAAACTTCTGTACAATAGTTATGTTCGAAGCAATTTGGAGTTCGCCTGTTCTGTCTGGCATCCTCACTGTAAGGTTCACATTGATAGGCTGGAGAGAATTCAACGTAAATTTGTAAAGTCGCTTGACTATAGGACTGGACACAATTATACTGATTATAAACTCTCTGCTGCTCATCACAATCTGCCATTACTTAATCATCGTCGTGACTGTGTCGATGCGGTTATTATTTACAAAATTATGAATAATTTAATAGACGTACCCTCACTACTACATGAGATCTCATTGCGTGTTCCTCGCAGACAAGAAAGAACGTGTCGCAGTAAGGCACTTTTCTCTATCGCTCGTAGCCGGACTTGTTATGCTGCAAATAATTTCTTAAAGCGGTCATGTAACTTGCTAAACAACAAACTAAGCACAGTCGATATCTTCAATTGCAGTTTGGCCAAATTTAAGAAACAATGTTTGGAAGCTTTGTCGGAAACAGATGTTGACTGATGTTTTATATATTATTAATAAAAAGCTTGATTGTACTCTGCTCATTTTGTTACGAATTGTATTATCAAATTGCCTTCATTAGGATTATATAAAAACTATATCCAATTTGAGGCGGGGTTGAGGCACGGGTTGCGGGGGAGAGGAGCGGGGGGGCGAGGTGTGAGGGGGGGGGTGAGGGAGGCGGGGGGTGGAGACACGGGTTGCGGGTGAGAGTAGTGGGGTGCGTGAGGGGTGCGGGGGGAGCGGGGTGCTGGGGGGAGGAGCGGTGGGGGGTGCGGGGTTGAGGCGCGGGTTGCGGGGAGAGGAGCGGGGTGGGGGGGGGGGCTACGGGGGAGAGGAGCGGGGCGCGGGGGCGGGGGTGAGGGGGGTGAGCGGTGTGGGGGGAGCGGGGGGGTTGAGACACGGGTTGCGGGTGAGAGGAGTGGAGTGCGTGAGGGGTGCGAGGGGAGCGGGGTGCGGGGGAGGAGCGGTGGGGGGTGCGGGGTGCGGGGGGAGGAGTGTGGTGCGGAGGTAAGGCGCGGGTTGCGGGGGGAGAGGAGTGGGTGAGGGGAGGCTCGGGGTGCGGGAGGGGGAGGAGCAGGATGCGAGGGAGAGTGATTCACGGGGTGCGGAAGTGCGAGGTGCGGGGTGCGGGGGAGGGTGAGTCGGGGGTGAGGTGAGGGGGGTGAGGCGCAGGGTGCGGGGGGTCCCTGAGCGAAGCCGGGCACTCCAGCTAGTATCAAACTTCATCATTTTATTATCTGAAACTATTTTTTCTTCTCAAACTATCGATAGTTTATACTGATTTATCGATTAAAGAAGAACGTCCCTAAACGCGTGACGTCCTTGAAATGTCGCTCGTCGCTCGTGTGTCGCCGCGCGTGTCGCTGTCGTCCAAAACAGCTCCATACAAATGTATGGAAATTATCAAGTCGCTCGTGTCGCTGTCGCCGTCGCTGTCGCTGTCGCTTGCGTCCAGGCCGCAGCCTAACTCGTCCACAGTTAGTGCGCCGCCGCCGGTGCGTTTGTGAGGAGCGCTGCCGACGCGGCAGTTGTTTATGAATCGAAGTAAAAATGCGCCCACTCGTTTTAACTTGTTTAAAGATGAATACCTTTCGAAGTCAAATAAAACATCAGAACTTGTACAGGGCATACTAATAACCTTATTTCTTAGTTCTGGCAAATTTTTGGGATCGATTTCAGAGTGGTTGTTTTTCCAATGAGAACTCCCGTCGCGCAAATAAACCGGGCCGTGCCACCACAAGTGATTGTTAACTAACGCATCGAGATAAAGACCCCTAGACACTAAGTCGGCTGGGTTATTCTTGCTATCTACGTGCAACCATACTGAATCGCCCGTTAATTCGTTAATTTCTGTTACGCGGTTTTGCACGAATGTTTTTAATGAGTGCGGCGACATTATCAACCAACCCATTATAATTGTGGAATCGGTCCAAAAATAGATTTTATTAAATGTTAACTGCGACGATTCAATAATAGATTTGAACAACCTTGCGCCAATCAGGGCTCCACAGAGCTCCAAACGCGGAACACTAATCGCCTTTAATGGAGCTACCTTGCTTTTCGCACACAAAAGGTTAACAACGACCCCAGACTCGTCATCATCATACGTCCGTACGTATGCACAGACAGACAGACAGACAAATCATTTATTCAAAACAACGACACATAAAAACAAATTAATATAACGGGTAAATGATTATACACTATTTAACTTATGTACTAAACCTGATACTGTATTAAATTATATGTGCCGACGTAGTGAAAGGGTAACGACTCATCCTAATGCCTCGCTATAATAGCTTGGCGCTGTTTTTCTGCCGTTCCCGGGGAATGAACGTACTGTAATAATTTGAGACAGCATGCAGGAATATGAAGAAGAAAATACATCAATAATACAAACAGATATAGTGGATACATGATAACAAACAGAAAAATAAGTTGTATATATAAACAAAAATAAAAAATAGCAAAGAATCCTTAAAAAAGAAAAGTAATGGGTATAACCGTGTATAGTGTAGTGATGATGAAGCGGAACCAGAACATTGTATAAGTATGAAAGTACGAGTATAGCATGTGGGTGTTTGTGTGTGTGTGTGTGGGTGTTTGTGTGTGTGTGTGGGTGCGTGTGTGTGTGTGTGTGTGTGTGTGTGTGTGTGTGTGTGTGTGTGTGTGTGTGTGTGTGTGTGTGTGTGTAGGGGGGGGGGGGGTGTATTAAATGAACAATGTGGGTATTTTAATTTTATACACATTTTATAAAAAACGGATGTGAAAAATAATAAATGGCAAAATAATACAGAATAATACAGAGAAAGGACGAAAGGAAGGAAGACTCCGCCATCAGGACACAGCTTGTTGTTCTAGTAGAAAGTTCTTATACTGTCGTTTTACAGTATGTTTGGATAGTGGTATCTGTAAAGGAGGGGGTAGATTGATGATGATAGATGCACAGGCCCCGTATGCATCTTGGGATGCATCTGTGAAAATGTGCAGTTCCGTGTGACCGGTGTACACGCTCCTTACGAATCGAGGTATTCTTATATCGGGTAAGTACTGCAACATATCTATAAATCGGTTCCATGAGAAGGTGACGTCATGAGGTACCTGATCGTTCCAGTCGAGTTTACATAACCATAGTTTTTGCAGCATGATTTTAGCGACTATTACCGCCGGGGCTAAGAGACCTAAAGGGTCATAAACTTGAGAGATAATCGCAATACGCAAATACGCAAAGGAAAACAGCCAGACCTTAGCATACGCGATACCGTTTCGCATATTTTTAGGAGACCCTCACGGTCGTCGTGGCCAGTGATAAGGTCGTCAACGTAAAAATCATCTTTGATAACCTTAGCGATGACGTCATCATCACATTCCTGCGATAATTGGTTTATGCAGCGAATGCTAAGGTACGGCGCAGACGCAGTGCCGTACGTTACCGTGTTCAGCTCAGTGAAATGTCATATCTCCAGAACACTATTCTATATCGCAAACATGCCCCAACGGCATATATGGCTAAAAGTCTTATAAGTTACTCAGTCTGTATCAAGCTACGGTCACGACAACGTGTCCTCCGTACTCACTCCTTGTTACACAAAAACATGCCGAATTGCGTAGTAAAATCGTGTAAATCTCATTTCGCCAGAGATAACAAGAACACCGGTATCACATTTCACAGGTCAATAAGTATTTTGTTAAGATTTTGAATAAAAATAACTTCGTAAAAATTCATCACAAATTGTCGCCATTTTCCATCGTTCAGTGTTGCTTAAAAATAAAAATACTAAATACCCTAATTTGGGGGAATTTAAATGAATGAATGATGAGGACGTATTACGTGTGTCTATCGATAACTGTTTAAATTGTAAAATTACTGTAACTGTATATTTTTTGTATAAAATATATACAGGATGTTAAAAAAACGCGCATGAAATTTTAAAGGGATATTCAGAATCAAGTATAGAATACAGGAAAAAATATTTTAAAAATCCAATATACAACTTTTTTGTAGTTTTCCACACAAATTCTTAATTAATTATTCAGATTCAGTATTAGAAACTGCAAAAATATATTGTGGACTTATTCAATATTTTTTCCCGTATTCTGTACTTGATTCTGAGTAACCCCAAAACGCACTTTTTTAACACCTACTATAAATAAACGATAAGAGAGAGAGAGAGAGAGAGAAGAAACAATGAATAAAAATGTTACCCTTTATTTGTATTTTATATTAATTTAAAACGTAAACTAGGATTCGCAAAGATCCCGTGAGGAGAAAAAAATTGTAATAAATAATAAAAGTCGCGGGCGAAAGCTCGTGACAATAAATACAATAGTTGATAAAACTAAATTATCGTATTTTATATTAATTACAGTTATTACTTGAAGTAAATGCCGATTACAATTACAATTCGGCTGTTCCAAAATAAAATACTGAAAACGCCATTTCGATAATTTTATATTAGCAAAATTTGAAAGAAAATCCTTAGCCTTAAAACTTTCAAAATACTTTATTGCCTTTTTTCGGTAGCTCAGAAGCCTGATTCTTTCACAAGCTATCGAAAAATAAATCTCCGCTAAGGTGACATCGTATGCAGTAAATTCAAATGTAAGAGAGTCCTTTTTTGTGAAATAGCCATATTCAGTGTTTTATTTTGGAACAACCTAATAATTGAATTTAAAATTGGTTCTGATAATATTTACGAGTGAGTTCTGATAATTTTAATAAAAGTTCCTGGATTTTTAAAAGACTATCAATTAAAAATTAAAGTACGAGTTCTCAAACACGACAAAAAATGACCTGTCAAACCTAAAAGTTATATGATTTATGTCGTTCAACATTAAAAATTAAAAAAACAGCTCTTTAGGTTTTCTTTCATTTTTCAGTTTTTATTAATCCTGCTATTGAGAAAAGTCTTTCGGAAGTCACATCTGAATGTTTTACTAACAAGTATTTGACTAAAAAGTTGAAATAGTAATTGTTAAATCATTTCAGTAAACGTAACAATAAGGGGTTTTCATTTTCAAGCAATTTAGTGATTTTCAACAGTGACAATAGATGGCGCTGCACCAAAGTCAAGCGTTAATGTCGTAAATAATTATGAGATTTCATGTTTGTACGTAATTCTTTTTATAGGTAATTACAATTCTTTATTGGACATTTAAAGAAGATTATTAAAAACAACACGCACATATTCATACAATTAAAATGGTCGGCAGCCTTATACAGAGTATTAAGAAAATTAGAACTAGGTACTTTTTGAGGGGCGATTTAGAGATTCTATAATATTTATCAAACTGAAAAACTTTTGTCCCACATCTTTGTAAAAAAATTGTGTACTCCATACAAAGTTCCCATGGAAATATAGGCCGAGTACGGGTTGCCAGCTGTTTAATTTAATACCTAACTTTCCATCAATGCCACCTATTGAAGAGATTCGGCAACTTTTTTTTCTTAAAAACCTCTCATTACAATTAATTGTTAAAATGCCAATAATTGCCAATTACAATTAATTGTTATTGTTTCATCACTAACATTTTATTACACTCTGACTGAATAAATATTTTCATAAGTTTCTATTAATTTAAAAACCTTTGTAAGCTTCATTACACCTATTCACTTTTGCTTTTAAATTATTACTAGTAATTAGATAATACGATATTATCCACTCGATGTTACATTACAGTTACAAAAATATCGATCTATCATTCATTCGTTCATTCATTCATTGGGGGAATATGATACTACTACTGGCAACATTGTTCAAGTGTCATTGAAAACATATCGCCCTCTTTTTCTTACTTGACGTTTAGTTGTATAGATTCGCTTAGTAAGAGTGAGACAAATATAGTGTCACTTTCACATAAGTTCATGTTTCAAAGCTACGTCCTAGTTTTTGTTACTTTACTCCACGTTTTCATGGAAGCGTTATAGGTGATTGCGGCTCTTGTATATAAACCTCTTTGGTTCAGCTGGTAGACGTCGATCGGATCAGATGGATTTTCACGAAAAAGTATCAAAAGGAGGTCTCTTTGATGCTTATGTATTAAAATCTGTCGAAACATTTTTTCGACGTCAGCGCATGCTACGAATTTATGTTGCCTGAAGCGAAGTAAGATCGAGAAAATATTATTTTGAAGAGCAGGCCCTATCAGCTGTATATCGTTTAATGATTTATTTGACGTAGTGACGGCACTAGCATCAAACACTACGCGTAGTTTCGTTGTGGTGCTACTTTCTCGGAATACACCGTGGTGAGGAAGAAAGTAGTTTGGCTCACCGTACTCTTTAACCCGTGTCATGTGCCCTAAATCACGATATTCACGCATAAAATCTACATACATCTTTTTGTATTGTGGTAAACGCTCCAATTTGCGTTTTAACGAAATAAATCGCTTTTTTGCCATTACCAATGAGTCACCGAGGGCATCAGCTGACTCTTTGAGAGACATGCGAACTGAGAACCTACCATCCTCCTCGCGTTTAGTCGAATGAGTAAAAATATCCTCGCATTTTTGTTCGTCTATAGTTAAAATATTTTCAGTCCTAGGTACGTCTTCTAATTCCCAAAACTTACGTAATTGGGTATCTATCGTTTGAGTAAAATTGCAATGAATTTTATTAGACTGTAATTTATTCGCATAAATAGGTCCCGAAATTAACCAACCTAACTTCGTATTTTGTAGGTATGGGCCTTGTGGCAGTCGCATCTTATTGTCCATTAGCAGTTCCCAAAAAATATCCGCCCCTAACAGCAGGTCGATTTCCGAGGGTACGTCATATGTGGGATCAGCTAAAGGCATATTATCCGGTATACGTATAGAGTGGCAATCGATGTTTGATGACGGCAAACTAGAAGTTATACCTACGCGGTAAAACAAAACATTTTAATCGTTTACAGTAATCGTTTACTTTTGATCGCATAATTAAATCGCATGTATGATTAGAGTGAGAAACCGATTGTCCTACACCCGTAATCTGAACAGTGGACTGTATCAAAGTTGAATTTAATCGTTTACATAGCTTTTCGGTTACAAAACAATGCTGGCTGCCGTTGTCGAGGAGCGCCCGCGCTGTATGGAACTCATTGTTATCGTCGGCCACCTCCACTAACGCCGTGGAGAGTACGACCGGCTGCACTCCCGGTGAGTGTGAATCAGCAAAATCATAAGACTGCACACTATGACTAGTTGATATCGAATGCATAGTTGTCGATGTACTTGCTAATGACGCGTTTACATGGTCCTTAGTATCGTGCTGACTCGTTCGAGTGGTTAATGATGAGCACAGATTAACGTTTTCGTTACTATCCATATGAAGTAAAGAATTGTGCTTACGTTGGCATTGCTTACAGGGTCCAAATATGCATTCAGCGATCGAGTGCCCTGTACGTAAACAATTGCGACAAAGATTCTTATCTTCAACTAGCTTGCACCTGTCCTTAACATGCAAGTTTAAAAAATAACTGCATGTAAACAAGGCATGGTTACCGTTACACATTACGCAATGGGATGAGGCTCGCTTGTCTTTATTAGTTTTATTCGATTTAGTCGTCACGTAGCTGTGGACATGATTAGTTTGCGGTTGATAATAGTGTTTTTTAGGCTCATGCGAAACTTTGTTCTCAGTGTAGGGCTTCGTATACTAGATATGGAGATATGGAGCTAGTTCCGACATGAATCTTTTAAACTTAGAACTCGTGAATGAAGTGCCTCGATCACTGATCAGTCGAACTGGTAACCTGAATGTGCCAAAGTAATCTTTTAGTATAGCTATACTTGTACTAGATTTGGTGTTTTTTACGGCCTTGAGAACAATGAACTTTGAATACGCGTCTATGATTACAATAATATAAGCATTCTTCCGCTTACTTGGCACGAACGGACCGACATGGTCTATGTGAATGGTGTGGAACGGTATAGGGATTTTTGGTATGGGGTGAAGGTGGTATCCTTCCTTTTTACCTGCGGGGACTTTGTTGTGTGCGCATTCGAGACAAGAGTTGACGTACTTTGCAACTACTTACTACTACTACTACTACTTACTTTGTACTTTTTCCTTGTGTGCAATAAAGCATTAATACAATACAATACAATACAATACTTTTTGACAAACTTCCTCATACGTGCGAACCAGTAATGCTGCTTTACACGTTCTTAAGTCTTTTCAAAACCAAAATGCCCGATTTCATCGTGATTTTTCTGTAAAATTTGCCACCTACAACCTTTTGGAACCACCCACCGTAATCCATCATTTGTGTTTCTAAAAACGCGATCCCTTTTCAAAACGAAATTCTTACGTATCTCAACAACGTCATCAAGTTCAGGTTTAGATAAAATGTCCTTAATGCGATTAATTTCTGAATCATTTGTTTGTACTGTTACTAGCCATTAATTCATTCATTCAGTCATTTTCTACTGTCATCACATCATAACTCTCAATAGCTTTAATTATTCCTACTTTTTCAGCATTCACTGGATTTCGACTTAACGCGTCGACATGTATCATTTTATCCCCAGATCTATACAAAATATCACAATCATACTCCTGGATTACGCTCCATCATCGAGCTACGCGAGGAATCATATCCCTTTTAAGGAATGTTGCTCTCAAGGAGTTACAATCGGTTACGATGGTGAATTGCAATCCAAGAACATAAGGTCTAAATTTTACTAACGACGCTATGACCGCCAGAGTCTCCAACTCATATGATGAAAAATGAAACTCTTCGGGTGAAGTTTGACGGCTGTAGTAAGCAATTGGCCTAAAGCCAGTTTCATCTTGTTTTTGCATCAATATACCGCCTACACCATGTTTACTTGCGTCTGTATGAATTTGGGTTTCGGCTTTCGGGTTATATAGTGATAAAACTGGTCTTGATGTGAGAACGTTTTTAAGTTCGTTAAAAGCTTTATTTTGATCATCACCCCAAAACCATGGCACGTCTTTCTTGAGTAAATAATTCAGGGGCCTAGCAATTTGCGCAAACCCTTTTATAAATCGCCTAAAAAAATTTGCCAATCCCATAAATTGCCTAACGTTATGAACATCTTTAGGAATCGGGAAACTATTTACAGCATCGGTTTTCCTTTTGCCCGGTTTGACACCTTCTCCAGATACTTCAAAACCCAAATAATCAACTTGGTGTTTGAAAAAGTAGCACTTTTGTGGTTTTAGTGTTAAATTTGCTTGCCTTAGTCTATCAAAGACTTGACGTAGCCTAATTATGCCCTCATCGAATGTCTTCGAGGGGACTAAAATGTCGTCCATGTAAGATAACGCTGTATCAAACCTAGCGTTGCCCAACACTGCATTTATCGCCCGCTGAAATATTGCTGGAGCATTGGCTAGCCCAAATGGCATCCTATTATACTCAAATTGACCATCAGGGGTGATAAATGCAGTTTTAGGTTTAGAATCCTCACTAAGCGGTATCTGGTGATACCCAGATGCCAAATCAAGAGCACAAAAATATGTGTTACCAGATAAACGGTCTATTTGATCCTCCATTCGTGGAATGGGATATCGTTGTTTTATAGTTTTGGTGTTTAAAGCACGATAATCTACACATAAACGCTTATCGCCAGTTTTCTTCTTAACCATTATTATTGGTGACGCGTATGGAGAAGAAGACTCCCTAATTATATTATGACGTAACAAATCATCTACCATATATCTTACTTCAGTTCTTTCTGTATGACTCAACCTATATGGTCGGTAGACAACCGGTATTGAATCTTTAAGATGTATTTCCATTGTTGTCACATTAGTACAACCCATTTCAGATAAGTTTTTAGCAAAGCAATAATGGTATTCATTTACTAAAACCAACAGACAGTCTTTTTCATTGTCATTTAAGGTCTCCCCCATATTTAAATCTTCTAAACGAATCGGGTCACAGTCACTATCTATTTTATTTACGACTGTACATTCTTTATTATTAAATTCCATATCTTTATAATATGAAGCACGAGTTATAAGCTCATTTTCCTTAAATTTCACAAGATTGTTTCGAGCATTTAAAATATAAACATAGCCAACACCCTTATTCATCAAAACTTTTCCCCCTTTTAATTTATATTTATATCGCTGACTATCTTCTATACAAAGCTTTCCCGTATAATCTGAATCCATGGATACCTTGATTGCTGCACTGCCGTATAAATTAGTTAAATTACAAGTTCTCAAGCTGATCCGTGTGTCTTCTTCATTAACGATTGATGATCTAATAATTAAACTCTTATTGTTCGCGCCGTCTGCATACTGCGTATAACTATATGTACCTATATATATGCATAACTAGCTATATCTGTCAGCCATTTTTTTCCTGCCTCAATAAAACATCGTTTCTACGTACAAATTCGTTAATCCTTTAAAATCCTGGCTAATTCCTGTACATGGTCCTGGATCGAAGCCGGATATCAAGTAAATAAGAGGACAAATTGATATTTGTCAAGATTTGTGGCTAATCAGCGAAGATTGACGATAATTAATGGGATTTGCCTGCGACATGGAGGTTATTGCACTATGGACGTTTGATGCGGTGTTAAATCAGTGATATTAGCGCATTATTTATAACCCATCACTCAATTAAGGTAGTATTTAGTGTAAAACTGTGTTATTAAGAAGGTTAGTACATTTTAATCAACTTATCATTGTTTAATTGACATAGTTAACTTAGTGCTCTGTGAATCAATTTATTGTGTTATTATTTCGTTAGGATATTGGGTAATTACGTATTCACAATACAGTTAGCAGTACAGCTACATTTAATAACCTATTTTTGTCCTAAAACCTTTGAATTGGTCACATTACGTATCTGAGCATAGTGTTTGTGTTAATTAAGTTAAGTACTTACCTGTCAGTTAGCTAACATTTAGTAAGTAAACAAGCGATTTTATGCAAGGCGTTAGGTTATAAAAAAATCAAGTTACTTAATTTTCTGTGGCGCTTTTAAGCTATATGTAAATGTTAGAGTGAAATATTATTATTATAGTAGGCTGATAAAATTGTTTTTATAGTGTTATTTAAAGGTTGTTTGTATCAAATTCCAGGTTGACAACTCTCAACTCCCAGAATGACGTCAGAGACGGAGCAATCGGAAAGCAAGCTAAATAAAAAGCGAGGCAGCTATAAAGGGCAATTAACTAACTTCATCAAATATTTTAAGACGTTGGACATTTCTGAGTTGACCGACGTCAGTGCCAGTGAGTTACAGTTGCGTGTAAGTAGGTTAGAATTGATGTACGACAGCTATGATGAGGTACAATTACAACTGGAGTGCATATGTGATAAAGTAGAAAAACAATTGGAAGAACGTGTTGTTTTCGAAACTCAGTACTTTCAAGCCCTTTCTCAGGCACAAAATATTTTGAAAAAATATAACAAAAATGAAATCGATTTTCAAAGTTCCGAAAAGGGCCGTCACTGTAGTCCTAAATTCGTTAAACTGCCCACTATTCAGCTACCAAAATTTGGTGGATCATACGACACCTGGTTGGAGTTCCATGACACTTTTAAAAGTCTCATTCATTCTAATGATGACATGGACGAAATAAATAAGTTTCATTATTTAAGAGCATCTCTGGAGGGGTCTGCTGCTGTGGTAATACAATCCATTGAGTTTTCGGCGAGTAACTATGAGGTCGCGTGGAAGTTATTGTGTGAACGCTTTGATAATAAACGTTTATTAATACAAAATCACGTTTCAGCTTTATTCAATATTGAACCAATCCCAAAAGAATCTTCGATTGTATTAAAACGTGTCATAGATCAAATTAATAAAAATCTCAGAGCTTTGGAATCATTAGGCGAAAATGTGAAACACTGGGACACTTTGTTAATATATATTTTCACGCATAAATTAGACCAAAAAACTTACCGCGAATGGGAAGAGCTTAAGGGTCGTTTGGACAAACAAACGTCTATAACATTAAACATTTTTCTTGATTTTATGCGGAACAGGGCTGACCTGATTGAAACTTTGGAGTTGTCACGTCCTCAAGCTCCCACCACCAGTAAGTCTATTCCGAAACTCAAATCTATGGTCTCAGTACAAAGTACTAACCGTTCAAACAACAATGTAAATATTTAAGATTTACCTTCTAAGGGCTGCCCAAAATGCAATGATGATCATAGTTTAAATAACTGTCCTCAGTTTTTGGCATTAAGTAATAACGCCCGCTTGCAACTATTACCTTCTTTCAAGGTATGCTATAACTGTTTAAAAAGTGGTCATTTTGCTAACCATTGCAAAAAACCAGGTTGCAAAGTATGTAAGCGTAGGCATAATACACTCATTCATATAGCGTTCGATGGCCAAGCAAAGGAGTCTATGAGTAGCTATAGTGATGAAAGCAAGCCGGTGTCCATAGGTAGATCACATCAGTCATCGTCTGCGCAGCCACCTGTTACCGCCGCTGCCGCCGCCGCCGAGCCTGCGTCGTGCGCGCCCTCTAGTAGCAAGATAAATAATCCTAACGTCGCTTTATCCGCTAGTGTAGGGTCTAGTAAAGTACCACAATATGACGTGCTGTTATCGACCGCGCTGATTAAGTTGTATGATAATGAGAACCGCCAGCATATCGCTCGAGCTGTGCTCGACAGCGGAAGTACGTCTTGTCTTATGACCGAAAGTATGTATGAACGGTTACGCCTGCCGTATGATAGCGTAGATAAATCTATTCTAGGCATAAATAACGTGTCTTCGCACGTAGGTAAAATGTGTCGAGTATCAATGAGATCATTGAATGATAACTTCACCGCTCGTCTTCAGTGTTTCATTTTACCATCTATAACAAGCAGTGTGCCCACTCGTGAGATAGATTTAGCTAACTTGAACATGCCAACAAATATTTGTTTGGCTGACCCTCATTTTCATGACCCCAGGGATGTTGATTTGATATAAGGGGCTGATGTGTTTTGGGATTTATTAGGGTCTCAAAAAATTCAATTAGGTGATGGAAAACCGACATTATTTGAAACTAGGCTCGGGTGGTTAGTTTCAGGTCCAATTAACGGCGATCAAATGTCAGTGTCACGTGAATTAAAATGTAATTTTATAAATATGAGTACCTGTGATCACAACAAAGTTCTAGATGATGAACTGCAAACGCAGCTCACGCGCTTTTGGCAGCTTGAAGAAGTCGCTTCGCAGTCATCTCATTATTCTTCAGAGGAGAAACTTTGCGAAGATCACTTTTTAAAAAACACAACTCGTCTTGATGATGGACGTTTCTGCGTACGCATACCTTTGAAGCAAAGTTCTGAAATATTAGGAGACTCCTACGATCGAGCGAAACATTGCTTCTTGTCTTTGGAGCGTAGGTTAAAAATTAAACCTGATTTAAGCAAAATGTATCATGAGTTCATGTCTGAATATCAGTCTTTAGGTCATATGTCTGAAATCGAATCGGTGGAAACGGAACGTAAGACGTATTTCATACCACATCATGGTGTCCTGCGGGAGGGTAGTACAACAACTAAGTTGCGAGTTGTTTTTAATGCTAGCCAAGCTACTACTTCAGGTGTTTCATTTAACAATATACAAATGGTGGGTCCTACAGTTCAGGACGACCTTTTGTCTATACTTTTGCGGTTCAGGCAACATAAATACATTCTGTCCGCTGACGTAGAAAAAATGTATAGACAAATTGTCGTACACCCAGATGACAGACATTTGACTCAAATCATTTGGCGAAATGATGCATCCGAGCCCGTGAAACTATTTCAGCTTAACACCGTTACGTACGGCACCGCTAGTGCTCCTTTTCTAGCAACGAGGTGCTTAAAACAAATAGGCCTCGACTGCGAAGATCAGAAAATTTCAGAAATCATCAAGCACGATTTTTACGTTGATGATTTGCTAACGGGAGGGGATGACCTGAGAGAAGTTCAATACGTTCGCAAGGAAGTTACAGCGGCTCTCGCTTCAGCTTGTATGCCATTAAGGAAATGGAGATCAAATGAACCTCGCTTGGTATCTGAATCACCGTCAGCATCCCTCGATTTGAATATCGGAAGTAATGAGGCCAGCAAATTATTAGGTCTTGGCTGGCATGCAGAGTCTGATGAACTCTGTTTTCCGATTGGTAAAGTTATACCTAAGGGCAATACAAAGCGTGATATGCTTTCCGCTATCTCGCAAATCTTTGACCCTTTAGGATTATTAGCACCTTGTGTTGTTAAAATGAAAATATTGCTACAGAAACTATGGCTAGCGAAGCTGTCATGGGACGAGCAGTTGACACCGGAAATCAGCAAGTGCTGGGCTGATGTTATTAGTAGTCTGCCGGTGTTGAATGAACTGAAGATCCCACGCCTCATAGTTTGCAATGATTATAAGGTGTTAGAACTTCACGTCTTTACGGACGCGTCTGAATGTGCGTATGGAGCTTGTGTGTACGTTCGCAGCATGAACGACAATGGCGACGTGTTAGTACGTCTGCTACTGGGCAAAAGTCGAGTTGCTCCTATCAAGCCAACAACCATACCCAGACTAGAGCTATGTGGGGCTTTAGCTGGGGCTCGTCTTTACGAGAAGGTTGTTAAGTCGCTTCGAGTCTGTATTAAGAGAGTTTTCTTTTGGACCGACTCAACTATTGTGCTGAGCTGGCTCAAAATGATGCCTTGTAGACTTCAGCCATTTGTCCGCAACCGTTGTGCTGAAATATTGGAGAAGACTAGTGACTGTGTCTGGAGACATGTACCTACGGATCAAAACCCGGCAGATCTTGTATCTCGTGGTGTGGAAGTCAGTTCAATGTCATCACTTGAACTATGGTGGTCTGGTCCGCGTTACCTAAAAAATGATGAATCGCAATGGCCTTCCACCCCGATAGTTGTTGAGACTTTGTTGCCGGAAACTCGTCCTGAGGTAACTTTGAACGTCGTAGTCGTTGAAAACGAAAACGTTCAGAAAGATGTCATGTTCGATTTAGGTCGATTCTCTAGTTACAGTAGATTAATACGTGCCGTAGCCTACGTATTGCGTTTTGTCAATTTATGTAAAAAACGACGTCCAATAAATGAATTTTTGACTGAAGAAGAGTTGCGTCAAGCTAAAAACCTAATTGTATCGAAGTGTCAAAACGAATCCTTCCCTGAATATAAATATTTAATAAACAATCAGGATTTGCCGAAAAAGAGTCCATTACTGAAATATAACGTGTTCTTGGATAAAGACGGTATTATGCGCGTTGGAGGCCGTCTGGACAATTCGAATTATTCATATGAGAAAAAACACCCTATATTGCTACAGTCCACTAATCGATTTACTAAGTTATTGTTTGATCATGAGCATAAAAAACTGATGCACGCAGGGCCTCAACTATTGTTGGCTTCTATTCGAGAGACGTACTGGCCAATAGGAGGAAGAAACTTGGCAAGGGCTTGCTATCATCGATGTATGCTATGTGTTCGTATGAAAGGTAGAATTATTACTCCTTTAATGGGAAACTTGCCTCAGCAGCGGATCCAACCAGGTGGTTATCCTTTTAAGAGTGTAGGTGTAGATTACGCCGGTCCTATTATGAGTGCTAGTCGTCAAGGTCGAGGATGTAGGCTTGTGAAAGTGTACATATGTATTTTTGTGTGCTTCACTGTTAAGGCTATTTACCTAGAATTAGTATGTGATTTAACGAGTAATAGCTATTTAATGGCTTTTCGTCGGTTTATTTCTTGGAGAGGTAAACCTACAGATATGTACTCCGACAATGGTACTTCATTTGTCGGTGCGTACAATGAATTGTCAGACTTTTTAAAGCGATACTGTAACTCTCTGTCTGAAACGTTGGCTAATGAAGGAATTTCCTTCCATTTTATCCCTGCTTATACGCCTCATTTCGGTGGTCTCTGGGAGGCGGGAGTCAAGTCAACCAAATATCATTTGCAAAGAGTGATGGGAAATTGTATTTTAACTTATGAAGAGCTTAACACCACATTAGTGCAAATCGAAGCAATTCTCAATTCCCGCCCGCTGACTCCACTGTCGTCAAGCCCTGAAGACTTGCTGCCACTGACGCCTGGCCATTTCCTCATCGGTCGATCATTTCAATCACTACCTGAGAAGGATTACCAGGATCATTCTGTAAGCTCCTTAACCCGCTACCAACGGATCGAACAACTTCGTCAACATTTTTGGACTCGTTGGAGCAAAGAATACGTTGCGGAGCTCCAGCAAAGAACAAAATGGCGTTCTTGCAAAGACGCATTGAAGTTGAATTCTCTCG
The DNA here is from genome assembly GCA_958295455.1 of Coleophora deauratella. Classification (NCBI taxonomy): domain Eukaryota; kingdom Metazoa; phylum Arthropoda; class Insecta; order Lepidoptera; family Coleophoridae; genus Coleophora; species Coleophora deauratella. Next base: position 6,590,302 of record OY282414.1, on the reverse strand, counting down.
TACTCGTGAAAGAAGAGAACCTTCCACCACTGAAGTGGAAACTGGGCCGCGTCGTTGCTGTTTATCCTGGACCCGACAGTATTGTTCGTGTGGCCGATATCAAAACCTCCACTGGCATTATCCGGAGGGCTTTTAGCAAGATCTGCCCACTGCCGGAGTCTTCTGGTTGAAAGCTTGGAGCTTTCAACGCCGGGGGGCATGTTCGCGCCGTCTGCATACTGCGTATAACTATATGTACCTATATATATGCATAACTAGCTATATCTGTCAGCCATTTTTTTCCTGCCTCAATAAAACATCGTTTCTACGTACAAATTCGTTAATCCTTTAAAATCCTGGCTAATTCCTGTACACTTATTATTTTTGTAAAACTCTAACTGAGGTTGTTCCGTTACTGTTTGCCCTACCAAAACCTGGTAATTTAGGTAGCGATCATGTACAATTAATAACTCTACACTTACTTTAACTTTGTCAATTATCATTTCAACTTTACATGTACGTATCGGTTTTATAATAGAGTTTCCGAAACCACGTAAAGATGGTAAATCACTAATGTTCCATTTTGTCTGATCAACTAGTTTCTGAACTACTGATTCTTGAATTAAGGAACACTGACTACCAAAATCGACATATCCTTGCATCATTACACCATTAATTTCTATATTCTTCTTGAATTTCTGGTCAACATTTTCGTTATTTGATTGAACTGGTCATAATGTTTTAACTTCAGTTTTGTCCTTCCAAACATCCCTAGCGCAGTTTGGATCATTGTGGCCTACTCTCATACATTTTTGGCATTTAACTATAGGCTTTTTACAATTAGTGACCACATGACCAAGTTCATGACAGTTAAAACATTTTGGCGTTTGTCTACTAGTGTCTGCTTTTTGCAATCTTCGAGTGAATTCAGAATTAATATTAGAAGACCTAACTATTCTCTTGGTGTTCTTTTCAAATCTTTCATGTTTTACGTTCCTTAGATATCCTAATAATTTATCCGCATCCTCAAATCCTACGGCTTCTGCTCCATACCTTACAGATCTATCATCTATTCCAAATACAACACAATCTATAGCATTTTTCCAGTAATATTACAACGATTTGACGCTATTAGTTTTTCGTAGTAATATTCTTCTAGATCATCTCCAAACTTAGCCCTTACATTCAACATATCAGACAGTAAACGACCATAATTTTCATGAACAGGAAATGCCGATTTAAGTTTTTCCTGCCAAATGTCCCAGGTGTGCATTACAGTTGGTTGACCTTCATACCACCGTTTTGCGGTGCCTACAAGTTTCGGTAACGCATAATGTGCAGTCTGTTTATCATTCCAACCATAAATTTCCGCGCACTCATTTACTTTATTTAGCCATGTAACTATTGTTTGATTTTTAACTTTTGGATCAAACTCTGGTACGACATTAATAGATGAAATTTTTTCTCTGGCTTGTGGGTTTATGGCTGCTACAGCTTGTAAAGCTTTATTTAGACTATTGATAAGACTATTACTAACATCTAATTCATTGGTGTTAGAAGTTATTCCTGACTCCGTCAATAATTTAGGCACTTGTGTATTATCATGCACTACATTAGCGTCAACACATGAAACATTAATATTATCATGTGCTACAGTAGCGTCAATATATGAAACATTTACATTATTAGTCGACACATAATTTATTTCAACTGGCATTTCTCTTTCAATAACCTTAAAATGTATACTATCATGGTTTGTTACCATGGGAACAATTCGGTTTGAACCATGTGTCACTCCATCTCTTGCACTATTACCATTATTATGTATTTCTACAATAGTTGTTTCAGCTTCCATGTTACTATGGTTATTTGCGCGAGGAGATTGAGTGTCACGTGATCTCACCGATCGTCTATTTTTAGTTGAATGTCTACTACGAGAACGACTTCTTCCACGAGCATACAAAACTGCACGTGGCCGATGAGCACACGCGAGCGCCTCTCATCCCGTGAGCGCCGAGGTCGGCCCAGTATCGGTGACCTTCTGCTGCGGGACTGCGAGCGCCGGCTTCGAGAACGCGACCGCAGCCTCGTTATGGATCGCGACCGTCGCCGGCGATGGCTCGAACTTGAGTCACCAGGCATCACGTTGGTGGGCAATTCTAAAATGTCTAAACGATCATTTTACCAAAGAGCATAATAAACATCACATTATTTATATAAAATATTACTATACAGAGGGTACTTTTAATATTTTGCAACTTAATAATACTTGGAATAAAAATTACTTGTTTTATTTTATTTCTACTCCACTTCTTATGTAGACAATTACAGATCAAAGCCCTGCGTATTGTTATTAACAATGCAGTTACCCACTTAATATCGGCTGGAATAATAAAGATTTTTCGAAGTAAAGTGTGAGTAAGTAAGTATTTCGGATTATTGAGTTTCAAACATTACGATTAATAAGTATTACCAAGAACGTTAATTACTCACAAAGAATAAAATTAACACGTACAAAAAATTATCACAACTAAATTTACTTATCAAATCTTATAAGCTAACTTATCACATCTAATTTTTACCTATACAATCTTACAACCACATTTCGAAAGAGAAACGATTATTTTCGTTTAAAATAGTTTAGTTATTCATATGTATTTGATCAAAGTGTAAAGAACGACGGTTGTATTTGAAATTTTATGAACGTTAATTTTATTATACTAATGCTTGAATCTACCAACTTTGTATATCTACTCAATAAAACTGTACGAAATACGTACATGATTTATTTTATTTCTTTAAAAAGTGCTACTTAGAGCGCACACACATTGAACTTTGTTCTCAACCTAATTTTTAAGTGCATTGACTTACGGCAGGCTGCCGTGTTAGTCAATTTTATTTTTATGCAATTTCAGTGTTCAATTAGAAGCCGCTTGGACAACTTGTTTGCATTTTATTTAAATCGCGTTATCCCGGTGGAACACTCACAGTGACAATCTTTGACATTTCCTTGCATTATTGACATTTGCAGTGCACTTAACATTCTTTGTTGGTCCTTCGAAACTAAGGAGACACAATTTTCATATTTTTTTTGACATCGTCGCGATTGACATTACGTATAGTGTGTGTGTTGCGTACAGATTCGGTAAAGTGTGTGTGTGTATACGTTATACAATTGCCATACGCATAAGGCCGAGGAGCAACAATCCAGGGCGACATCCTGCATATACCTGCAATAAAGGAGAGTTCCTGTGCTTCAAGTAAGATCTTTCCATATTTTTTTCTGCTTTGACAATGGAGGCTATGTTCGCGCGCCAGGCTGTAATTTTAGAAGAAATTAAGAGGATTCACACTAATTTTAAAAAGGATTCCGCGAGTCGTAAGACTAAAGAGTACATCAAGAGTAGGTTGCAGTCTCTTGATGACTTGTGGAACGAGTGTAAGACCATCGATGCGGAGCTGCAAAAAGTGGAAGACAAGACCCAGCAATATTTTACTGAAAAAATATTGCAGGTGATAGAAAGTTGGTATGAGGGAGCCCGGAACGAGATAGCTTCCTGGAAGGTGACAATAGGCGAGATTTCTGATGTAAAGTTCGATAGCACTCATTTTCAGCATATACCAGTCGATGACAGGCTAGTAGAGTTACAGCAGATGCAAAGTGCTAATTTTAGAGCATTTAAAAGGTTAATATCAAAGCTTAAAATTGACGATAAATTGGAAAAATGGGAAATTGAAAGTATTTTACGGGATTTAGAGTCGCGTTGGAATGCTATAGATAAATTAAATTTGCAAATTGATGGCATATTGGACGGCGCTATGTCTAGTGACTATTCGCTGGAGTATTCTGACAATGAACTGGCATATGAAAGATTAAAGAGGGAATTAAATATAAAACTTAACACTTCTATTCACCAACAACATGCCATGCCAAAAATCGATATTCCTATCTTTAATGGTAACTTTGCCCAATGGCCTACTTTTATGGATTTATACGTCGAGGCTATTCATAAAAACTCTTCCCTCAGTAAAACGCAAAAAATGCAACATTTGAAAGGTAGGTTGCGCGGGGAACCCGAAAAACTTGTTCAGCACTTACACATTGCCCCTGAAAATTATGAAACTTGTTGGGAATTGCTATGCCATCGATACAATAACAAGTATCTTTTATTTTCAAAAAATATCCAAACTTTCATGCGCCAGCCCTCTATTCAAAAACAATCTGCATTTGAGTTAAAACGATTGTATGACGTAACTAATGAAACCATCCATGCTATCCACAATCTTGGCATTGACACGTCCACCTGGGACCCAATCCTGGTATACATTTTAAGCGAGAAGCTGGATTCAGAAACATTCACTGAGTACATGCAATCGAGAGCAGATCCTCGTTCAATCCCTACATTCGATTACTTTATGGATTTTATTGAAAATAAATTCCTTGCATTAGAGCCATTGCAAAAAAAACGCTCTGAAAATGTTTCCAAATTGCAACCAAAAACGCAGTTCAGTAATGCGTCATTTCCACCTAAAAATCCTAAGCCAGCATATCAACAACCTACTAAAAGTTCAAATGCCTATTCTCGTAATTTCCATGCATATAATGTTGGTCAGTTTAATAAAGTTACATGCCCACTCTGCAATTTAGATCACGCTCTATTCCAATGCAAAAGGTTCAATGACATGTCAGGTGTGGAAAAGTTAGATATTATTACAAAAAATAAAATTTGCCAAAATTGCTTATTCGTTCACACCAAAGGTTATTGCGGTTCACAAAAACGGTGCAGAGAGTGCAATGAACCGCATAATACATTATTGCACAGCGCGATCGCAGGTTCCGTTCAAATGAACCTTACGACTGCGAAACCCCAAAACGCTGCGCCTAAAAATGCATCATCGGCGTCGGCCAAGTCAGCTATGAATAAAAATATGCAAAACAACTTTGTATCGAATAATGACGATGAAATATTATTAGCGACGGCCTTATTAAAAGTGCAATGCTCTAATGGCGATTTCGTAACTTTACGTGCATTAGTAGACCAAGGCTCCCAAATTACATTGATAACAGAAAATGCAACCCAAAAACTTGGTCTACACCGACAACAGATGAATGCAAGCATATCTGGGATCGGTACCTTGTCTAACAGGAGCAGGGGAAAAGTCAATTTAACTTGCAAGTCTTTACATAACGATTTTCAATTTACAACTGAAGCGTTAGTAATGGCACGTGTTGTAAACAATCTGCCTAATATGACATTTGAAAGGAAAAATTGGTCGCACGTGACGAACATAACTCTAGCCGATCCTGATTATAACTTATCGAGACCCATTGACCTACTTTTAGATGCACACGTTTATTCCGAAATTTTAATGAGCGGTCTCATAAAGGGGGAGGGTCACCAACCTATGGCCCAGCAAACCCAGCTAGGATGGATTTTGTCTGGCAACGTAAAAACCTATAACTGCCATGTCGTAACTAATAACGTAGAAGACCTTGCTAAATACTGGGAAATCGAAGATATTAGTTGTGAAAACACCACCATGACCTCCCAAGAACAGTTTTGTGAAGATTATTTCGTTGCAACTACTAAACGTCTAGAAAATGGGAAGTATGAAGTTCGATTGCCCATGAAACAAAACTTCAGACAATTATTAGGAAAATCCAAGCCACGTGCAGTAGCTCAATTTATGCAATTAGAATGGAGATTATGTAAGGATAAACAGCTATCACATAGTTACATTGACTTTATGAGGGAATATCTACAAATGGGCCACATGAAGGAGAGTACATCTGAACAATCACCGGCCTGTTATTTACCCCACCACGGCGTTTTAAAAAGTGACTCATTAACCACCAAATTAAGGGTTGTTTTTAATGCATCGCAGAAAACGGATACCGGCTACAGTTTAAACGACCTAATGGAATGTGGAGCCAAATTACATCACGATTTAATGACCTTAATTTTGGGCTGGAGGTTATATAAATATGTTTTCACTGCGGACTGCGAGAAAATGTATCGAATGATCCTATTGCATGAAGAAGATCAACAATTGCAAAAAATTGTCTGGAGAGAAGGCATGGAAGATCCCCTAAAAGAGTATCAACTTTGTACCGTGACATATGGCATGAAGGCTGCGCCTTTCCTTGCACTACGAACATTGAGAAAACTGGCACAAGATGACTGCAAAAAATACCCGTTGGCTGCGGAGGTCATAGCCAACGAAATGTACGTTGATGACGTGCTCAGTGGCAGTGACACCATTGAAAAAGCTCAAGAGCTTCAAAACCAACTAATATCAATTATGCAGGGCGCAGGAATCACGCTAAGAAAATGGACGAGTAATGAGCCATCTTTACTTGAAAATCTTTCATCATCGGAGTTAAACCAAACCACAATGCATTTCAAAATGGAAGGTGCCACAAAAACTCTCGGATTGCAGTGGAGTCCAGAAACTGACAGCTTTTCTTTTATAAATAAAATGAACACAAACTGCACTGACAAACTGACAAAAAGGAAACTACTCTCCGAGATTTCAAAAATATTTGACCCTTTGGGTTGGTTGACTCCATTGACAGTTAAAGCTAAACTAATTTTCCAAAAGGTTTGGTTAACTTCAAGTGACTGGGATGACGTACTGAAGGAAGAAATCTGCAATGAATGGAAATCGTTTACTTGTGACCTACCTAACATATTGCAATTTGAAATACCAAGATGGTTGGGCGACTTGACAAAACCTATACAAATACATGGATTTTGTGACGCATCCGAGAAGGTCTACGCGTGCGCCATCTATCTACGTACCCTTGACAACAACGGCGAGCCTATCATCCGACTTATAGCAGCAAAATCTCGACTAGCACCCGTAAATAAAAAACTCACGTTACCGCGATTAGAGCTATGCGGAGCTGTGTTACTTGCACGCCTTATGCATAATGTTTTAAAGGCGTTTAAATGGGAAAAAGTGGATAAATGTACCTACGCCTGGACCGATTCAATGATCGTCTTAGGTTGGCTACATGGTGATGTGACGAAATGGAAGACTTTTGTAAGTAACAGAGTTCAACAAGTGCATAACATCATTCCTAAGGAACACTGGCGCTACGTAAAGTCCGAAGAAAACGCAGCGGACTGTGCTACGAGAGGTACCACCTACTCTCAGTTGATCGAACATCCTTTATGGCATCAAGGACCCGAATGGATGAAAAAATTTTACATAAATTCAGTAAGCGAAATCCCAATCACTAATATTACCTGTGAAACAGAACATAAACAAAAACATATGGTCACGTGTATTGCGCAATCGGAGCCGTCGTCACTCATAATTGAATTAATGGACAAACATAGTAATATGACTCATATTGCAAGAGTCGTAGCGTGGATTTTACGTTACATTACTAATAGTAAATGCAAAACACAAAATAAACTTGCACAATATCTGACATCTGACGAATTAAGAGAAGCTGAAAAACTTATTGTGAAACAAATACAACTGCATGAATTCCAAAATGACATTTCAAAATTAAAATCCAACAAAAACATTAGTTCGAAGAGCAAAATCCTGAGTCTGAATCCATTTTTAGATAAGTCTGACATGTTGCGCGTGGGAGGAAGACTGAACAATTCCAATCTATCAGATGCAGTGAAAAATCCTATTCTTCTGCCACATAACAACAAATTAACTGACCTATTGATCCTGCAAGCCCACCATCAAACGTTACATGGAGGTCCAAAATTGACATTAACACATCTGCGACAGAAATATTGGATTCTGGGAGGTCAGCGTGCAGTTAAACGAGTCTTACATACATGTACTACGTGCCGCAGATTCAATGCTAAAACATCAACTCAAATAATGGCAGACTTACCTGAACCTCGCGTGACAATATCGCGCCCCTTTTCACATACGGGGGTTGATTTTACTGGACATGTCGAAATCAAAGCCAGTAAAGGCCGAGGATTGAAAACACTGTTGGCGTACATAGCTGTGTTTGTCTGCCTTGCAACTAAAGCCATTCATCTCGAGTTGGTGACGGACCTGAGCAGTGCAGCGTTCTTGGCAGTTTTCAAAAGATTTTGTGAACGACCTGGAACCCCTAGCGACATGTATAGTGACAACGGCACAAACTTCGTGGGATGTAATCGCATTTTGCTTAAACAATACAGAGAAATAATTAATAATATTGACAATTACTTTTTGGGAAAAATTGAAGAGATGAATATCAAATGGCATTTTAATGCACCTGTATGGCCAAGTGGAAATGGATTATGTGAAGCCGCCGTCAAGAGTATGAAATACCATCTTAAACGTATAATTGGTGCGCAGCGATTGACATATGAGGAATTTACGACTCTTCTGTGCCAGATCGAAGCATGTTTGAACTCAAGACCTCTATGCTCATTGACAGAAACAACAGATGACATTGACTGCTTAACACCTGGTCATTTTATTACTGGCTCACCTACTATGACAGTGCCAGAAGCTGACAGTGGCAACGTAGACCTCAGGAAAAGATGGCAAATGGTGCAAAAGTTGAGTAGCGACTTCTGGAAAAAGTGGTCATACGAATATTTACAACAACTTCAATCAAGACTTAAATGGAAACAACCTAAAAAGATCTACAACTTAATGACATCGTGTGCATCAAGGAAGAGAATGTACCTGCAGGAAAATGGGCTCTCGGACGTATCATAGAGACACATTCAGGAAGGGACGGTCATACTAGAGTTGTAACGCTAAGAACAGCAAAAGGAACAGTAAAACGACCAATCATAAAACTGGTACCACTTGTTGAGGCAGACGAAACTAAAAAGACTTGCAATGATAAACCACGAACCGTACGAAACCGTTCCGGCAATTTAAATTTGAAAAACTTCCTATGTTACTCTTTATTATTGATTATGACACTAATTACCCCCTCTGTGCAAATGAAAAATGAAATGACAATTACACCACTGACAGGAAATCAATCACTTTATTTTGACAAAACAGCAGAGATACAAGAAATTAAAGATGAATGGAAATTAATATTTTACTACAATATGACAAATTACTGGCGAAATGTTGATGCATTGCAACAGTACATATCCCATATAAAACAATTCCAAAAAGATGAATGGGCGATGCAATTCCATGTCTTAATAAATCAACTGGAACAAAACGCAAAGGAAATAAATTATTACAATGCACTTTTAAAATCTCAACATCTGACGCAAAACAGATTTAAAAGGGGCTTAATCGATGGCATAGGCTATGTGGCAAATGAATTATTCGGGGTCCTAGATAACAGATTTGCACAAAAGTATGAGAATGACATAAAAACATTACAGCAAAATGAAAATCATTTACTACAATTAATAAAAAACCAAACGAGTGTTTTGGAAACAGAAAATAACATCATACAAAGAAATGAGGCCACAATGACAGCACATTTCAATTTAATTAATAATCACTTTAAATCCCTCGAAAATGCAACTATGCAAGAGAAAATTAACACCCAACAAGCATTTTACGTCATAACATCATCCTTTGCCGCAGAATCCATGATCCAAAATCTGAGGTACATACAACAGACTCTGATAAATACTTTGACAAATATGTACCGTGGACATATTGATATGCATCTTTTATCACCTAATCAATTGCAGAACGAACTCAATAAAATCGCTCGACATTTACCTCGCGATTTGACACTTCCTGACATACAAGAAAATGTGAGAGAGTTATACAGGTTGCTCCGTATCCATGCACGAATTACATCTGAGTTTGTTATAATGGAAGTCAAAGTACCATTATTAAGTGACGAGTTATATGAATTAGACTACCTGATTAGCATTCCCAAACGCATTAATTCTGACCAAATGTTGACAGTAATCCCAATATCCCGCTTGATTGCAGTAAATTTCCATCGGTACACATTTATACCTTTAGAACAAACAGATATACAAGATTGTATAAAAATAAATGAACAAAAACTTATGTGTAAATTAAATCATCCTATATACAGCACAATCAGTCGCAGTCATTCAATTTGTGACATAAGGCTAGTACATAATACAGAAAAGCATAATACATATTGTCAAACTGAAATAAAGCCTTGCACTGACCAATGGATCAAGTTACACAGACAAAACACGTGGTTTTATTATTGTTGTGGCTCTTGCTTAGTACACGTCATGTGCTCAGCTGGCATGACGTCAGAGACACTGACCCATAAAGGACTGCTAACTCTAGGGAGAGATTGTGTATTAAGAGGAGATACATTCATGTTATATGCAAATACGCAATACAGGAGTGAAAGCGCAGTCGATGAACCGTTTCAACTGACAGTTCCCACTATATCACCCATGAATACAATTCTTAATACATCACTGAATGATCTGTCAATGCATGTGGAAACTAACGACGAAAAGTTTCGAAAAATAGAGAAGGAATTGAACATTATTAAGGAGCAATCAACACTGGATACTCTAAATTCCCATGACATTCACCACTATACAATGATATACGTCATAGTATGCGTTAGCTTTGCACTGCTGGTAACATCTGCCTTGTTCTGGTATAGGGTGTCTTCGAGACAGAGAAAGGAACATCAGGAAGATGTTAAGTATGTAAAAAGAGAAAACAAGATGCATAAGCAGACAGAGGAAATTGAAATGCATTCACGTGGAAAGTCGGAGAGCAGACAACAGGATAGCGACAGTGACAATAATGTGGAAGATGGGTACAGCAGGATAAAACGGGATATGAAGAAGCGTAGTGGTGTTAGTGAAATGACAAGGGGGGCCTCCGCAAATGAAGTGAAATTTGACACTCGTAAACATAGTGATGTTTGTTAAGAAGTATTGACTATTTGACTATATTTTTAGTGTGTTATGTGATGTGATGTGATGTGATGTGATGTGATGTGATGTAGTGTGACATAGTGATTAATGACTTTAAGTGGATGTGGAATTGAAATATTTAAGTTTTATTTAAGATATCATAGATTTTATTTTTTTGTATTTTTTAAACATGTTTGTAACGGGACACTCTTCGGGCCGGCTAGCCTGAGTGCCTCGTTGACAATAAGAAGGAGCCTAAAGTGGGATTCTTACAGGCTACGGAATGAAAGATCATTTAATACGGTAACAACAATGAAAATCTGTTTATTCAGTTTCTACAATAAGGACTTAGCTTAACACTGATCGAATCCCTATCTTCTAAGCATCCTACAGTCGGAAGGTTTATTTGCGAAACGCGGTTACTACAGTCCTATGCTAAACTGCCTAGGTTATCACCTACGGGCCTACAGACGTCCCTATCTAGAAATCTGAGGGGTTTAGATTTATCCCGGAACCTCAAACGACACGACTCGTACAAACGCACGAACCGCGTTGCTGGGCGGATAGCAAAGTCTTGCTAGAGACTTGGTAAGTACGTCCCGAACAAACGCTCAGACCGCACTTAGTTAAGTCACCAGCAGGATACGGAGAGAGGAGGAGAGCGGACACAGTCAGTACACCCCTTCAGCCTGACGGCGCGAGAGCTAGCTGACTGTCCCCGCCGTGGAAGTTGCGCGCTGGCTTATATAGGTTCGGACGTTGGTCGCGGGGGTCGGGGCAGCAGCTGGGTCTCCCAGGGCTGCGGCAGGGTGAGCGGGGGTTGTCCACCGGCGACCGGTCCTCGGCGGACGCTGCGGGTGTCCAGCGGCGCGCGGAGATTGCGGGGAGGCCTAGGGGTGTCGCACTCCTCGTAGCGCCTAGGGGTGTGCGTCACACTCCCTCCTCTCCTCTGGAGATTTTTACTTATCTGTAAAAATCACAGGACATATGCGAGTATATCTGTTTTCCATGAACCACCAAAAATAAAGTTGAATAATAAATGGGTTTGAAAAAAAAAATGTGTTGGTTTTTTTTTTTTTTCCTTAGTTTTTAATTCTTAGTGAGATTCCCATCCCTTCCTGGCTTTTCCCATCATGTATATACAAGTGGGAATTAAGTATTCCTATTTCATAACGCTCCCCGTGTTATGTTGATAATAAGTTGTATTGCTACGGTAGGCCTTATGACATTTGAAATCAGCTGATATACAGAACGGATCATGTTATAAATATAATACTGTTATTTCTAGTTTTTATATCAGCTGAACTTGACTAGCAACTTACTTAACGGAATGATGATTTTGAGCTTTCGATTATATCGGAAATATCAATTCTAAGGAAAATGAAAAGGTTACGAAAACAATGTAGGTAATTTGGAAAAAACGAGTTACTCTAATTTTGTTCTTTATTAAACTAAATAACAAGGAACTAAATAACAATAATAACAACTAAACATAATGAACTATTGTTTTTTTTATATTAAAAGTTCCTCCTGATAGGGGACTTCCTCACCGTTGGTCTTTTATATTTCGGCATCCGGATGAGGCCCCGTCTGCTCCCTCCATTGCGGGGACGGCCGGACCTCTTCTTCTTCTTCTTCTGCGTCGGTTGTGCCAGGCCGGACGGCCCTGGTTGCCCCGGTACAGCGGGCACGGTGGCGGAGGTCCTGGGCAGGTCGGCAGCTCGTGTCGGGGCTGCGGCGGCGGTCGGAGAGAAGGAGTTTGGCGCCGTCAGTAAGTCGGGGGCGCCTAGATGGACCAAGATGTCCTCCATCTCCCACGGTTCCATCTGGACCTGGAGTATATCCTCCTGGCCAGAAGCTAAGAGGTTGTCCAGCTCCAGGTCATAGTCTTGACCAACTCCGAGGTCAAGGACGTCTTCTGTCTCGGGTCCCCATAAAGACCCATCCGAGTCAATCCTAATCTGGCTGGGATGACCGATAACTATTTTTTTGTAGGACATTTTAATGTGTCTAATGCAGCGGATATAGACTAACTGGCCTATTTTATCTATAGGTCCCTTCATTTTTCTAATTTCTATAAATTACGGGTAATCTTAACTTTGTTTACTACAAATCTGCGATCCGTAGTACATACTTGAATCGGTCGGTTAATACGGTTACTGCAGGTGTTCTATACAAGCGCTCGCCTGCGGTTTTGTCTGTTACGGATTTAGTTAAATTGTTTCATGTCTTACTGCAGGTGTTCTATACAAGCGCTCGCCTGCGGTTTTGTCTGTTACGGATTTAGTTAAATTGTTTCATGTCTTTAACATGAGCTGTGAAAATTTTTCTTTTGTTATTGCAATCTTGTAGTAAATATATTACTGGTGATTTCTCTTGTATTATCTGATACGGTCCTGTGTATTTTGGAGCTAATTTAGCACAAAATCCCTTGTTAGCATCGGACAAACAAAAGTTTTTTCTTAGCACCAAATCTCCCACTTTTGGTTTCCAAAACCTTCTCTTTTTATCATAATGATATTTTTGGTGTGTGGAGGCCTTGTTTTGATTCGTTTTCACTAATTCATATATTTCATTTAGTTTTTGTGTTTTTATATACGGAGTTGGGAATTTATTTTTATCATACGGCATTCGTAGTTCTCTTCCGAACAATAAAAATGCTGGCGTAAACTTAGTTGAATCGCTTTGGGATGTGTTTATGGCGAAGTTCAGTTCGGATAGGTATGAATCCCATTTTTTGTGGTTTTCCTCTATGTATGAAGAAATCATTGTTTCTAAGGTCCTATTGACCCGTTCGGTAGGGTTACTTTGTGGCGAATATGGAGCGGTCAGTCTATGTTCGATGCCGTATTTAATTAATTCGTCTTTAAATTGTTTACTTATGAACTGTCGGCCGTTATCTGACAACAAAATACGGGGTGATCCATATCTCATCACTACGCATTCTTTCAATGCATTAAGGACGGCGCTAGACGTTGCTATGCGTAATGGTTTTATTTCGGTCCACTTAGTGAACTTGTCGTGAAAAACTATTATCCATATGAATCCTTTTGAGGATCTAGGTAGGGGGCCTATTAAATCGGTAGTTACTATTTGCCATGGTTCTGTTGGGTTATTTATGTGCATCAAACCCGATTTTTTTTCTTGTGATGTTTTATGCGTTTGGCATATTACACATCTTTTTACGTATTTCGATACGTCACGGAACATACCTGGCCAGTAATATCTTTGACTTATTCGGTTTAATGTTTTTGATGTGCCTAAATGGCCGGCGGTCGGTGAATCATGATTTTCTTTTAGAATTATTTCTCTTTCGTTTTTCGGTATGCATAGTTTCCATTCTGAGTACGAATCTAACTTTGCCCCATAAGCATTGTTTGTGACCGTCCTGTATAACTTGCCGTCTCGCACGCAATAACCCGGCCATTTCTGAGAGTTGCTCTGCACCTGTAGTAGTGTGTTCTCGTACCAGTCCGGTTTTTTGTCGCATGTCGCGGCACAAGTTGGATTTCTGGACAGTTCATCGGCGACTTGATTTAGTTTGCCGCTTCTGTAAATTATGTCGAAATCGAATTGTTGTAGGTCTAAAGCCCACCGGGCTAGTCTACCGGACGGATTTTTTAATGAGTTTAACCATTTGAGTGCCTGGTGGTCTGTTACTACTGAAAAATGGTAGCCTTCTAAAAATGCTTTCATTTTATTAATGCCCCAATATACGGCTAGGCATTCTTTTTCGGTCGTCGAATACCTTGTTTCCGCTGGGTTTAGTGTTCGGCTCGCGTACATTATAACTTTCGGAATTCCATCTTGTTGTTGTAATAAGACTGCGCCCAGGCCGAGGTCGCTGGCGTCGGTTTCCAAAGTAAATTCCTTGGTGAAATCTGGTCTGGTTAGAATGAGGTCTTTCATCAGAATATCTTTCATATCCTGAAAAGCCCTCGCCTGATCCGGTCCCCAGTCAAACTTGACGTCTTTTTTCAAGAGTCTCGTTATTGGAGACATAATTTCGGCGTACTTTGGAATGAACTTTCGATACCATGAAGTCATGCCTATGAATCTGCGGATCTCTTTTACGTTAGACGGTGGTTTCAAATCATTTATTGCTTGTATTTTGCCTTCATTCATCTTGATGCCGTCTTTTGTTACTATGTGGCCTAGATATTCTATCTGCGGTTTACAAAATTCGCATTTTTTCTCATTGATACGGAGTCCAGCCTCTCGGATTCTTCTGAAAATTTCCTTCAAATGGATTAAGTGTTCTTCGAATTTTGCGCTACACAGGATTATGTCATCTAAATATGCATATGCGTGTGGTTCCAAATCTGGTCCTATCACGGAATCTAGTAGTCTCTGGAATGTCGCACCGCTTGAATGCAAGCCAACTTTTATGTCTAACTAACACTTGTTCGAGCACTCGTCCGAGCACTCGATCGAGGACTTGCCCGAGCACTCGATCGAGCACTTGCCCGAGCACTCGACCGAGCACTCGTCCGAGCACTTGTTCGAGCACTCGACCGAGCACTTGTTCGAGCACTCTTCCGAGCATTCGTCCGAGCACTCGTCCGAGCACTTGATCGAGCACTTGCCCGAGTACTTGTCGAGTACTCGTCCGAGCACTTGTTCGAGCACTCGTCCAAGCACTTGTTCGAGCACTTGTCGAGTACTCGTCCGAGCACTTGTTCGAGCACTCTTCCGAGCATTTCACCGAGCACTTCCTCGAGCACTCGTCCAAGCACTTCTTCGAGCACTTGTTCGAGCACTCGTCCGAGCACTTGTTCGAGCACTCGACCGAGCACTTGTTCGAGCACTCTTCCGAGCATTCGTCCGAGCACTCGTCCGAGCACTTGATCGAGCACTTGCCCGAGTACTTGTCGAGTACTCGTCCGAGCACTTGTTCGAGCACTCGTCCAAGCACTTGTTCGAGCACTTGTCGAGTACTCGTCCGAGCACTTGTTCGAGCACTCTTCCGAGCATTTCTCCGAGCACTTCCTCGAGCACTCGTCCAAGCACTTCTTCGAGCACTTGTTCGAGCACTCGTCCGAGCACTTGTTCGAGCACATGCCCGAGCACTTGTTCGAGCACTCTTCCGAGCACTCGTCTGAGCACTTGCCCGATCACTTGTTCGAGCACTCTTCCGAGCACTCGTCCGAGCACTCTTCCGAGCACTCGTCCGAGCACTCTTCCGAGCACTCGTCCGAGCACTCGTCCAAGCACTTGTTCGAGCACTCGTCTGAGCACTTGCCCGATCACTTGTTCGAGCACTCTTCCGAGCACTCGTCCGAGCAGTCTTCCGAGCACTCGTCCGAACACTCGTCCAAGCACTTGTTCGAGCACTCGTCCGAGCACTTGTTCGAGCACTCGTCCGAGCACTATTCCGATCATTCGTTCGAGCACTTGTTCGAGCACTTGTCGAGTACTCGTCCGAGCACTTGTTCGAGCACTCTTCCGCGCATTTGTCCGAGCATTTCCTCGAGCACTCGTCCAAGCACTTCTTCGAGCACTCGTCCGAGCACTCGATCGAGCACTTGCCCGAGCACTCGACCGAGCACTCGTCCGAGCACTTGTTCGAGCACTTGCCCGAGCACTTGTTCGAGCACTCTTCCGAGCACTCGTCCGAGCACTTGATCGAGAACTTGTTCGAGCACTCTTCCGAGCACCCGTCCGAGCACTCTTCCGAGGACTCGTCCGAGCACTCGTCCGAGCACTTGATCGAGCACTTGCCCGAGCACTTGTTCGAGCACTCTTCCGAGCACTCATTCGAGCACTCGCCCGAGCACTTGTTCAAGCACTCGTCCGAGCACTCGTCCGAGCACTCTTCTGATCACTCGTCCGAGCACTCGTCCGAGCACTCTTCTGATCACTCGTTCAAGCACTTGTTCGAGCACTTGTCCTTGTTCGAGCACTTGTCGAGCACTCATCCGAGCACTTGCCAGAGCACTTGATCGAGCACTCGTCCGAGCACTTGTTCGAGCACTCGACCGAGCAATTGTTCGAGCACTCGACCGAGCACTTGTTCGAGCACTCGTCCGAGCACTTGTACGAGCACTATGCCGAGCACTTGTCGAGCACTCGTCCGAGCACTTGCCAGAGCACTTGATCGAGCACTCGTCCAAGCACTCGATCGAGCACTTGTCCGAGCACTTGCCAGAGCACTTAATCGAGCATTCGTCCGAGCATTTTTGGAGCACTTGTTCGAGCACTCTTCCGAGCACTCGTCCGGGCACTCGTCCGAGCACTCGATCGAGCACTTGTCCGAGCACTTGCCGGAGCACTTAATCAAGCATTCGTCCGAGCATTTGTTGGAGCACTTGTTCGAGCACTCGTCCGAGCACTCGATCGAGCACTTGCCCGAGCAATCGACCGAGCACTTGTTCGAGCACTTGTCGATCACTCGTCCAAGCACTTCTTCGAGCACTCGTCCGGGCACTCGTCCGAGCACTCGATCGAGCACTTGTCCGAGGACTTGCCGGAGCACTTAATCAAGCATTCGTCCGAGCATTTGTTGGAGCACTTGTTCGAGCACTCGTCCGAGTACTCGATCGAGCACTTGCCCGAGCAATCGACCGAGCACTTGTTCGAGCACTTGTTGAGCACTCGTCCAAGCACTTGTTCGAGCACTCGTCCGAGCACTTCTTCGAGCACTCTTCCAAGCACTCGTCCGAGCACCTGATCGAGCACTTGCCCGAGCACTTGTTCGAGCACTAGTTCGAGCACTCGTCCGAGCACTTGTTCGAGCACTTGTCGAGCACTCGTCCAAGCACTTGTTCG
Source organism: Coleophora deauratella (assembly GCA_958295455.1). NCBI lineage: Eukaryota > Metazoa > Arthropoda > Insecta > Lepidoptera > Coleophoridae > Coleophora > Coleophora deauratella. The sequence continues at coordinate 6,572,732 of OY282414.1, read as the reverse complement.
AGCACTCGTCCAAGCACTTCTTCGAGCACTCTTCCGAGCACTCGTTCGAGCACTTGTCCGATCACTTGTTCGAGCACTCGTGCGAGCACTTGTTTGAGCACTCGTCCAAGCACTCGTCCTAGCACTTGTTCGAGCACTTGTTCGAGCATTCTTCCGAGCATTCGTCGTCCTAGCACTTCCTCAAACACTCGTCCTTGCACTTGCCGGAGCACTCGTGCGAGCACTTGTTTGAGCACTCGTCCAAGCACTCGACCGAGCACTTGTTCGAGCACTCTTCCGAGCATTCGTCCGAGCACTCTTTCCAGCATTCGTCCGAGCACTTCCTCAAACACTCGTCCGAGCACTTGCCGGAGCACTTGATTGAGCACTCGTGCGAGCACTTGTTTGAGCACTCGTCCAAGCACTCGTCCTAGCACTTGCTCGAGCACTTGATCGAGCACTCGTCCGAGCACTTGTTCGAGCACTTTTACAAGCACTTGTTCGAGCACTCTTCCGAGCACTCATCCGAGCACTTGTCGAGCACTCGTCCGAGCACTCGATCGAGCACTTGTCCGAGCACTTGCCAGAGCACTTATTCGAGCATTCATCCGAGCATTTGTTGGGGCACTTTTTCGAGCACTCGATCGAGCACTTGCCCGAGCACTCCACCGAGCACTTGTTCGAGCACTTGTCGAGCACTTGTTCGAGCGCTAGTTCGAGCACTTGTTCGAGCACTTGCCTGAGAACTTGTTCGAGCACTCGTCCGAGCACTTGTTCGAGCACTTGCCCGAGCACTTGTTCGAGTACTCTTCCGGGCACTCGTCTGAGCACTTGTCCGAGCACTCGACCGAGCACTTGTTCGAGCACTTGTCGAGCACTCATCGAGCACTTGCCAGAGCACTTGATCGAGTACTCGTCCGAGCACTTGTTCGAGCACTCGACCGAGCACTTGTTCGAGCACTCGTCCGAGCACTTGTTCGAGCACTCTTCAGAGCACTCGTCCGAGCACTCTTCCGATCACTCGTTCGAGCACTTGTTCGAGCACATGTTCGAGCACTCGTCCGAGCACTTTTTCGAGCAATCGATCGAGCATTTGTTCGAGCACTTGTCGAGCACTCGACCGAGCAGTTGTTCGTGCACTCGTCCGAGCACTTGTTCGAGCACTCTTCCGAGCACTCGTCCGAGCACTTGTTCGAGCACATGATCGAGCACTCGTCCGAGCACTTGTTCGAGCAATCGATCGAGCATTTGTTCGAGCACTTGTCGAGCACTCGACCGTGCAGTTGTTCGTGCACTCGTCCGAGCACTTGTTCGAGCACTCTTCCGGGCACTCGCCCGCGCACTCGTCCGAGCACTCTTCCGATCACTCGTTCGAGCAACTTGACCGAGCACTTGTTCGTGCACTCGTCCGAGCACTTGTTCGAGCACTCTTCGGAGCACTCGTCCGAGCACTCTTCCGATCACTCGTTCAAGCACTCGTCCGAGCACTTGATCGAGCACTTGCCCGAGCACTTGTTCGATCACTTTTCCGATCACTTGTTCGAGAAGTTTTCCAAGCACTTGTAAGAGTATTTGTACGAGAACTTGTTCGAGTACTTGTTCGAGCACTTGTTCGAGCACTTGTTCGAGCACTTGCTCGAGCACTTGTACGAGTACTTGTTCGGGCACTTGCTCGAGCACCTGTTCAAGCACTTGTTCGAGCACTTGCTCGAGCAATTTTTTGAGCACTTTAACGAGCACTTGTTCGAGTACTCATACGAATACTTGCACGAGTACTTGTACGAGCACTTTTTACTAATTTAAATTTGCAGATATATAACTTGACATGTTGTTATACAGATTTTGTTTTGTATTTTGATACAAACAGTTTTTTTTATATATAATTTTAAGAAGACTCCAGATACTATGTAGCTCTCAATTAAACAAAGAAAACGACTAGCTAATTCTTTAGGTTACAGCCTTTTACATCGTACCGATTGTATTCAGTCAGTAATAACTTGTATGACGTCGGGGATTTAGTGCAAAGAACAGTTTAATTTTGGATCCGGCGCTCAAACTTGGCATAGTTGTTCTCTAGGCCGCACAGTGGTTTGTCCTCATAGAAGACGCTGGACATAGGACCATAAAAATATAAAAACTGGAATTTAGAAAAAACAAATATACCACTGTGTTCCTCTATATAATAGCAACTAATGTTGTTATGTCTAATTTTTTGATTGGACTTATAGTTTAGGAGTGAATGAACTGAAACTATTTACTTTGTATGGGGAGTACCAGATAAACCTCTGCTTCTCGCGATTCCGGGCTTGTTTCGACTTGCGGATTTCATGGTTGGTGTAAACTAATTATATGCAACATTTTATCCAAAGATACATGGTGCCCCAAAAGTGCACTTTCCGAGATATGTTGAAAAATCAAATAAAAATTAAAAATAAATAAAACAGATAAAAGTGAGCATATTTTGCTGTTGCATTTAACTCATTAGGTACCTTCTGAACCCAATGACTCATCGCTGTGGAATGTTTGACACAAACAATTCTTAGAATCAGAAGTTCTGGGGCTTAGTGGTAATTATTCCGGAAATGTGAAAGTGACTTTTACATAATTACATATCTCTATCTCATTGTATTTGGTAATTTAAACACCTAGGAATAAATCGTACTTAAAGTGGTATTCCTAGATGTTTATATTTGAAAATCGTTTATTTTACCCACGCTGTGTTTTAATTGTATTCCACTTCATTTTAATAAGTATGTTAATACATACTAGAGGTATCTCTAACTAGGTGGATAAAAGTAACTTCCACATATCCATAATAATATAATTAACACTAAACCCCCAAACTCCCGATTCAAAGTACCTGTTTGTGTCAAAAATTCCATAACGATGAGTCACAGTCACAAGATACACAAGGTACCTAATGAGTTAGTGCAATAACAAAATATGCTCAATTTTAATTATACTATATAAAGCTTAACTACCACTGAATGATTGACATGGTTGTTTGTCCTGTTGCGGGGGTTGGAGGGTATAACTTTGAATGCCGAAGTTCGTGGTTTTCTCCAGTGAGTAGAGGAAAAGTCCGAAAAAAGCCACTTTCATTTAATAAAATAAACATAATTAAGATTTTATGAACTCCATACCACTTCATGTCATTAGAGTTCATAATGGAAAAGCAAATCACGGAATGTTGCCGTATTATGAACTATTGAAAAAGTTGGTGATTGTTGGAATAATTATAAGATGAAAATTTTCCTCCGGCAAAGTTTTTATTCATTTTGTTTTTATGTATTTGTATTTGCTTAGCCTCAAGTAATAACGAAATATTTTATTACGTATGTTTCTCTTGTTATTTATGACTTCAATTTTCGGGTGCCTTACGGTCGGGGATTTGAGCTAATAAGTTGCAACATTATTGCAGACTTCAATCAAACGTCAATCGGCTATGTTCTAAAACTAGCGAGATTTGCCCTCAGAACCTTAAACTCTGTACCCTCAGATTTTCCTGACCATAGTCTATCTCTTTCACACTTACATAAATTACAATAAACTATCCTGCTATCAAGTTACTCATGTCAAATATTTTCACTACAGAGTAACGGAACGCATACCTATATCGTTCAAACTTTTTTAAAATGTGTCGGTTCAATCAATGAGATCTTAAACCTCGCTTCAAAACAAAGTAAGGAGGTTTATAACTCAGCTGTTTTCTTATATTATGTAGGCGAATATAAACTCTTTGGTAATTAGAGTTTGATTTTGGTTTTTGTTAGCTAGGAAAAAGGTTGTTTCAAGAAGTTTTTAGTTCATTGGTGGTTTCCATGATTCCATTATTCTCTGCGTAAACTTAGCGAAGATTTTATACTCGACATAATTGTTGTCCCAGAAGGAGCCACGGGGGGTAAAAATGATATATGGGGGGTGAGCACTGGTAAGAACGGGAAAATCTCGAGATCTTGGAAATCTGCTCCTCATCAGGGAGAGACCCTACTGCCTGCTGAAACTATGACACTTGGGTGGTACCTCTCAAAAAAAAACAATTCTCTACACCTTGGTCAAAATTGAATGATGACAAGAAAAAACAAAATGGTGGAAAACAAGATGGCCGCCATACAAATTTCAAAGTGCAACATCTCCAAAAGTGTTGGAGATTGATAGGGGTGCTTGAACAAAAGTCAGTGAGAATACAAGGGGACAACTACCTGACATAATAAAAATCCAAGATGGCGGATTCAAAATGGCGGCTGAAAATTTAGTTGCGTTGATCCAGCTCAAATTTGGTATCTGGGGGTTTTTAGAACCGCTGATGACGAATATTGGGTCGGATTTTGAATTTCACCATTTTTCAAGATGGCCGCCATACTAAATCTTTCTGTACGGAAAAGTTTTGTTGGCTCTGACCTAGAATCAGTTAATGTTGTGTATAGAGAATTTGAACGATGGGTGGCTATGGGAAATATTCCACATCTTGGAAATCTGGTCCTCATCAGGGAGTGGCCCTACTGCCCTCCGAAACTATAACACTTAGAGGGGTACTTCTCAAACTGGATCGTTTTATTTTCGTGTAAACGCGGGCGAAACCGCGTGCGGAAAACTAGTCTGATATATATAATTTGATTTTCTGATATATATATAATTTGATTTTTCATCATCTCTCCGAAAGTGTACTTCTGGGGCACAACTGAATGATCTGGGTTATATTTGGATGGTTTGTTTATAAATACAAACATCTAGGAATACCATTTAAAGTGAGATTTACTGAAACTGGTAGATGTCAAATTACCAAATACAATGAGATAGAGGAATGTAATTTTGTAATATTTTAATTACTTAACTAAATATACAAAAAACGTCAACTTACAAATCATAATAAACTAAGACAACATATTATCATTAGCAAACGTTATATATTAATCAAATCATATCATTAGAAAACTGATAGTAAATTATTAAAATAAAAGAATTAGATAACATTAAACAAAGTACGAAATGATAATTTTGGTTATAGCGATAAATCAAAAAGTATTTATTTGTGAATATATTGCTTTTGCACTTAATGCATTAGGTAGCTTGTGAACTCCGTGACTCATCAGTATGGAATGTTAGACACAATAAGTATCCTTCCCTCCCCAAGCTCATTACGCAACTCATATATAAAGGGTACTTTGATGACAACCATTCAGTTATAATTTCAAGTCCCTTCGAGCTTATCATTATGTCTTTCCGTGGTTTTTCTACAAATCTTGATCTTTATATTGCTTTACGCAGCCATGAAGATATTCGTGATTATACTAATTTATTTAACACTTTGAAGTCGAAAACTACTGTGCAATTGTGTGAAACTACTGAAATAGAACTCAAAGAGTGGTGTCGTCGATTTTGTTACCGGGTTTATAGCAAATGGACTCAATCAAGAAGATGTGCGGAAAAATTTATGCAAAAGAATTTAGAGTGGCTAAACTCTGACATAAGATGGCCAGATTGCTTTAAAGAAAATACAATCCCCACATTGGTAGCTCCGTAATCTATACCGGCCGTGCCAATATTTCTCGGGAAAGCGTCATCGAGAGCCGAAACAAACTTGTGTCGGAAATTGAGGCCTCTTTAAAGAAAGTCTCAGAATGGGGTCGACTTAATTTGGTCCAATTTAACCCCACTAAGACACAAGTTTGCGCGTTCACTGCCAAGAAAATGCCATTTGTCGTATCACCTCGTTTTGAGGACACTCCCCTAAATGCCTCAGCTAGTATCGGAATTCTTGGTGTCGACATATCGAGTGAAGTCCAGTTCCGTGGCCATCTAGAGGGTAAGGCTAAATTAGCCTCGAAGAAGCTTGGTGTGCTCAATAGATCGAGACAGTATTTCACTGCGGCGCATCGCCTGCAACTTTATAAGGCGCAGGTTCGGCCTCATATGGAATACTGTTCTCATCTCTGGGCAGGGGCACCCCAGTACCAGCTTCTCCCTCTGGACCGCATTCAACGAAGGGCAACTCGAATCGTCGACTGCCAGGATATTTCAGATCGGCTTGACTCCCTGGCGCTGCGTAGAGATGTAGCCTCGCTCTGCATTCTCTATCGCATGTACAATGGGGAGTGCTCCGAGGAATTGTTCGGATTGATCCCTGCCGCCTCTTTCCGCCATCGTTCTACGCGACAACATATTCATCCCCATCACATAGATGGTTGGCAGTCCACAACTGTGCGTTTCACTAGAAACTTTCTGCCTCGCACAACCAAACTATGGAATGAATTGTCGCCTGCGGTATTTCCGGACCGATACGACATTCAAACCTTCAAGAAAAGAGCGTACTCCCAAATCAAAGGCCGGCAACGCACTTGTGACTCCTCTGGTGTTGCGGGTGTCTATGGGCGGCGGTAATCGCTTACCATCAGGTGATCCGTCTGCTCGTTTGCCACCTCTGCCATAAAAAAAAAAAAAAAAAAAAAAAAACATAACTGAAGAAATTGTGAGCCCATCTAAGTCAGACGCGTCAACTTCTACAGATAAATCTCCACGAAAATCTTTTGAAGATTTATCAAATCGCCAAAAGAGAAGCCGAACATCAGAAATTCGTGCAAATTGCAGTACAAATGAACTTTTATTTTCCACTGAAAGTGCACTGAAGGCTGCTCGTAGAAGTGATGTAGCCGATATAATGACTCATTTGTTGGCGAATCCACAAGAAGTGTCTAAGGTTTTAAACATAATAAAAAGTGGACAAAACCCTACACCACGAGAAGTTTCTGTACAAAAGGCACTTGCTCTCTACATCACCATGAGATTGTCAAAATGGCGTTATGTTACGCTTAGAGACTTCAGTATAAAAGAAGGATTGACAAAATATCCGAGCTATTATATGTTGTTAAAAGAAAAAAATAAGTGCTATCCAAAACCCGAGGACATCACAGTGACTAATACTTCTGTTAAAATATGTCTTCAGGCGCTACTTGATCTCACTGTCCAAAGACTTATTCAGTCGCTTGATTGTAACCTTGAAGAAGGTATGCAGCTTGTGTTACATAGCAAATGGGGGTTTGATGGAGCTTCTAGCCAAAGTGTATACCAGCAAAAAACTACAGCCAGTGACCAAGATTTGCAAAGTATAATAATGGCAAGCCTTGTGCCTTTAAAATTAGAATGTTCAAGTGGAAACACAGTGTGGGTAAATGACCGACCATCGTCAACAGCATACTGTCGCCCCATTTTTTTCAACTTTATGAAAGAGACAGTATCGAACGTAAATAATAAAATGGATGCGATGAATGCAGAAATTGCCGAACTGATTCCAACAGATTGTGGAAATGCCAAGGGTTTCACATAGCCTGATGTTAACAATGATTGACGGAAAAGTGCATTCATATATATCAGAAACTTCAGCCGCTGTTTGTGATTTATGTAAAGCGCGACCAATTGAGATGAACAAATTGGATGTAGTCAGAAGTAAAGAAGTCGACCAAGACATGTATAAGTATGGGTTAAGCTCCTTGCACGCTTGGATTCGGTCCATGGAGTGCTTACTACATATAGCATACAAGTTGGACATAAAGGCGTGGCAAGCAAAAGGTGACGACATGAAGAGAAAAGTAAAGGAGAAAAAAGAAGCCATACAGGAATCTTTCCGAAAAGAAACTGGCTTGTTGGTGGATGTGATCAAACAAGGCACTGGTAACACGAACACTGGTAACACAGCTAGGCGCATCTTTAGTGACCCTGAGTTGACTGCCCGTATTACTGGCCTAGACGGAAACCTAATACGAAGAATTGGCGTAATACTACAGTGTATTTCTTCAGGTGAGAAGATACATATAGAAAAATTCAAACAGTACTGCAACCAGACAGCAGATCTATATGTAGAGCTGTATGCGTGGTACCATATGCCATCAAGTTTGCATAAACTGCTTATCCATGGGCCGCAGATAGTAGACTATCTGTCTGTGGTACCTATAGGTTTCTTGTCGGAGGAAGCCTCGGAGGCAAGAAATAAAGACTTCCGTAAGTACCGGGAAAATCATACACGTAAGCACAGCAGTATGGCAACAAATGAAGATATACTTCATAACCTTCTCTTATCATCGGACCCTCTCCTGTCGAGCATACGACCAAAGATGCACCAGAAAATGAAAAGATGTTCATTCAAAGAACTCGATGATTTACTTGTGCTTGAAAGTAATGAATTTGAGTTCATTGATGTTTCTGCAATGTCTGGAACTGATTCTGAATGTAGTGATGATAATGATGATGACAGTGACGATGACGAAAATCATGACGAATGACGATGATAGATAATCAAATCATGAAACTTATAATGTGATTATAATTTGCCGCTTTTACGAAAGTTTTAACAGTGTAAACTTTGTTTAAACATTAAAAATATAAACTTTTATTGTTTTACTGTCTAATTTTAATTAAGTATGAAGCACCACATACTATCAAACAGACGGAGTACGCATTAGTACCACTACTCACCGATAGATGGTGCCACGACAATTTTAGAACGCGCTATCATTTCGATCACGAAGTTAGTCAGGTTAAGGCTGAATATTTTGTTTTGTATTCCGATACAGCGCTCCCTACTGCTTGTATAGGGCTCAGAGACAGCATCTAAGTTATTAGGTCTGCCCCTGTAACTTTACAGACAGTATCGAGTACTAGCTTCCCGAAGTGTACTTCACTCAGTGAATACCTTCGTGACGCCCGCGCCCTCTTGTATTGTGTAAACTTGTTTAAATAATATATTCGTTGTCTACAATAGTCATCTTTTGAATCGTACCTGCCTTCCCCCCCTACAATCTGGCGCCCAACGAAACAAAAACTTCTGTTTCTGCGAAGAAACCAAGATACGTTGTAACGAGGTCAGGACGGGTAACGACGACTCTTGTGAAGACGCCGAATACAAAAACAAGTAAGAAGACTCAAGATTCAAACACAACTAAAATGGCCAACTTCACTGAAGAACAGTTCCAGCAACTACTTGCCGTACTGAGTAACAACAAGCATGGATCTTTTGCCACTTGTTCGGCTACTTACGACGGACGAGGAGATCCTGAGGCTGTGGAGGCTTTCTTGGCAGCTGCATCAGTGTTTAAGAAGATTGAAAATATATCGGATGAAGACGCTCTCACAGGTCTTCCACTCCTCTTGAAACATGAAGCTGGTATATGGTGGCAAGGTGTGAAAGAGAAGGTCACGTCATGGAAAGAGTTTGAACAACGCCTTCGTCATGCGTTCGCACCAAAGAAGCCGGCCTACATGCTTTATCAAGAAATCGTATGTATTAAACAAGGGTCAACAGAAGCAACAGAAGCTTTTGTTGTTGTTGTGATGTTGTTGTCCAAGCTTCCAAAACCGGAACATACGGAACAACAGCAATTGGATCTGATATTTGGACAGTTAAATATGAAGATAAAAGAAAAAGTTCAGCGTAGTCAAATAGAAAACTTCGACCAACTGTTGGAAGCTGCACGTGCTATCGAACAACTACAGCAAGATGCTTCTAACCCAGTCTCGGAAGCACGACGCACAATAAAAAAAGTTCGATGCAATTTTTGTAAAAACATTGGACATGTCGAAGCCGAATGTCGTAAAAAGAAGAAGACAGAGCACGATGTTCCTACTAAACCATGTACATCTCAAGATTCAGTTCCTTTCACACCGAAGTCTGCATCTACTACAACTTTCGCTGCACAAGTTCCATCTCCATCAGCACCAAAGTTCTCCTGCTACGGCTGCGGAACTCCTGGAGTTGTAAGAAGCAACTGCCAAACATGCACAAAGAACAAACAACCCATGAGTCAGGATATCGGATTTTGTGCCATGAATGTCAAGACAGACGTAAGATCACGACCGGTAGTCTTCGTGGAGATCGCCAATAAATCAGGTGTTGCATTCATTGATTCTTGCGCAAAGAGCAGCATTGCTTCTTACGATTTGTACCAGCATCTGAAGAATAATGAATACAGATTTAAAAAGGAGACTGTATGCATCACATTGGCAGATGGAATTGCAAAAAGACAAGATGTACTTACAGTTAACGCTCCAGTTATCCTGAGTGGACGTACAATTATGACTTCATTCATCGTTCTTCCTCAGTCACGAGATAACAGAACGTTATTGGGAATCGGATTTATCCAGGATGCAAAAATGGTGCTAAACTTGCCGCAATTTACATGGAACTTCCTGGACTCGCCGAACGAAATTCAAGAATTATATAAAGAAGAATTCGTAAACTTCGAGAGACGTTGTCAACCTTCCAGTCCAAGAAAAGATGCAACTGCTCCAACGAAGAACGCTACAGAGACATCCTTATCTTATCCTTTCATGATAGAAGCGGATGCAGCTGACACAGAAAACGTTGCTGAGATTCCGTATAAACTGTACCGAATTGACACCTCTACACCGGTAAGAAAACGCAAAACTCACTTGTTTGATGGCTACTCTCCAAGATTCATGAACAGCATCTATCGAGACGCACAAGGCAACATCAACCGTGCTTATGATGAGGTGGAACTCTCACCCAATTCTGCGAAGCTTTTTCCTGACCCGGTTGATATCTGCTCATTGGAGATTCAAATAGATAATTCATCCTCGTTAGATTCGAATCAACAAGAAGAACTGAAAGAATACTTACAAAAGAATCAAGATGTGTTTCAACAAAATGGTCTTCCATCTACGCGTACAGAACATTGTATAGATACGCAAAATGCAAACCCAATAGCACTTCCACCATATCGTATGTCACCGCAAAAGAAAGAAATCCTGAAAACAGAATTGGATAAGATGCTAGCTGATGGAATAATTGAGTCCTGCGTGTCTCCATGGGCAGCTCCAGTAGTAATGGTGCCAAAACCTAACGGCGAAACCAGAGTATGCATCGATTACCGACGTCTTAATGCCGTTACTGTACCTGACAACTATCCCATCCCGCGCGTTGATGATCTACTCCATGAGGCCAAACCAACACCGTACATGACCACATTGGATTTAAAGGCCGGATACTGGCAAATAAAGGTCAGAAATGAAGATCAAGATAAAACTGCATTTATCACTCCGTTTGGTATCTTCAGATTTACTAGGATGCCTTTTGGACTCAGAAACGCACCGGCAACCTTCCAAAGGCTGATCGATGGTCTTAGAGTTGAACTGGGCAACGTAAAAATGCTGGCATACTTGGATCACATTATCATATTCTCATCCACATTACAGTCTCATTTGCAAGATCTTGAAGCAGTGTTCCAGAAACTAAGAGAATATAATCTGACTATAAACATATCAAAATGCCGATTCTGTTGTTCATCTGTAAAATATTTGGGACACTTAATCACGGCGAATGGTCTACAAACGGATCCAGAAAAAGTTACTGCAATCACAAACATGCCAAAGCCACGCAATTTGAAACACTTGATTAGTTTCCTACAAACATGTTCCTGGTACAGAAGGTTTATCGCTGATTTCGCAAAAATAGCACAACCATTGACAAGTCTAACCAAGAAAAACGCTGAATGGATCTGGGAAGATGCACAAGAAACTGCTTATCAGGAACTCAAACGAAGACTCACAACAGCACCGATTCTACGACAAGCAGATGAATCTTTGCCATACACCGTGAAGACTGATGCAAGCAGCTACGCATTAGGAGCAGCTCTAATGCAGGGGGAGGCTGAAGAAGAAAAACCGGTAGAATATGCCAGTCGCCTTTTAACACAAGCTGAAAGAAATTACAGCACAACAGAACGAGAAGCGTTGGCTGTAGTTTGGGCTGTTAATAAATTTCGCGGCTATGTGGAATGCTCTGAAATTCTTATCGTAACTGATCATCAAGCCTTGAAGTGGCTTATGAAACTGAAATCCCCTACTGGAAGACTCGCAAGATGGGCTCTTCACCTACAAGCTTATAATATAACAGTCAAGTATATTCCAGGGAAACAAAATGTTCTCGCAGACACACTTTCTCGACCCCCATGCACTCCAAATACAGCTGAAGAATGTGGGATATGCGTTGTAACTATAGACATGCCGCGACGCCAACCTGCGGAAATAAGAGAAGAACAATTAAAAGATGAAAACATACAAAGAATAGTAAAAGCCTTAGAAGAGGAAAATGATAATGAGAATGCCTTATACTGGAGTCAGAAAGGATACCTACTTAATAATGGCCTACTATACCGCAACAATCCCCGTGTCGAATCTGATGATATTCAACTGGTTGTCCCTGCGCACGAATGGGCTAATATACTTGCTACGTACCACGACGATCCGCTCGCTGGTCACTACGGTTCTGAAAAAACTTACCAGAAAATTTCTACGAGATACTTTTGGAAAGGAATGAGGAAGTATATAGAAAGCTATGTTAGAAACTGCTTACCCTGCCAAAGATACAAGCCATGCAATCAAAAACCTGCTGGTCTGGTCCAAACTACTGCAATGAATCAGAGATTTGAAGCGATAGCTTTCGATTTGTTTGGTCCCTTGCCTCAGTCAACTGATAATAAAACATGGATATTGGTTGTGGAAGATTTGGCATCACGATGGGTGGAACTCTATGCATTGGAGTCGGCCACTGCAGAAAATTGTGCCACTACACTCATAAACGAGGTATTTCTAAGATTCGGTGTACCGAGACGGATGTGCAGTGACAATGGCACACAATTTGTAAGTGCTGTGATGCAACAGGTGGCTTATGCATTCCAAATCAAACATTCATTTACACCCCTATACCACCCAGAAGCCAATCCTGTTGAAAGGAAAAATAGAGATTTGAAGACCCAACTGGCCATATTAGTTCAAGGCCAACAAGATAAGTGGTCGCAACAGCTGCCTTGTATACGATTTGCCATGAATTCAACCACTTGCTCAGCAAAAGATTGTACTCCAGCGTACCTGACATTCGGGAGAGAGTTGAGAGCACCTCATGATAATCTTGTTGACTTCAGGCAAATCTTGGTAACGGATAACTTTGTACCGGAAATAACGCCGAAATTAAAACAGATGGCTGAAACATTGAAAAGAGCACAAGAAGTCCAAGAAATGAAAGAAGAAGTACGTAAACAGTACACAGACCGCCATCGTCGCGAACGACCAAATTTTAAGCCAGGTGATTTGGTTTTGGTCAACACTCACCCTATAAGTAAAGCTGCACAAGGATTCACTTCGAAATTCGCTCCGCGAAGAGATGGTCCATATACCGTTCTGAAACAACATGGTCCAAGCTCATACCAGATAGCTGCTATTGATAATCCTGATCAACCATTAGGAATATATCACTCCTCCGCACTAGTGGAATTCAAAAACAATAATGACACTGATGCTGCTCTCCCAAACCCTGTACAGCCTTTGCGCAGAAGAGGACGACCATGCAAGGAACAAGCTGTTCGTCAATTAAGCGATCCTAGAAGCAGCCGTGGACGTGGACGCGGACGCGGCAGAGGCCGTGGAAGAGGCCGTGAACAAGGCAGAGACATCTTCCTGTCCTCCTAGTCGGGACGACTCGTAAGGACAGAGGGGGAGATTGAAGCACCACATACTATCAAACAGACGGAGTACGCATTAGTACCACTACTCACCGATAGATGGCGCCACGACAATTTTAGAACGCGCTATCATTTCGATCACGAAGTTAGTCAGGTTAAGGCTGAATATTTTGTTTTGTATTCCGATACAGCGCTCCCTACTGCTTGTATAGGGCTCAGAGACAGCATCTAAGTTATTAGGTCTGCCCCTGTAACTTTACAGACAGTATCGAGTACTAGCTTCCCGAAGTGTACTTCACTCAGTGAATACCTTCGTGACGCCCGCGCCCTCTTGTATTGTGTAAACTTGTTTAAATAATATATTCGTTGTCTACAATAGTCATCTTTTGAATCGTACCTGCCTTCCCCCCCTACTAGTATATAATAAATCGTTTTATAATGATATGCTTCGGTTAGTGTATGATGTTTGATGATAATGATGATATTTTAGTCTTATTTTATTATGATTATCTGTATAATGTTATTGTTTTTATGTTTTGTTAAGTAATTAAAATATTACAAAAATATATTTCTCGATCGCATTATGTTTAGTAAATTGTCCTTCGATTTACTTAATAATAATTGGTATTTCTAGATGTTTAAATTTAATAAATAAAAGAATCGTTTATTTACCCACGCTGTTTTACTTACGTTCCACTTTTATTTACGCTCAATTGGTAAGCCCTTCATTCTAATAAGTATGTAAGTACACTAGATATATCTCTAGCTAGGTGGACAAGTCACTTGCACATTTCCAAAATAGAATAACTATCACTTAACCCCCGAACTCCTGATTCAAAGAAATGTTTATGTCAAATATTCCGTAGAGATGAGTCACGTTCAGAAGGTATCTAATGAGCTAACTACAATAGCATAATGGTCACTTTTAATCTAATATTTTTATTTTTTGTCATATCTCGGAAAGCGCACTTTTGGAGCACCATGTATTTTTAGATGAAATATGGCATATAATTAGTTAACATCAATAGTGAAAGCCGCAAGTCGAAACAAGCCCGGAATCGGGAGAAACAGAGGTTTATCTGGTGCTCCCCACACAAAGTAAACAGTTTTAGTTAATTCACTCCTAAACTATAAGTCCAATCAAAAAAGTAGATATGACAACATTAGTTGCAATTATATAAAGGAACATAGGTTCAAAGATACTTTATTCTCATAAAAAACATAGTGGTTGTATATATTTGGTTAAGTAATTACAAAATAACATTCTTCTATCTCATTTTATTTGGTAATTTAATATCTACCAGATTCAGTAAATCGTACTTTAAATGGTATTCCTAGATGTTTGTATTTATAAACAAATCATCCAATTATAACCCAGGTCATTCAGTGGTGCCCCAGAAGTGCACATACGGAGATACGATGAAAAATCAAATTAAATATATATCAGAAAATCAAATTATATATATCAGATTAAAAGTGAGCATATTTTGTTATTGCACTAACTCATTAGGTTGTGAATCACCGCGAATGGCGGTGGCGCGGATTTAAACTTTGTACTGTAAAATGTTGATTTGTATGGAAAAACCGCCGGGTACCACACACTGACACCGCTTCTCCGTCCGGAGGCGCGATTCGCCGACGAATCCACGCTCCCGCGCGGAGACGCGGTGCGATTCGCAGGGTATGCCACACTGACGCCGCTTCTCCGCCCGGAGGCGCGGTTCGCTTGACGGATCCGCGCTCCCGCGTGGTGCTATTCGCAGGGTAAAGCGTGAGTCTCGCAACATAACGGGGAGCGGGGGGGTTGCCTGACGCGGGGGAGAAGGGTGCGGCGCGCGGGGGTGGCGGTGTTGCAGAGCGCGGGGGGTGCAGAGCGCCGGGGGTGGTGGCGCGAGGGGCCTTGCGGGGCGCGGGGGGAGGGTGTTGCGGGTGTGGGGAGAGGGGCTGTGATGCGGGGGAGGGGGAGTGCGGCGCGGGGGGAGGGGGAATGCTGCGCGGAGCGAGGGGGGAGTGCGGCGCGGAGGGAGGGTGTTGTGAGGCGCGGGGGGATGGGGGTGCGGCGCGGGCGGCCTTGCGGGGCGCGGGGGGAGGGTGTTGCTGGGCTCGGGTGGAGGGGCTGCGGCGCGGGGGGAGGAGGAGTGCTGCGCGGAGGAAGGGGCAGTGCGGCGCGGGGGGCATTTTGGGCGTGGGGGGAGGGTGTTGTGAGGCGCGGGGGAGGGGTTGCGTCGCGGGGGGAGGGGGTGCGGTGTGAGGGGCCTTGCAGGGCGCGGGGAGAGGGGCTGCAGCGCGGGGGGAGGGGGAGTGCGACACAGGGGGAGGGCGCGGGGTTGGGGGTTGCGTCGCGTGAGGGGTTCACGAAATGATCCTTGTTACAAACAAAAACAATCTTTGTTACATATATACACGTTCGAATATTAAATAAACGCATGACGAAAATCGTCGTGCACCGCGGCTTCGGACGAAATTCGGACGGAAACCGCCCGGTGGCGCGGAATCCGTGCCTTCGTCGTGCACCGCGGCTTCGGGCGAAATTCGGACGGAAACCGTCCGGTGGAGCGGACCGCTGCCGCGCGCGAATTCCGTTACTCCGCGCTCCCGTCCGGATTCCGCCTCAATGTGTTTTCCGCCTTAAGCCCGGAAGCCATCGGGAGCCATCCGCCGTTTGGCAGGGGGAGGGGGGAAAAGTTTGCTTCTGCCGCCCTCCATTTGTGGGCTTATATCTCCAAAACTATTGGCACTAGGGCAAGTAAGATATCATTTTCGTATGATTAAAGGTTGAAGAATTCATTTTTGTAACAATAAAAATGACTTTCTATACATAAAAAGAGAAATATTTGATAAAACGTGTAAAACATGACTACCTTTTTTCCGCATATGTGTCGATTATTTTTTAATGGTCTAAGATATTATCATGAAAAAATTATATTCTGAAAGCCACACTTTCTAGAATTATAAAAATATAAATTTTATTAAAATAACATAATAAATACTTAGTGAATAGAAATATAATTCAATGCGTGGCAGTGTAGCATAAAACGCGCGGTCCGCGCGGTTCTAACTTTCAGAAGTTATATTTCTTTGTTTTTTTTCAAGAAAAGTATATTCTTTTGTTGCAGAAATGAATGTTTCATCCTTGAAATATCTGAAAATGATATCGGACTTGCCCTTATACCTATAGTTATGGAGATATAATATAAGCCCCAAAAAAGAGCGACTCAACAAGTAGATAATGAAGTGTGGGTGGTTTTGTCCACATATGCGTCAATTAACTTTTAATGGTCTAAGATATTAGCATGAAAAAAAATATATTCTAAAAGCCGCGTTTCCTAGGATTATAAAAATGTAAATTTCATTAGAATAGCATAATAAATACTTAGTGAAAAAAATATAATTTGATGCTCGGCAGAGTAGCATAAAACGCGCGATTTTAGTATCTGTTGTTCGTAAGTAAATAAAATGAATTATCTAGCGCCCAAAAATGATTCTTAAGTAACATAATATAAATAGGTACATAATATTCTTATTTTATAGTTCTTTTGATTTATGTTTTGTTGCTGAAAAAACTTTTTTTCTTTCTTTCATTCTTTGTTAAATATTTCTTGCACGCACAAAATATTTGTCACGTAGAACAAAAAATATTTTCCTTAAAAAAACATAATATGAGAAAATCCGAAAAATGTGACTATTTCTCATACAAATAATGGTGGTTTACTATCTATCGGTCTGTCTATCTATCAGCCGAAAGACGTCCACTGCTGGACAAAGGCCTTCCCCAAGGATTTCCACACCGACCGGTCCTGTGCGGCTCGCATCCAGCGGCTTCCCGCAACCTTCAGGTCGTCGGTCCACCGAGCCGGATGCCTGTCCACACTGCGTCTTCCGGTGCGCGGCCGCCACTCGAGAACTTTACTGCCCCAACGGCCATCTGTTCGACGAGCTATGTGCCCTGCCCGCTGCCACTTAAGTCTAGCGATTATGAGAGCTATGTCGGTAACTTTAGTTCTCCTACGTATCTTCCCATTTCTGATTCGATCACGTAGGGAAACACCAAGCATAGCACGCTCCATCGCCCTTTGGGTGACCTTGAGCCTTCTTATGAGGCCCATAGTAAGCGACCATGTGTCGGATCCATATGTCATCGCTGGCAACACCCTGGTCAAAGACTTTAGTCTTGAGACACTGCGGAATTTTGGACGTGAACATATTGCGAGGCTGCACAGCTGAGTTGGATTCGACTATTGATCTCTTTCTCGAAGTTGGGCCTACCTGACGGGACTGTTTGTCCGAGGTATACATATTCTTCAACAACTACGAGTGTAGAGTCTCCAACCTTCAGAGGAGTGTATGTAACACGGACGTTTGTCATGATTTTCGTCTTATCCACGTTCATTTTAAGACCCACTTGTTGGGAGACTACTGAGTCTATCGAGCATTGCGCCTAGATCCTCCAAGGTCTCAGCCATGATCACAATATCGTCAGCAGATCGAAGGTGAGTGATGTACTCACCATTGATATTGATGCCGAGTCTTCTCCAGTCCAAAAGCTTGAAAACGTCTTCCAGTCTCACCCCACGCTACAGCCAAATAGGTTTTGAATTCTGATCCTGGAGGTGGACCGACATGGTGGCGTTTTCATACAAACAATTCAACACTTCGATGTATCGATAGTCATTTTGGCACCGTTGGAGAGACTGTTACACAGTCGGGTCAATCCGGCTCTCAGATCTTCAGCCAGATTACTGACGACAGGTAAGTATGTAGTCGTGTATAATTGTCCGTAGAACTTCTCAACCTTTTCCAACAGCTCGGGCTTGTATGACATGACTCTACCATCCTCGGTCTTCAGCTTTGTCAGTTGGCTTTGACCAGCAGACAGATCCCTTGCGAATACTTTTGACCTTTTATTGCGCTCGATAGCCTCTTTAATACGATTGGTATTAAATTGACGTATATCGCGGATCAAGGACTTGGAGATCTGTCTGTTTAGTTGCCGATATTGACAAGCATCTTCAGAGGATTTCAGAATCAGGCTCTGTCTGTTCTCCATGAGCTCGCTGGTCCGAGATCCGAGATGTTCTTTTTGAACGTCTGATGTTGAGACTTTATTCTCAGCCGTTTGGACAATATCCACAAACCTTCCGCATTCGAAGCGGTTGTGCAACTCGAGCTGAAAGCTTTCGAGGTTTTAGAGTTGTATAGGCACTGGTCCGAGCGTGGACTGCATCAGTTGTTAAGAAAATAATTTGACGTGGCTTGCGGAGCACGTAAACGGTTACAAGATTAATGCGCCAATAAGAGTCAACTCATTATGGTTATGTATGTATGACCTTATCTGAAGTCAGTTAACTTGGGTGATCAAGGCGACCACGCAAGTTAGATAGTAGACCACCATAAGGACGAAAACACAACAGAGCGGCGCGGCGCCGCAACGCTGAAATCGGCGGCACGCGTTGCGTCGCACCGGCGAACGCAGCGTTGCGCGGCACGCGCGCCGCGCCGCTCGTATCCGCGGCGCGCACCGCTCCTAGCCGCGGCGCGCAACGCTCGTACCCGCGGCGCGCAACGCTCGTAGCCGCGGCATGCGCCGCTCATATCGGCGGCGCGCACCTCTCGTATCTGCGGCGCGGCGGCTCATTTGATGTCCACAGTTTCTGTAGGTCGGAAGCTTGTTTTTAGGGTTCCGTAGCCAAATGGCAAAAACGGAACCCTTATGGATTTGTCATGTCTGTCTGTCTGTCTATCCGTACGTATGTCACAGCCACTTTTTTCCGAAACTATAAGAACTATACTGTTGAAACTTGGTAAGTAGATGTATTTTGTGAACCGCATTAAGATTTTCACACAAAAATAGAAAAAAAACCCAATAAATTTTGGGGGTTCCCCATACTTAGAACATTAAGAACTTAGGACTCGCCCATGAAGGGTTCCGTAGCAGCAAGTAACATAATATAAAAGATCTTGTAGTTCGTTGTAGGTAAATTGCGGTTTACGATTTATGACGTATTAAAAAAACTACTTACTAGATCTCGTTCAAACCAATTTTCGGTAGAAGTTTGCATGGTAATGTATATCATATATATTTTTTTGTTTTATCATTCTCTTATTTTAGAAGTTACAGGGGGGACACACATTTTATCACTTTGGAAGTGTCTCACGCGCAAACTATTCAGTTTAGAAAAAAATGATGTTAGAAAAAATTTTTGAGTTTCAGTTCTAAGTATGGGGAACCCCCAAAATTCATTGTTTTTTTTTCTATTTTTGTGTGAAAATCTTAATGCGGTTCACAGAGTACATCTACATACCAAGTTTCAACAGTATAGTTCTTATAGTTTCGGAAAAAAGTGGCTGTAACATACGGACGGATAGACAGACAGACAGACATGACGAATCCATAAGGGTTCCGTTTTTGCCATTTGGCTACGGAACCCTAAAAACAAGCGTGCGACCTACAGAAACTGTGGACATCATATGAGCCGCCGCGCCGCAGATACGAGCGCTGCGCGCCGCGAATATGAGCGGTGCGTGCCGCAGCTACGAGCGTCGCGCCGCGGAAACGAGCGGTGCGCGCCGCGGCTAGGAGCGGTGTGCGCCGCAGCTACGAGCGCAACGCTGCGTTCGGCGGTGCGGCGCAACGCGCGCCGCCGATTTCAGCGTCGCGGCGCCGCGCCGCTCTGTTGTGTTTTCGCCCTAATTCGTATGAGAAATAAAAGTTCTTGTAGTTCGCTGTAGGTAAATTGCGGTTTACGATTTATGACGTATTAAAAAAAAACTACTTACTAGATCTCGTTCAAACCAATTTTCGGTGGAAGTTTGCATGGTAATGTATATCATATATATTTTTTTGTTTTACCATTCTCTTATTTTAGAAGTTACAGGGGGGACACACATTTCACCACTTTGGAAGTGTCTCTCGCGCAAACTATTCAGTTTAGAAAAAAATTATGTTAGAAAAAATTTTTGAGTTTCAGTTCTAAGTATGGGGAACCCCCAAAATTCATTGTTTGTTTTTCTATTTTTGTGTGAAAATCTTAATGCGGTTCACAGAATACATCTACTTACCAAGTTTCAACAGTATAGTTCTTATAGTTTCGGAAAAAAGTTGCTGTGATATACGGACATACGGACAGACAGACAGACATGACGAATCCATAAGGGTTCCGTTTTTGCCATTTGGCTACGGAACCCTAAAAACAAGCGTCCGACCTACAGAAACTGTGGACATCATATTATTATGAGCCGCCGCGCCGCAGATATGAGCGGTGCGTGCCGCGGCTACGAGCGTCGCGCCGCGGGTACGAGCGGTGCGCGCCGCGGATACGAGCCGCCGCCGATTTCAGCGTCGCGGCGCCGCGCCGCTCTGTTGTGTTTTCGCCCTTAGAAGTAAATCGATTTTATAATGATATTTTTACCGTTATAGATAGGGAATTCAAAAACATTTTTAAACAAAAATCTATAACGTTTAACCAAAAATTTAAATTTTGTGACTGAGCAACTGTTGGAATTCGCAAAAGCAGAGAAAAACTATGTATTTGTACTTTATGACAAAAAGACGTGTTTGATGAGAATTTTATTAACTACGTTAAGAATTATTCAAAAATTTTTAAGAGGGTATGTTTAACTGCTTAATCTAATCATATAGGTAGAAAAATAAAATTATCTACAAATAAAGTAAAAACTGTATGGAATATTATTAATAGAGAAACAGGAAAAATAAAAAGTCGCGAACAAGATTATGTAGTAGACACAGATCATGGTAAAATTACAGATCATTCTGTAATAGGTAAAGAATTTGAAAAATTTTTCACTAACATACCCGTAAAAACGACTGAAGCCCTTAATTCTTCGTCCGTACAAGCTCAAATTTTATTAGAGGAAAACTTTATGTCATGTTCTTCAGTATTGACTTTTAAAGAAATTGAGCCAAATGTTATTGTAAAGAATTTTAAATCTTTAAAATTAAAAAATACAGAAGACCTCTGGGGATTATCAGTTAATTTAATCAGTAATGTAATACATATTTTGGCACCATATTTGGCTTGCCTTTATAATACCAGCGTAAATAGTGGTGTATTCCCCGATCTTATGAAATACAGTAAAGTACTACCTTTATAAAAATCTGGCAAAAAAACTGAACCGGGAAACTATAGGCCTGCCTCAGTGCTTCCTGTACTTAGTAAAGTTTTTGAAAAAATTATGTTAAATCAAATGGTTCAGCATTTCAACATGAACAATCTCCTGCAAAACAAATGTGGTCAGTAAAAAAAGATACATAAAAAGTGATATCACTAATATCACTAGTCTAGTCAAAAATGCCCCCCCGAGCCGTACCAGCAGCAAAGGAGCCCATGACACACATCGCGTTGCCGCGCTGTATGGCAATGGACAACCTTTGCAGCAGGTACGCCCCGGAGCGAGCGTCACAGCCCCACTCACGAAGCCGACGGCCAACCTCTTTAATGAAACCCAAAGCCTCTGTTCCCCAGCAGCCAGTCGTTTCGCACGTCAGTGGCACGAAGCAATAGTTGGCTTTTAAAGCCGAGTATTTCTCGTGCTTTTTGGCAGCCGCGAACTCAGCAGCGGCCCCGGCCGACCTCGCCGTGCGGCTGAGGTATGAGGCAGCGAAGGTGTTGACGCACGTGGCGTCCCACAATAAACACCTTCCTCTCTGCCACGGCACCAGGGTCAAACCATCTGGCCTTTTGCCATCAGATCGACTAAGACCCGGCGGCTCCATCAAGGATGGAATATTGGCCGAGACCAGGGCCCTCCGGGTGATGTCATTGAGCGCATGGTGACGAGGAATTCTTCCCAAACAACGAAAGCAGCTCAATGCGTGGTAACCAGTTGCTTCAACCGTGGAGCCGCAAACGCATTGATGTGGTTGACATACATCGCAGCCCAGGCGGAGAGCAACCGCCACACGCAAGGAATCGCCGTCGAGAAGAGTTCCCATATGTGGAGAGGGTAAAGCCTGCAACCAGGCGCCTGACTCTGATTTTGACACCGCCCTGAGTCTTGCCAGATCCGCACCTACCGCCGCGCCTATAAGTCGATCCAGGGTGTCCTTTGTCCCCACCTCATCCCATACCCGCTGCACAGAAGGAACTTTGGGCAAGACAGCATTCGGGAAGAGAGTAGTCCACTCCGCCAACGCCTCAGCCGCAAAGGGCAGGTTCCCGCCTCCATGGGAAGATAAAATACTAGAGACGAGATCCGCAACCCCGTGCGTCGAGGCGTAGCGTTTCAACTGTATCCTTTAAACTGGCATCAAAGGAAGCAACGGCATTCGGATACAGCCATGTTGGAGCCGTCCTCAAAAGATACATTATTTTAGGGGCTGCGAAGCACATCCTCAACAAAACCAAGGCGACATGCGCGGAGACACTTCTCAGACGATCCCGAGCTAGGAGAAGGAGACGCCTTCTAGCTTCAATAGTCAAAGTCAAAGTCAAAATATTTTTTATTTAAGTAGATGCTGTACGCATACTTTTAAATCGTATTTTTTTTCTACCTAGTACAAAGTTCCTACCACGCGGAACTTGTACACTCAACGTTTCGGGAAGTGTTAGCGGAGCGAGAAGAAACGTCGAGCCCAAAAGAAACTCGCCCCAACACATTTTTTGAAATAAATACTTAATATCTATTACAATTGATGTCATTACTAAAGCTATGAGCTGGAAGATCTATACATGTCCATACATCATTGTCATTAACATAGTCTTGGGTTTTATAATATCCTCTTGAACACAGGCATTTCTTTACATAGGTCTTAAACTTATTTTCGGATAAACTAATTACATTTTCAGGTATTTTATTGTAGAATTTTATACACTGCCCCATGAACGACTTCTTTACCTTACTCAGTCTCGAATAAGCAACTTCGATATTATTTCTATTTCTAAGATTAAAATTATGCCTGTCACTGTTTTTTGGAAATAAATCTAAATTCTTACGAACATACATGATGTTTTCATATATGAATTGACTGGCAACAGTTAAAATATTTATTTCTTTAAACTTGTTCCTCAATGACTCTCGAGATCGCATCTGATAGATAGCGCGAACGGCTCTTTTTTGCAGTATGAAAATAGTTTCTATGTCAGCTGCATGTCCCCAAATTAAGATGCCGTAAGACATTATACTATGAAAATAGCTAAAATACACTAGTCTTGCAGTATCTACATCTGTTAGTTGCCTTATTTTCTTGACGGCGTAGGCAGCTGAACTAAGCTTTCCTGCTAAGGTTTCTATATGTGGTCCCCATTGTAAAGAAGCATCTAAAGTAATACCAAGAAAAACAGTGCTATTTACGAACTCTAAAATATTACTATCTAATATTACATTATCGTGAGTTTGCTTGACATTTGGTAATCTGAATTTTATTACTTTTGTCTTTGTGGCATTTAATAGCAAGTTATTAACAGTAAACCATTTATGTATCTCTGAAAGTGTGTTGTTTACTTCGTCAATTTTGCTGTCTTTCCTGTCTACCTTAAAAGTAAGAGATGTGTCATCTGCAAACAACACAATATTTGAGAGACGTTGCACCATAAATGGTAAGTCATTTATATAAACAAGGAAGAGAAAGGGGCCTAAAATAGATCCCTGGGGAACGCCTATTTTTACTGTAGAGCCGAGAGAATTTGTGCCATTTACTTGGACTGTTTGTAACCTATTGTTAAGGTAAGAATTGAGAAGACTGAGAGCCCTATCTTCCACACCGTAATGCTTTAGTTTAAGAAGTAAAGTTTGATGTTCCACACAATCAAATGCTTTAGATAAATCACAAAACACTCCTATTGCATCTTGTGATTTCTCAAAAGCATCATAGATGTTTCGTATAAGTGCTACTCCTGCATCGGTAGTTCATCGACCTTTCGTGAAGCCAAATTGTTGGTTATGCAGAAGTTTGTTTAAAGTGAAGTGTTGTAGCATTTGGTTGAGCATAATTTTTTCAAAGACTTTACTAAGGACGGGTAATACAGAAACTGGTCTGTAATTTCCCGCATCAGTTTTGGAACCTGATTTATAAAGAGGTATAATTTTACTACACTTCATGAGATCTGGAAAGTCACCACTTTCTATACTAATATTGAAAAGGTATGCTAAATGTGGTGCTAATACGTCAATTACATTACTAATTAATTTAACTGATAAACCCCACAAGTCCTCAGTTTGTTTCACTTTAAGCGACTTAAAAGTTTTAACAACAGTTTCAGGTCCAATTTCTCTAAAATAGAATATTTCATCACAAGAAATGACATTTTCTTCTAATATTTTTTTAGCATATGTGGGTGATGCGTCCAGGGCCTCAGTTAGCTTAAGTGGAATTCCGTAGCTATTTCTGCGTTAGATGTTATTTTGCCTTTATCTGTTTGTAAAACAATAGCATCAGGTATAGCCTCTGGGAATATAGGTGAACCCAAAAGGCTAAATGTTTTAGGGGATAGTTCCTTCAGCCCGGGTAGAATCGAATTGAAAGTAGAAAAGAAAGGGCAAGCTGCAGGTCCACAGGGGAACAACTCACACTTGGAAGCATTTATCTCCAGACCTAGCTCCCTAAGACGGGGAAGCAACGTTAGCAGGTCTTGTTTCACGTCCTCTGGCTTTCCACCTATGGTACCATCATCTAGGTACCAGATATTAAGCGGAGATTTCAAATCAGAGATTGCTTTATGGATAGCTAGGCTGAAGACAAGTGGACCAAGCGGGTCCCCCTGCTGCGCCCCCACTTGTGAAAGTATTAAAGAATTGTCATAAAATAGGTTAGAAGGACAGTGATAGACTTGATGGAGGAAAGGGTATAATGAAGGAATATTTTCCCTCACCTCACCCAGGAGCACGTCCCTCTCCACGCTGTTAAAAGCGTTTCGAACGTCCAATTTGATGACAATGCAGTCCGAGTTCTCAGATTCGGTAGTGAAGACACGCGTTGCATGTATCGCCGCTTCGCACCCCTTTTGAGTCCCGAACCCCAACTGGTGTGGCTGCAAGTATGACGTCATGTCCTCCCTGACAGCTCTACATCCCACCTTAGCCGCCAACCGGCGAAAAACGCTTCCAACAGCGATAGGCCTAATGCCCCCCTCTTTCTTTGATAAGGCGCATAGAGTAGCCCCATACATGTATGGACAAACTTCGGGATTTAACTGCCCACTAAGTAAAAAATTTGTCAAACGCACCAAAGTCTCAAGTAAGCGCTGCCCATTATCGCCAGCAGAGCTCGAAGTCAGCTCCTTTAAATGAGCTGGCCAAACTCGATCCAATCCCGCAGCTGAGCCGATGTTAAAACTGCCCAGTGCCTGAGCCACGTCCTCAACCTTAACCACTAAGGCGGGGGTAGATCGATCCGGCGATTGGGGGCTTACCTGTGGGCGAGATGGAGCTGGATGTTTAGATTGCAAGGAGGCAAGAGTTTCAGGGCTTGGGGGTTTTGCAGCGCCATTGCAGCGGTGGCATATATTTTGGAAGCGCCTTATACAGGGTGACTTTAAATTAGTTCTAATAACTTTCCCTAAGGAACCCATAGTCAAATCGCAAAAAAAATTTTGGAGTCTCCATACAAATCAAGCAACTGATCGGCCAAGTCAAGCAAACGACCGGAAGAGACCAAAAATTTTTTTGCGATTTGACTATGGGTTTCTTAGGGAAAGTTGTTTGTTATCATGAGCACATGCATACCCTTTCGTATCAAGAACTGATTTAAAGTCACCCTTTATATAGGTTCCTTGGGGAAAATTGTTCAGTTTCATGAGTAGAATCCACTGTTAATTTTTTAATTTTTCGTTAATTTTTCAGGTATTTTAGAAGGACCCTATATTGATAATCGATTTGGCACCGTGCGTGGAGAGACTTTAACACAGCCCACGTCTCAATCGAATAAAAGGCTTTCTCATAGTCGACAAACGGCACTTGTCCGGGCACTCGACCGAGCACTCGTCCGAGCATTTATTCGAGCACTCGTCCGAGCATCCGAGCACCTGTTCCAGCACTTATACGAGCACTTGTCCGAGCACCTGTCCGAGCCTTTGCCTGAGCACTTGTCCAAGCACTAGTCCGAGCACTTTTCGAGCCTTTGCCCGTGCACTTGTTCGAGCACTTGTTCTAGCCTTATCCGAGCACTCGTCCGAGCAATTGTCCGAGCACTTGTTCGAGCACACGTCCGAGCACTTGTTCGAGCAGTCGTCCAAGCACTTGTTCAAGCACTCGGACGAGAACTTGTTGGAGCACTTGTACGAGTACTTGTTCAAGCACTCGTCCAAACACTTGTTCGAGCACTTGTCAGAGGACTCCCCTGAGCACTCGTTCAAGCTCTAGTCCGAGCACTCGTCCGAGCACTTGTTCTAGCACTCTTCCGAGCACTCGACCGCTCGTCCGAGCACTTGTTAGAGCACTCGTCCAAGCACTCGTCCGAGCACTTGTTCGAGCACTTGTCCGAGCACTTGATCGAGCACTTGTTCGAGCACTTGTTCGAGCACTTGTTCGAGCACTCGTCCGAGCACTTGTTCGAGCACTCTTCCGAGCATTCGACCGCTCGTCCGAGAACTCGTCCGAGCACTTGTTAAGGCACTCGCCCAAGCACTCGTCCGAGCACTTGTTCGAGCACTCTTCTGAGCATTCGTCCGAGCACTTCCTCGAGCAATTCCTCGAGTACTCGTCCGAGACCTTGTTTGAGCACTTCCTCGAGCACTCGTCCGAAAACTTGTTCTAGCACTTGCCCGAGCACTTGTTCGAGCACTCGTCCGACCACTTGTTCGAGCACTTGTCGAGCACTTGTTCGAGCAATCGTCCGACGCTTTTCGAGCCTTTGCCCGTGCACTTGTTCGAGCACTTGTCCGAGCACTCGTCCGAGCATTTGTTCAAGCACTTGCCCGTGCAATTGTCCGAGCACTTGCCCGAGCACTTGCTTGAGTACTCGTCCGAGCACTTGTTCGAGCAGTCGTCCAAGCACTTGTTCGAGCACTCGGACGAGCACTTGTTGGAGCACTTGTACGAGTACTTGTTCAAGCACTCGTCCGAGCACTAGTTCGAGCACTCTTCCTAGCACTCGACCGCTCGTTCGAGAACTCGTCCGAGCACTTGTTAGGGCACTCGTTCATGCACTCGTCCGAGCACTTGTTCGAGCACTTGTCCGAGCACTTGATCGAGCACTTGTTCGAGCAATTGTTCGAGCACTCTTCCAAGCACTCGACCGCTCGTCCGAGAACTCGTCCGAGCACTTGTCAGAGGACTCCTCTGAGCACTCGTTCAAGCTCTAGTCCGAGTACTCATCCGAGCACTTGATCGAGCACTTGTTCGAGCGATTGTCCGAGCACTTGATCGAGCACTTGTTCGAGCACTCGTCCGAGCACTTGTTCGAGCACTCTTCCGAGCACTCGACCGCTCGTCCGAGAACTCGTCCGAGCACTTGTTAGGGCACTCGTCCATGCACTCGTCCGAGCACTTGTTCGAGCACTTGATCGAGCACTTGTTCGAGAACTTGTTCGAGAACTTGTTCGAGCACTTGTCCGAGCACTTGTTCGAGCACTCTTCCGAGCACTCGACCGCTCGTCCGAGAACAAGTCCGAGCACTTGTTAAGGCACTCGTCCAAGCACTCGTCGGGGCACTTGTTCGAGCACTCTTCTGAGCATTCGTCCGAGCACTTCCTCGAGTACTCACCCGAGACCTTGTTTGAGCACATCCTCGAGCACTCGTCCGAGAAATTGTTCGAGCACTTGCCCGAGCACTTGTTCGAGCACTCTTCCGAGCACTTGTTCGAGCATTTGTTCGAGCACTCTTCCGAGCATTTGTTCGAGCACTTGTAAAGCACAGGTCCGAGCACTTGCCCGAGCACTTGTCCGAGCACTTGTTCGAGCACTCGTCCGAGAATTCGTCCGAGAACTCGTCCGAGCACTTGCCAGAGTACTTGTTTCAGCACTCGTCCGAGCACTCGATCGAGGACTTGTCCGAGCACTTGCCAGAGCATTTTATCGAGCATTCGTCCGAGCACTTGTTGGAGAACTTGTTCGAGCACTCGTCCAAGCACTTGATCGAGCACTTGCCCGAGCACTCGACCGAACACTCGTCCGAGCACTTGTTCGAGCACTCGACCGAGCACTCGACCGAGCACTTGTTCGAGCACTCTTCCGAGCACTCGTCCAAGCACTCGTCCGAGCACTATATCGAGCACTTACCCGGGCACTTGTTCGAGCACTCGTTCGAGTACTCGTCCGAGCACTTGTTAGAGCACTAGCCCGAGCACTTGTTCAAGCACTCTTCCGAGCACTCGTCCGAGCACTTGTTCGAGCAATCTTCCGAGCAGTTGTTCGAGCAATCTTCCGAGCACTTGTCGAGCACTCATCCGAGCACTTGCCAGAGCACTTGATCGAGCACTCGTCCGAGCACTCGACCGAGCACTTGTTCGAGCACTTGTCGATCACTCGACCGAGCAGTTGTTCGTGCACTCGTCCGAGCACTGTCGTCGAGCACTCTTCCAAGCACTCGACCGCTCGTCCGAGAACTCGTCCGAGCACTTGTCAGAGGACTCCTCTGAGCACTCGTTCAAGCTCTAATCCGAGTACTCATCCGAGCACTTGATCGAGCACTTGTTCGAGCGATTGTCCGAGCACTTGATCGAGCACTTGTTCGAGCACTCGTCCGAGCACTTGTTCGAGCACTCTTCCGAGCACTCGACCGCTCGTCCGAGAACTCGTCCGAGCACTTGTTAGGGCACTCGTCCATGCACTCGTCCGAGCACTTGTTCGAGCACTTGTCCAAGCACTTGATCGAGCACTTGTTCGAGAACTTGTTCGAGAACTTGTTCGAGCACTTGTCCGAGCACTTGTTCGAGCACTCTTCCGAGCACTCGACCGCTCGTCCGAGAACAAGTCCGAGCACTTGTTAAGGCACTCGTCCAAGCACTCGTCGGGGCACTTGTTCGAGCACTCTTCTGAGCATTCGTCCGAGCACTTCCTCGAGCACTTCCTCGAGTACTCACCCGAGACCTTGTTTGAGCACATCCTCGAGCACTCGTTCGAGAAATTGTTTGAGCACTTGCCCGAGCACTTGTTCGAGCACTCTTCCGAGCACTTGTTCGAGCATTTGTTCGAGCACTCTTCCGAGCATTTGTTCGAGCACTTGTAAAGCACAGGTCCGAGCACTTGCCTGAGCACTTGTCCGAGCACTTGTTCGAGCACTCGTCCGAGCATTCGTCCGAGAACTCGTCCGAGAACTTGCCAGAGTACTTGTTTCAGCACTCGTCCGAGCACTCGATCGAGGACTTGTCCGAGCACTTGCCAGAGCATTTTATCGAGCATTCGTCCGAGCACTTGTTGGAGAACTTGTTCGAGCACTCGTCCAAGCACTTGATCGAGCACTTGCCCGAGCACTCGACCGAACACTCGTCCGAGCACTTGTTCGAGCACTCGACCGAGCACTTGTTCGAGCACTCTTCCGAGCACTCGTCCAAGCACTCGTCCGAGCACTATATCGAGCACTTACCCGGGCACTTGTTCGAGCACTCGTTCGAGTACTCGTCCGAGCACTTGTTAGAGCACTAGCCCGAGCACTTGTTCAAGCACTCTTCCGAGCACTCGTCCGAGCACTTGTTCGAGCAATCTTCCGAGCAGTTGTTCGAGCAATCTTCCGAGCACTTGTCGAGCACTCATCCGAGCACTTGCCAGAGCACTTGATCGAGTACTCGTCCGAGCACTCGACCGAGCACTTGTTCGAGCACTTGTCGATCACTCGACCGAGC
The DNA here is from genome assembly GCA_958295455.1 of Coleophora deauratella. Lineage (NCBI taxonomy): Eukaryota > Metazoa > Arthropoda > Insecta > Lepidoptera > Coleophoridae > Coleophora > Coleophora deauratella. The sequence continues at coordinate 6,542,548 of OY282414.1, read as the reverse complement.
AGTTGTTCGTGCACTCGTCCGAGCACTGTCGTCGAGCACTCTCCCGAGCACTCGTCCGAGCACTTATCCGATCACTCGTTCGAGCACTTGTTCGAGCACTTGTCGAGCACTCATCCGAGCACTTGCCAGAGCACTTGATCGAGCACTCGTCCGAGCACTTGTTCGAGCACTCGACCGAGCACATTTCCGATCACTCGTTCGAGCACTTTTTCGAGCACTTGCCGACCAATCATCCGAGCACTTGCCAGAGCACTTGATCGAGTACTTGTTCGAGCACTTGATCGAGCACTCGTCCAAGCACTTGATCGAGCACTCATCCAAGCACTTGTTCGAGCACTCTTCCGAGCACTCGTCCGAGCACTTGTCGAGCACTCGTCCGAGCACTAGCCCGAGCCCTAGATCGAGCACTTGTCCGAGCACTTGATCGAACATTCGTCCGAGCACTTGTTGGAGCACTTGTTCGAGCACTCGTCCGAGCACTCGATCGAGCACTTGCCCGAGCACTTGACCGAGCATTTGTTCGAGCACTTTTCGAGCACTCGTCCTAGCACTTGTTCGAGCACTCTTCCAAGCACTTGGTCGAGCACACGTCCGAGCACTTGTTCGAGAAATCTTCCGAGCAGTTGTTCGAGCACTCTTCCGAGCACTTGTCGATCACTCATCCGAGCACTTGCCAGAGCACTTGATCGAGCACTCATCCGAGCACTCGACCGAGCACTTGTTCGAGCACTTGTCGAGCACTCGACACAGCAGTTGTTCGTGCACTCTTCCGAGCACTTGTTCGAGCACTCTTCCGAGCACTCTTTCGAGCACTCGTCCGAGCACTTATCCGATCACTCGTTCGAGCACTTGTTCGAGCACTTGTCGAGCACTCATCCGAGCACTTGCCAGAGCACTTGATCGAGCACTCGTCCGAGCACTTGTTTGAGCACTCGACCGAGCACACTTTATTTATTTATTTATTTACTATTCGGAAGATTTACAGCAAAATAAACAAAGTAAATACAAAGCAGTAAATAACAAAATGCCAATTAAAAATCTTCACCTATAAAAAACACAACAAGCGATAACATTACAACTTTCTGTCATACTAAAATCCACGATGTAAATTATAAGTAAATATCCATCCTTTACGCAATATAGAATAGCAGATGGAAAATGCGTTATACTAATAGTGCCCATGTTTAGTCCACAAAGAAGTCTTGTGCCACTAATCGTTTTATTGTAGTAGTGCTCGTGCAAAATAGATCAACGTCAGGGTGTTCGCAAACAAATTTATTAAAACTATTGCAACTTCGCAATAAAAATGTGTTCTGCCTGTAATTCGTGCTTGCATAAGTAATGTGTAATATGGGACGCGATCGGAATCCTAAAAGGTTGGTACGTAGATGCAGTTTGGACAACAGTTCAGGGCTGTCAATAGTACCATTTGCTATTTTTGAAAGGAAACACAAGTCATTTATAGTTCTTCTGATAGTTAATGGCAAAAAGTGATAGCGTTTGCAGCGATGTATGTAACCGTCTGATCTCTGGTGTGCTTTATAATCCAAGAATCTCATAAATCTCCTTTGGATACCCTCAATGCGATTTTTATAAACCTCATATTGAGGGTTCCAAACCTGAGAAGCGTACTCTAGGTGGCTACGTACGAAAGCGCAATAAAGGATTTTAATGCATTTTAGGCTTTTAAAGTTGGCAGAGCTCCTGATTACAAACCCCAGTGCCTTCGAAGACTTGTTTACAATGGAGTCAATATGTTTATCGAAGAGAAGCTTACTGTCATGAATAACTCCCAAGTCTCTCATCTCACTTACTTTCGTTAAGGTATGGTTCAGAAGTTTGTAGTAAGAATTGATAATATAACGTTTACGACTAAAAGACATACAGAAACATTTTGATACATTTAAATCTAATTTATTCTTTTGACAGTAAGACTCGAAATTTTCTAAATCCGCTTGCAGAGTTAGGACATCAGAGGGATTGTGAATACGTTTTAAGATTTTCATATCGTCTGCGAACAGGAGTATCTTAGAGTTAGAAAAACAATAATTAATGTCCATTATAAAAATTATAAATAAAAGTGGACCCAAAATAGACCCTTGCGGCACACCAGATGGTATAGATGTCCATTTCGATATATACCCCTCTAAAACAACAGCCTGGCTTCTATTTTTAATGTAAGAGACGAACCAACGATACAGGTCACCATGAATCCCTGCCACCAATAACTTGTCCAAAAGTAACTTATGGTCTATTCTGTCAAAACATTTGCTATAGTCGGTGTATATAACATCGATTTGAGCGCCATTGTCCATGCCATTAGTGATAAATTCATTAGCCAAGATTAGATTGGACACAGTCGAGCGATTTTTGAGAAATCCATGTTGTTCCTCTCTGAAAGAACATTGAAGCGCAGCATAAACTTCAGTGTAGACAAGCTTTTCCAAGATCTTAGCAAAAAGACACAATTTAGAGATAGGCCGATAGTTTTCCACCTTGGACGCGACGCCTTTCTTTAAAACAGGTGTTATGAAGGCCGATTTCCATAAGGTAGGGACTACTCCTTCAGAAAGCGAACGCTTAAATAGCATGCAAAGAGGAAGAACAAGACCGTCAGCGCATCCAACCATGAATATTGGAGAGATAAGATCAGGTCCACCTGATTTTGAGGGATCTAGTGAGAGAAGTAATCTTCTAACGTTATCAGGGTCAATTTCGACGGAACTTAAATTACAACAGCTTAAGAACGAGCTATCATCAGTTTTACTATGAGTATCAGGTTCCTGGAATGTAGAATGAAAATATGTAGCAAAAAGGTTACTAGTGCCCTCACCCGTATTTTCCTCTGTATTTTCGTAGTACATAACTTTGGGGAACGCACTTGATTTCCTTTTACTTTAACATAAGACCAGAAAGCCTTGGGATTTTCAATAATGGCGTTTTCAATTATTTTGATGTATTCATCGAAGCATTCTTTTTCGAGATTGGCAGCCCTCGACCGTAATAAAGCAAAAGATTGATAATCGGATATATTTTTATAGATTTTGTATTTGCGATGGTACTTATACTTTTCTCTAAGAATTTTAATTAGTGCTGAGTTATACCATGGTGGATGCTTATTTGATTTTATAGTTTTTAATGGAATATGTTTATTACGAAACTCGTACAATTTGTCATAAAAACATTTGATAGCTTGATCCAAGGTGCCACATAAAAGAATGGCCGACCAGTCGATGCATACCATTTCAGATATAATAGACGCATAATCACCTCGATTGTACAAAAATTTTTTTGTTGGGTATTTTGTTGTAACATATGGATTCGTAAAAACTTAGCTTCAATAATAAGAGATTTGTGGTGGGCATCTTCCGTGACTAAGGGTACTTCGCACGACGTTACTATAAGTGAACTGTTCGAAAAAACTAGGTCCAGTATACGTTGATTCATGTTCCGCTCCGCATTAAATTGGCTAAGACCGCAAGTATTAATTGTATCAAAAAATTGATTTAAACTTTGGCCTGAATAGTTAAAAGCATAAATATCTTCGATATTAGAGGTGTTCCAGGAAACATTGTCACCAAAGTTAAAGTCACCCGTTATGATGAATTTGTCTAGGGGGTTTTCTAAGATAAGGCGATTCAGATTATCAGTGAAATTTTGTAACTGCACTTTATAAGGATTGCCGTTTTCTTGTTTACATAAATAAATAACACAAATATGGATTTTATACAACACCGCGGGCTTTGATCTTTTAATAAAGACAGTAACCCATAGATCCTCGGCAGAACTACGCCACTCAGGTCGTTCTACAACTTCCAAGTCACGCCGTACTGCCAACAAAACCCCCCCTCCCATAGTTTGTCCTGTTCGCAAGTAGTCTCGATCCCGCCTCCAGACAAGGTACCTCCCATCGAACAGTTCGCTATCCGAGATGCTGTCCAGTAGCCAGGTCTCAGTTAGGCTTATAATGTCATATGTGTTTAAGCAAATATTTCTAAAAAAGTTAGTTGTCTTCGTACGTAAGCCACGAGTATTCTGGTAATATATTTCTATTGAATCACCTTTTAGGAATAACTATAACAAAGTAATTAAAAGCACAATAAGATAATAATAATATGCAACAAAGCAAGCAATAGCTATCAGACTTTTTGTTTTTGTTTCTGAAGTATAAATCATATAGTGTACGTAATGTACCCTTAAAGCGGCCTGTCAAGCATTTGTAAAAACGAAGTAAAGCATAGCATAGCATAATGGCACGGGCAAATGAATTCCTTAAAAATAAATTCTTTACACTAACTAACAATGGCAGAACAAGCTTGCTAAGCAATAGTACTGACTTGCAGTAATGACCCGCAATGAATGTGACGCAACTTCGGATAATCGACCGTGTATCTGAAGCGATTAGGCATATTATGTACATAAGGTGAGTAGTTACAATCGGGTAATAATAGTCAAGCAAAAACTTTATACCTGCGCGAACGACCGGGGCACAGTTAGCTGCGGCTCTCAAACTCTGGGCACTGTACAATATTAAATAACTTACGGAATAATTAAACATTGAAATAATAACTATTAAAGTTAATAACTTACTTAAATTTAAATAATTTAAATAATTTTTGCAAGATCTATTTCCGTTTTTATCACGATAATCGGGGAAGTTTCGTCTCTTCTGATGTGTATCTTTGCATGTTTTACCCAGATGAATTGGAACCCCCGCTCACCAGCCAGCCTTTTCGTTTTAGTGAGGAGATCCTTATTTTGAGGCGTGAGGTGATCATTTATAAAGATCTTATGGTTCCCTTGGAGTCCCAATTCCATCGGTGTAAGAGACCCTTTTTTATTCGAGGCCCTAGCTGCGGCGATAAAATCTTCCTTGACGTAGCGATTGTTGAAACACTTCCGATCACTCGTTCGAGCACTTTTTCGAGCACTTGCCGAGCAATCATCCGAGCACTTGCCAGAGCACTTGATCGAGCACTTGATCGAGCACTCGTCCAAGCACTTGTTCGAGCACTAGTCCGAGCCCTAGATCGAGCACTTGTCCGTGCACTTGCCAGAGCACTTGATCGATCATTCGTCCGAGCACTTGTCGAGCACTCTTCGAAGCACTTGCCAGAGCATTTGATCAAGCATTCGTCCGAGCACTTGTTCCAGCACTCGACCGAGCACTTGTTCGAGCACTTGTCGAGCACTCGACCGAGCAGTTGTTCGTGCACTCGTCCGAGCATTTGTTCGAGCACTCTTCCGAGCACTCCTCCGAGCACTCGTCCGTGCACTCTTCCGATCACTTGTTACAGCACTTGTTCGAGCACTTGTCGAGCACTCATCCGAGCACTTGCCAGAGCACTTGATCGAGCACTCGTCCGAGCACTTGTTCGAGCACTCGACCTAGCACTTGTTCGAGCACTTGTCGAGCACTCGACCGAGCAGTTGTTCGTGCACTCGTATGAGTACTTGTTCGAGCACTCTTCTGAGCATTCATCCGAGCGCCCCGCTCCCGCGCGAGTATGCGAAAGGGTCAAAGCCTTTTACAGCATGACACAAGTGCCGAATTTGTTTGATGTCTAGCCGCAACGTCAGAGCGTTTAAGCATTGTTTTCGCGCGCCTGGTTTCATTCAACACAATACGGGATGGCTTAATAAATTAAAGCAATTTATTTTTATGATTGTTATTTTTTTGTATGGAAAAAAAAGAATAGTTTCCGGACAGGAATGTCTCATTTTCGTGATCACTATACATGATACTTTCTCCCATTTCAGCCGTGGCATATATTTTAGAAGCACCCTATGTATTCCTATTTTGTATAGGAAGTCCCAAAATTTTTTTGCGCATTGAGTATAGGTTCCTTGGGGAAAATTGTTCAGATTCATGAGTAGAACCCACTGTAAAAAAAACTGGTATTTTAGAAGGACCCTATATGTCGAAGTGTTTGTATGAAACCCTCAAGGGTCCGTACTAGGGCCACTCCTCTTTGTGGTTTTCATTAACGACCTACCAAGCTCAGAGAGCTCCCGTGGCTCGTCGGTCGAGTGCTCGGACGAGTGCTCGAACAAGTGCTCGAACGAGTGCTCGGTCGAGTGCTCGGACGAATGCTCGAACAAGTGCTCGAACGAGTGCTCGGTCGAGTGCTCGGGCAAGTGCTCAATCTAGTGGTCGGACGAGTGTTCGAACAAGTGCTTGGACGAGTGCTCGGACGAGTGCTCGGACGAGTGCTTGGACAAGAGCTCGATCGAGTGCTCGGACGAGTGCTTGACAAGTGCTCGGATGAGTTCTCGAACAAGTGCTTGGGCGAGTGCTCGAACAAGTGCTCGATCGAGTGCTCGGAAGAGTGCTCGAACAAGTGCTCGGACGAGTGCTCGGGCAAGTGTTCGATCGAGTGCTCGGACAAGTGCTCGAACAAGTGCTCGGTCGAGTGCTCGGGCAAGTGTTCGATCGAGTGCTAGGACGAGTGCCCGAGCAAGTACTCGAACAAGTGCTCGGAAGAGTGCTCAACAAGTGCTCGAACAAGTGCTCGGTCGAGTGCTCGGGCAAGTGTTCGATCGAGTGCTAGGACGAGTGCCCGAGCAAGTACTCGAACAAGTGCTCGGACGAGTGCTCAACATGTGCTCGAACAAGTGCTTGGACGAGTGCTCGAGGAAGTGCTTGGTCAAATGCTCGGAAGAGTGCACGAACAAGTTTTCGGACGAGTGCTCGAACAAGTGCTCAAACAATTGCTCGGACGAGTGCTCGAACAAGTGCTTGGACGAGTACACGAACAAGTGCTCGGACGAGTGCTCAACAAGTGCTCGAACAAGTGCTCGGACGAGTGCTCGAACAAGTGCTCGGAAGAGTGCTCGAACTCGTGCTCGGACGAATGCTCAGAAGAGTGCTCGAACAAGTGCTCGGTCAAGTGCTCGTACGAGTGCTTGGACGAGTGCTCAACAAGTGCTCGAACAAGTGCTCGGACTAGTGCTCGAACAAGTGCTCGGACGAGTGCTTTAACAAGTGCTCGGGCGAGTGCTCGGACGAGTGCTCGGAAGAGAGCTCGAACAAGTGCTCGGGCAAGTGCTCGAAGCTCGGGCAAGTGGACGAGCGGTCAAGTGCTCGAACAAGTGCTCGGACGAGTGCTCGGACGAGTGCTTGGACGAGTGCTCGGAAGAGTGCTCGAACAAGTGCTCGACCGTGTGCTCGAACAAGTGCTCGGACGAGTGCTCGGTCGAGTGCTCGATCAAGTGCTCGGGCAAGTGCTCGATCAATTGCTCGGATGAGTGCTCGGACTAGAGCTTGAACGAGTGCTCAGAGGAGTCCTCTGACAAGTGCTCGAACAAGTGCTCGGACGAATGCTCGAAAGTGTGCTCGGATGAATGCTCGGAAGAGTGCTCGAACAAGTGCTGAGACGAGTGCACGAACAAGTGCTTGGTCGAGTGCTGGAACAAGTACTCGGACGAGTGCACGATCAAGTGCTCGGATGAGTGCTCGACAAGTGCTCGAACAAGTGCTCGAACGAGTGATCGGTAGAGTGCTCGGACGATTGCTCGGTAAAGTGCGCGACAAGTGCTCGAACAAGTGCTCGGACGAGTGCTAGATCAAGTGCACTGGCAAGTGCTCGGATGAGTGCTCGACAAATGCTCGAACAAGTGCTCGAACGAGTGATAAGTAGAGTGCTCGGAAGAGTGCTCGGACGAGTGCTCGGAAGAGTGCCCGAACAAGTGCTCGGACGAGTGCACGAACAACTGCTCTGTCGAGTGCTCTACAAGTGCTCTAACAAGTGCTCGGTCGAGTTTACGAACAACTGCTCGGTCGAGTGCTCGACAAGTGCTCGGTCGAGTGTTCGGACGAGTGCTCGTTCAAGTGCTCTGGCAAGTGCTCGGATGAGTGCTCGACAAGTGCTCGGAAGAGTGCTCGGACGAGTGCACGAAAAACTGCCCGGTCGAGTGCTCGACAAGTGCTTGAACAAGTGCTCGGTCGAGTGCTCGGACGAGTGCTCGAACAAGTGCTCGAACGAGTGCTCGGTCGAGTGCTCGGACGAATGCTCGAACAAGTGCTCGAACGAGTGCTCGGTCGAGTGCTCGGGCAAGTGCTCAATCTAGTGGTCGGACGAGTGTTCGAACAAGTGCTTGGACGAGTGCTCGGACGAGTGCTCGGACGAGTGCTTGGACAAGAGCTCGATCGAGTGCTCGGACGAGTGCTTGACAAGTGCTCGGATGAGTTCTCGAACAAGTGCTTGGGCGAGTGCTCGAACAAGTGCTCGATCGAGTGCTCGGACGAGTGCTTGACAAGTGCTCGACAAGTGCTCGGAAGAGTGCACGAACAACTGCTTGGACGAGTGCTCTAACAAGTGCTCGGTCGAGTTTACGAACAACTGCTCGGTCGAGTGCTCGACAAGTGCTCGGTCGAGTGTTCGGACGAGTGCTCGTTCAAGTGCTCTGGCAAGTGCTCGGATGAGTGCTCGACAAGTGCTCGGAAGAGTGCTCGGACGAGTGCACGAACAACTGCCCGGTCGAGTGCTCGACAAGTGCTTGAACAAGTGCTCGGTCGAGTGCTCGGACGAGTGCTCGAACAAGTGCTCGGTCGAGTGCTCGGACGAGTGCTCGAACAAGTGCTCGAACGAGTGCTCGGTCGAGTGCTCGGGCAAGTGCTCAATCTAGTGGTCGGACGAGTGTTCGAACAAGTGCTTGGACGAGTGCTCGGACGAGTGCTCGGACGAGTGCTTGGACAAGAGCTCGATCGAGTGCTCGGACGAGTGCTTGACAAGTGCTCGGACGAGTTCTCGAACAAGTGCTTGGGCGAGTGCTCGAACAAGTGCTCGATCGAGTGCTCGGACGAGTGCTTGACAAGTGCTCGGACGAGTGCTCGACAAGTGCTCGGGAGAGTGCTCGAACAAGTGCTCGGACGAGTGCTCGAACAAGTGCTCGGTCGAATGCTCGACAAGTGCTCGAACAAGTGCTCGGTCGAGTGCTCCAACAAGTGCTCGGACGAATGCTCAATCAAGTGGTCTGGCAAGTGCTCGGACAAGTGCTCGATCGAGTGCTCGGACGAGTGCTCAACTAGTGCTCGGACGAGTGCACGAACAACTGCTTGGACGAGTGCTCTAACAAGTGCTCGGACGAGTTCTCGGACGATCGGTCGAGTGCTCGGAAGAGTGCTCGAACAAGTGCTCGGACGAGTGCTCGAACAAGTGCTCAATCAAGTGCTCGGACAAGTGCTCGAACAAGTGCTCGATCAAGTGCTCGGGCAAGTGCTCGTTCAAGTGCTCGGATGAGTGCTCGGACTAGAGCTTGAACGAGTGTTCAGAGGAGTCCTCTGACAAGTGCTCGGACGAGTGCTTGAACAAGTATTCGTACAAGTGCCCCAACAAGTGCTCGTACGAGTGCTCGAACAAGTGCTTGGACGACTGCTCGAACAAGTGTTCGGACGAGTACTAAGCAAGTGCTCGGGCAAGTGCTCGGGCAAGTGCTCGGACAAGTGCACGGGCAAGTGCTCGAAAAAATGCTCGGACGAGTGCTCGTACAAGTGCTCGAACAAGTGCTCGAACAAGTGCACGGGCAAAGGCTCGAAAAGTGCTCGGACGATTGCTCGAACAAGTGCTCAGGCAAGTGCTCCAACAAGTACTTGGACGAGTTCTCGATCAAGTGCTCTGGCAAGTGCTCGGATGAGTGCTCGACAAGTGCTCGAACAAGTGCTCGAACGAGTGATCGGAAGAGTGCTCGGACTAGTGCTCGGACTAGTGCTCGGATGAGTGCTCGGAAGAGTGCCCGAACAAGTGCTCGGACGAGTGCACGAACAACTGCTCGGTCGAGTGCTCGACAAGTGCTCTAACAAGTGCTCGGTCGAGTGTTCGGACGAGTGCTCGATCAAGTGCTCTGGCAAGTGCTCGGATGAGTGCTCGACAAGTGCTTGGAAGAGTGCTCGAATAAGTGCTCGGACGAGTGCTCGAACAAGTGCTCGGACGAGTGCTCGAACAAGTGCTCGGACGAGTGCTCGAACAAGTGCTCGGTCGAATGCTCGGACGAGTGCTCGATCATGTGCTCGAACAAGTGCTCGGACGAGTGCTCGGTCGAGTGCTTGGGCAAGTGCTCAATCGAGTGCTCGGACGAGTGCTCGAACAAGTGCTTGGACGAGTGCTCGGTCGAGTGCTCGGACAAGTGCTCGATCGAGTGCTCGGATGAGTGCTCGGACGAGTGCTCGAACAAGTGCTCGGAAGAGTGCTCGATCAAGTGCTCGAACAAGTGCTAGGACGAGTGCTTGGAGGAGTGCTCCAACAAGTGCTTGCACGAGTGCTTGATCAAGTGCTCTGGCAAGTGCTCGGATGAGTGCTCGACAAGTGCTAGAACAAGTGCTCGAACGAGTGATCGGAAGAGTGCTCGGACGAGTGCTCGGACGAGTGCTCGGACGAGTGCTCGGACGAGTGCTCGAAAGAGTGCTAAAACAATTGCTCGGACGAGTGCCCGAGTAACTGCTCGGTCGAGTGCTCGACAAGTGCTCGAACAAGTGCTCGGTCGAGTGCTCCAACAAGTGCTCGGACGAATGCTCAATCAAGTGGTCTGGCAAGTGCTCGGACAAGTGCTCGATCGAGTGCTCGGACGAGTTCTCAACTAGTGCTCGGACGAGTGCACGAACAACTGCTTGGACGAGTGCTCTAACAAGTGCTCGGACGAGTTCTCGGACAATCGGTCGAGTGCTCGGAAGAGTGCTCGAACAAGTGCTCGGACGAGTGCTCGAACAAGTGCTCAATCAAGTGCTCGGACAAGTGCTCGAACAAGTGCTCGATCAAGTGCTCGGGCAAGTGCTCGTTCAAGTACTCGGATGAGTGCTCGGACTAGAGCTTGAACGAGTGTTCAGAGGAGTCCTCTGACAAGTGCTCGGACGAGTGCTTGAACAAGTATTCGTACAAGTGCCCCAACAAGTGCTCGTACGAGTGCTCGAACAAGTGCTTGGACGACTGCTCGAACAAGTGTTCGGACGAGTACTAAGCAAGTGCTCGGGCAAGTGCTCGGGCAAGTGCTCGGACAAGTGCACGGGCAAGTGCTCGAAAAAATGCTCGGACGAGTGCTCGTACAAGTGCTCGAACAAGTGCTCGAACAAGTGCACGGGCAAAGGCTCGAAAAGTGCTCGGACGATTGCTCGAACAAGTGCTCAGGCAAGTGCTCCAACAAGTACTTGGACGAGTTCTCGATCAAGTGCTCTGGCAAGTGCTCGGATGAGTGCTCGACAAGTGCTCGAACAAGTGCTCGAACGAGTGATCGGAAGAGTGCTCGGACTAGTGCTCGGACTAGTGCTCGGATGAGTGCTCGGAAGAGTGCCCGAACAAGTGCTCGGACGAGTGCACGAACAACTGCTCGGTCGAGTGCTCGACAAGTGCTCTAACAAGTGCTCGGTCGAGTTTACGAACAACTGCTCAGTCGAGTGCTCGACAAGTGCTCGAACAAGTGCTCGGTCGAGTGTTCGGACGAGTGCTCGATCAAGTGCTCTGGCAAGTGCTCGGATGAGTGCTCGACAAGTGCTTGGAAGAGTGCTCGAATAAGTGCTCGGACGAGTGCTCGAACAAGTGCTCGGACGAGTGCTCGGTCGAGTGCTTGGTCAAGTGCTCAATCGAGTGCTCGGACGAGTGCTCGAACAAGTGCTTGGACGAGTGCTCGGTCGAGTGCTCGGACAAGTGCTCGATCGAGTGCTCGGATGAGTGCTCGGACGAGTGCTCGAACAAGTGCTCGGAAGAGTGCTCGATCAAGTGCTCGAACAAGTGCTAGGACGAGTGCTTGGAGGAGTGCTCAAACAAGTGCTTGCACGAGTGCTTGATCAAGTGCTCTGGCAAGTGCTCGGATGAGTGCTCGACAAGTGCTAGAACAAGTGCTCGAACGAGTGATCGGAAGAGTGCTCGGACGAGTGCTCGAAAGAGTGCTCGGACGAGTGCTCGAAAGAGTGCTAAAACAATTGCTCGGACGAGTGCCCGAACAACTGCTCGGTCGAGTGCTCGACAAGTGCTCGAACAAGTGCTCTTTCGAGTGCTCGAACAAGTGCTCCGACGAGTGCCCGTTCAAGTGCTCTGGCAAGTGCTCGGACGAGTGCTCGAACAAGTGCTCCAACAAGTGCTCGGACGATTGCTCGATCAAGTGCTCTGGCGAGTGCTCGACAAGTGCTCGAACAAGTGCTCGGTCGAGTGCTCGAACAAGTGCTCGGACGAGTGCTCGATCAAGTTGTGGTGTGTATATGTGTATGTCTCTGTGTGTGTGTGTATCTGATATTATATTAATTTGCATTATACCATTAAACTCAGTATTCGATGAGTACTCAACGTTGTATTATTTATAAACGCCCGTCCTTATATGGCGACCCTGCCACTTGAGCAGGCATGCCTCGGGCTAGCGCGAACTACCTATGCCTAGATTCGGACTTCTATGTAAAGCGTGTGTAAAGTATTAGCACAGAGTTTTAGAAATAATGTATTAGTTAAAAATTCAAAAAAAAATAACAGTGATAAAATCAAAATGTGCCAATCAAGATATGAAGAAAAAGAAATATTCATCAACCAAAATGCTGCTGGGAGCAATTCGGCCAATGTGGAAGACTTCAAGTTCCACATCTCTGCGATGAGCATAATGCTAATGATCATCTGTACAATTTTGATCGTCGGAGTCCTGATCTTTCTCTACAAAACATACAAAAGATGTCATGAAAAATGGATAAGAGAAAATGTTTCAAGACATGTTTTGCGGCGCTCCAACTCCTGGCCCAGACAGAACCACGGCGGAACTGCTGCTGCGGCGTGCGAAACCTGCGACCATCGTCGAGCCGGTCCCAGTAACGCAATCCCGATGAAGTGAAATTCGATATTTTCGTGAATAGTATTAAATTTGAGTAAAATCAGTGCGTGCAAATATATATCACTCACTATATAGTGTCGTACTAAAATCGGAATGACTGACGAGTTATCAAGTATTTATAATGAACTGTATGAGATAAAAACATATTTAGTGAAAAAAGGACCAAGTGGCAGAAAACAGGATTTAGTATTAAGAAAGTTATCGGAAGCTGACGTTATTGTAAGTAAATTTTATGACACTATAGCAAAAATTGATGAATTAAAAGTAACATTAAAAGACGATGAATTGTTCATAATTAGTGAATTAAGAGAGGAATTTAATACCTTATATGAAAAAATATTAGATTTATGTAATATATCTGAAAAAAAGATTGTAGCAGAAACAAATATGGCAAAATTTGATTTAAAAGTAGCTTTAAGCTTATTGCCAGTTTCAACTGATGATGAGACAAGTATTAAACAGCTTATTGACGGAATAGAGTACTATCAGACTGAGTTAGAAAAAGATTCACACAAAAAATTAATTAATTTTGTACTCAAAAGTAGACTATCCCAAGGGGCTAAATTAAAGTTGGAAAACGATTATGCTAGCATTGGAGATCTTATCACGGCGATGAAAACCCACTTATTGCCTAAAAAATCGGCAACAGCGATTCAACGTAAGCTGCAGAATTTTAGACAAAATAATCTATCAATAGATGATTACGGCAAGGAAATTACTAACATGTTTGTAGACTTGACAATTTCTCAATCCGAAGGAAAAGAAGGAAGCTACAAAATTTTAAAACCAATTAACGAAAAACAAGCTATAAAAACTTTCGCCGACGGACTGAGAAATCGTCGATTAAGCACTATCATTTCCGCAAGGAACTTCTCGTCACTTAAGGATGCAGTACAGGCGGCCATTGATGAGGAAACTTCATTTCCGGCATGTACGGGCGATATTCTGACAATGCAGCGAAATAATTATTTTCCATCTACGAATTATAGGGGCCGATGGAATACATATACAGGAGGCGCATCATATACGCGAGGTCGGTCATCTTTTCGTCCGAGTCAGCATCGCAGCACCGGCACAGTGCACCAAAGGCAAATCCAACCGTGGGGCACACGAGGACGAGGGGCTGCAAGGTCTGTTCGCGGAACCAGGGGTAAGTGTTTTTATAATCAGTCTAGGTCCCGAACTACTGGACAACCGCACATACATACTTTGACAGACTCGGCAGACGAGGATTTACAGGAAAAACCCTCAGAACTGAAAGAAGCAACTGACGACTTTTTTCGAGACTGAAAAAATTACTACAATGTCCTGTAAAAATAACGTATCTTTCATTACATTAAACTCAAATAATGACATTCCATTAACTTAGTTAATTGACACTGGGGCATCTATTTCTGCCATTAAACATAAACATCTTGGCCAGAACATTCCAATCCATAAAGATAATCTTGTAGTCAGCGGACTTGGCGGTAAAGTCAACGCCATCGGATATGTTTATCTAGAACTTTTAGCAGGAGATCAGATTCTAAAACATAAATTCTTTGTATTCGAGCACCTTCCTTGTAAAGCAAGTGGCATATTAGGTCAAGACTTTTTAAACAAATACAAAACTATTTTACACTTTGGTAACAACACTATGACGCTCTGGAATAATAAAATAAAAATAACCTTGCCACTAAATATGGAAAAATCTGCCTTAAAATTACCTGCTAGATCGGAGTCAATACATTTTATTGAAACTGATTTGAAAGAGGAGTGTGTGATTTGTGCGTCAGAATTGCAACATGGAATTTTCATAGCTAGTACGTTAGTTAAACCGTTAAATAGGTTAATACCTATCCGTATCCTAAATACTACTGAAACAGATTTGAATTTACAAGAAATAGAACCAATCATTCAAAAAGCATCTGATTATGATATTTGTATATTTGACGACACAGTTAGTAATGCCGAACGAGTTAAAAAACTATTTCCCTTATTAAAAATAGATCACCTTAATAACGAAGAGAAAACTTGTATCAAAAGTATATGTGCTAAGTATAACGATATATTCTACCTCCCAGGAGATAAGTTAACTACGACTAAACTGTATAAACAAACAATAAATTTAAAACCAAACACCACGCCCATTTATTCTAAGCCTTATCGGCTTCCTCATTCACAAAAAGGCGAAATTAAAAAACAAATAGATAATCTGCTAGAACAAGGCATTATAGAACCTTGTAACAGTGAATGGTCCAGTCCTGTTCTACTAGTGCCGAAAAAGTCCGATCCGAACGGGGATAAGAAATGGCGGTTAGTAATAGACTATCGCAAATTAAACAACTGTATCCAAGACGACAAGTTCCCTCTACCCAATATAAATGAAATTTTAGATTCTTTATCAGGATGTATATACTTTACTCATTTGGACTTAAATCAGGGTTTTTATAATGTAGAATTAGATTCAAATAGCAGAAAATACACAGCATTCTTCTCAGGCCAATACCAAATGACCCGCATGCCTATGGGGCTCAAGACAAGTCCTAGCGCCTTCTCACGGATGATGACAATGGCTATGGCTGGGCTTACGTATGAAAAATGCCTGTGTTATTTAGATGATTTAATAATCATGGGTAGGAATTTAGCTGATCATAATAAAAATTTGACTGAAGTTTTCGAAAGGATACGCAAAGTAAATTTAAAATTAAATGCATTAAAATGCGATTTCCTTAAGAAAGAGATGCTCTATTTGGGTCACGTAGTGTCGAGTGACGGTGTTTTACCCGACCCAGAAAAAATCAAAAGTATACAGAATTACCCAATTCCGCAAAGTTCCGATGAAGTAAAACGATTCGTAGCTTTTGCGAATTACTACAGAAAATTCATTCCAAATTTTGCCGAAAAAGCTTATCATTTGAACTTACTGTGTAGAAAAAACGTAACATTCCGCTGGGATGAAAACCGCCAGAAATCTTTCGAAAATTTAAAAAACTGTATCATGACACCCCCAATTCTACAGTACCCAGATTTATCAGATAAAAATGAGTTTATAGTACAAACAGATGCGTCAGGTTACGCTTTAGGCGCAATTCTATCCAACGCAGATGGCCGGCCAGTTGCCTATGCCAGCCGAGGCCTAAATAAGGCTGAACTTAACTATCCTATCATCGAAAAAGAACTACTAGCTGTGGTGTGGGCCGTAAAACATTTTAGGCCGTATTTGTACGGTCGAATGTTTAAAATAAAAACGGACCACAAACCATTAATATACCTATTTAATTTGAAAGATCCGTCAAAGAGGTTGCTTAAATTTCGATTAGAGTTAGAGGAATATGATTTTGTAATTGAGTATGTGAAAGGAAAAGATAACGCGGCTGCAGACGCATTATCTCGTATGAAAGTTACATCCAAGGAGTTGAAAGAAATGAACGAATGTATATGTGTGATGACTCGTGCACAGAAAAAAAGATTGGAAACTGATTCTTCGGATAATATGGTTGCTACCGACAATTGGTCTGATCAGCCAAGAGTCGTAGAAACACATGTTAAACCAAAGAACGCAGTTGAGTTGAGATTTACGGATGAGACAAGTTTAACAAAATTAAGAAATGACAATAAAATTGATAATGAAAGCAAAATATTTTCCTACGTAGGCAGTAAAAATACAATATTAATAAATCCAGCTACTCGATCACAATTGACGCGAGCCGCATTTGTGAGGGAGCTGTATGAATACTGTAGAAAAATAAATATTGAAGAAATTTATATTTTAAAAGAAAAAAGTAATGAAATATTTGTAAAAAAGTTAATAAGCGAGATAAAAAATAATAAGAATTTGACAGGGCCCCGTCTATGTATTTTAAAAGATGTTGAGAGAATAGAAAATAATGATGACAGAAAGGTAATACTAAACGATTTTCATCTGTTGCCCACAAGTGGCCACGCGGGCATCAGACGAATGTACAATAATATAAAGAAGTATTACTTCTGGCCGGGACTGGAAAAAGATGTCATAAATTTTGTAAATAAATGTCCTAAGTGCCAAAAGCAAAAATACACAATTATTGTAAAAGAACCAATGGTTATAACATCAACTGCCCACAGCGCATTTGAAAAAATTTTTTTAGACTTGGTAGGACCACTAGATAAAGACAGTAAAAACTACTCATATATCCTGACTCTGCAATGTGAGCTGTCAAAATTTGTATGTGCATATCCATTAGTTGCCAAAACATCATCGGAAGTAGCGCACACGTTTGTCAACAACTTTATCCTGCAACACGGCGTTCCCAAGGAAATAGGTACCGACAGGGGAACAGAATTCATGTCCGAGATATTCCAAGAGGTATGTAAATGTTTAAATATAACTAAATTAAATTCGACGGCGTATCATCACCAAAGCATCGGAGCGTTAGAAAATACCCACAAAAATCTAGCAGCCTATTTACGTATACAAACAGTAAATAATCCCGAAATGTGGAGCTCATGGCTGCCGTTCTGGTGCTTTGCGTACAATACCACAGTGCACACTTCCACAAAATTCACACCGTTCGAACTTGTCTATGGTAAGAAATGCAGCCTACCAAGTAATCTCACGAAAACCGTGGAACCTCTTTATAATCACGACAGCTACCCCCAGGCATTAAGGTACCGTCTTCAAGTATCACAAACTGAAGCGCGAAAGAATTTAATAAAAAGTAAGGAAGTACAAAAAAGTAGATACGATAAACATATTAATCCTATTCGTTACAAACCAAATGATAAAATTTTAATCAAAAATGAAACAGGCAACAAGCTTACAACTCTTTATTCTGGTCCTTTTAAGGTCATTCGAGATATATCACCGAATGTTGAAGTGAATGTAAACGGTAAAACAGATCTAGTTCATAAAAACCGAACAAAGCTGTTCTATGATTAGATAATACAGTAAGCATGTTATATTATGTAGATTGTATGTTTATTATTGTAATGTTAAGATGTTCAGCCGTGGAGCTGACACTCGATCATATTTCGTTCGCGTACAGCGTAGCTATAAATAATATAACTAGATTTTAAACTACAACTTATTGTTATCACTTTATTGTAATCTTTAAAAATTAATGATTAATCATGTACTCATTATTATAAAAGATATTATGTATTCCTTTAACTTGACAAAATTAAGTTTAAAAAACATTTATCTCCATATTTCAGTGTATTTAGACATCTAAAAAAAATTTTTTTGTAACCAAATTTTTTTTTTACCACCCCATGGGAGGTGTGGTGTGTATATGTGTATGTCTCTGTGTGTGTATCTGATATTATATTAATTTGCATTATACCATTAAACTCAGTATTCGATGAGCACTCAACGTTGTATTATTTATAAACGCCCGTCCTTATATTATGATATTTGTATATTTGACGACACAGTTAGTAATGCCGAACGAGTTAAAAAACTATTTCCCTTATTAAAAATAGATCACCTTAATAACGAAGAGAAAACTTGTATCAAAAGTATATGTGCTAAGTATAACGATATATTCTACCTCCCAGGAGATAAGTTAACTACGACTAAACTGTATAGACAAACAATAAATTGAAAACCAAACACCACGCCCATTTATTCTAAGCCTTATCGGCTTCCTCATTCACAAAAAGGCGAAATTAAAAAACAAATAGATAATCTGCTAGAACAAGGCATTATAGAACCTTGTAACAGTGAATGGTCCAGTCCTGTTCTACTAGTGCCGAAAAAGTCCGATCCGAACGGGGATAAGAAATGGCGGTTAGTAATAGACTATCGCAAATTAAACAACTGTATCCAAGACGACAAGTTCCCTCTACCCAATATAAATGAAATTTTAGATTCTTTATCAGGATGTATATACTTTACTCATTTGGACTTAAAGCAGGGTTTTTATAATGTAGAATTAGATTCAAATAGCAGAAAATACACAGCATTCTTCTCAGGCCAATACCAAATGACCCGCATGCCTATGGGGCTCAAGACAAGTCCTAGCGCCTTCTCACGGATGATGACAATGGCTATGGCTGGGCTTACGTATGAAAAATGCCTGTGTTATTTAGACGATTTAATAATCATGGGTAGGAATTTAGCTGATCATAATAAAAATTTGACTGAAGTTTTCGAAAGGATACGCAAAGTAAATTTAAAATTAAATGCATTAAAATGCGATTTCCTTAAGAAAGAGATGCTCTATTTGGGTCACGTAGTGTCGAGTGACGGTGTTTTACCCGACCCAGAAAAAATCAAAAGTATACAGAATTACCCAATTCCGCAAAGTTCCGAAGAAGTAAAACGATTCGTAGCTTTTGCGAATTACTACAGAAAATTCATTCCAAATTTTGCCGAAAAAGCTTAGCATTTGAACTTACTGTGTAGAAAAAACGTAAAATTCCGCTGGGATGAAAACTGCCAGAAATCTTTCGAAAATTTAAAAAACTGTATCATGACACCCCCAATTCTACAGTACCCAGATTTATCAGATAAAAATGAGTTTATAGTACAAACAGATGCGTCAGGTTACGCTTTAGGCGCAATTCTATCCAACGCAGATGGCCGACCAGTTGCCTATGCCAGCCGAGGCCTAAATAAGGCTGAACTTAACTATCCTATCATCGAAAAAGAACTACTAGCTGTGGTGTGGGCCGTAAAACATTTTAGGCCGTATTTGTACGGTCGAATGTTTAAAATAAAAACGGACCACAAACCATTAATATACCTATTTAATTTGAAAGATCCGTCAAAGAGGTTGCTTAAATTTCGATTAGAGTTAGAGGAATATGATTTTGTAATTGAGTATGTGAAAGGAAAAGATAACGCGGCTGCAGACGCATTATCTCGTATGAAAGTTACATCCAAGGATGTGAAAGAAATGAACGAATGTATATGTGTGATGAGGCCTATGCCAGCCGAGGCCTAAATAAGGCTGAACTTAACTATCCTATCATCGAAAAAGAACTACTAGCTGTGGTGTGGGCCGTAAAACATTTTAGGCCGTATTTGTACGGTCGAATGTTTAAAATAAAAACGGACCACAAACCATTAATATACCTATTTAATTTGAAAGATCCGTCAAAGAGGTTGCTTAAATTTCGATTAGAGTTAGAGGAATATGATTTTGTAATTGAGTATGTGAAAGGAAAAGATAACGCGGCTGCAGACGCATTATCTCGTATGAAAGTTACATCCAAGGATGTGAAAGAAATGAACGAATGTATATGTGTGATGACGCGTGCACAG
Source organism: Coleophora deauratella (assembly GCA_958295455.1). Lineage (NCBI taxonomy): Eukaryota > Metazoa > Arthropoda > Insecta > Lepidoptera > Coleophoridae > Coleophora > Coleophora deauratella. The sequence goes on along the minus strand of OY282414.1, from coordinate 6,522,519 downwards.
AAAAAAAGATTGGAAACTGATTCTTCGGATAATATGGTTGCTACCGACAATTGGTCTGATCAGCCAAGAGTCGTAGAAACACATGTTAAACCAAAGAACGCAGTTGAGTTGAGATTTACGGATGAGACAAGTTTAACAAAATTAAGAAAAGACAATAAAATTTATAATGAAAGCAAAATATTTTCCTACGTAGGCAGTAAAAATACAATATTAATAAATCCAGCTACTCGATCACAATTGACGCGAGCCGCATTTGTGAGGGAGCTGTATGAATACTGTAGAAAAATAAATATTGAAGAAATTTATATTTTAAAAGAAAAAAAGTAATGAAATATTCGTAAAAAAGTTAATAAGCGAGATAAAAAATAATAAGAATTTGACAGGGCCCCGTCTATGTATTTTAAAAGATGTTGAGAGAATAGAAAATAATGATGACAGAAAGGTAATACTAAACGATTTTCATCTGTTGCCCACAAGTGGCCACGCGGGCATCAGACGAATGTACAATAATATAAAGAAGTATTACTTCTGGCCGGGACTGGAAAAAGATGTCATAAATTTTGTAAATAAATGTCCTAAGTGCCAAAAGCAAAAATACACAATTATTGTAAAAGAACCAATGGTTATAACATCAACTGCCCACAGCGCATTTGAAAAAATTTTTTTAGACTTGGTAGGACCACTAGATAAAGACAGTAAAAACTACTCATATATCCTGACTCTGCAATGTGAGCTGTCAAAATTTGTATGTGCATATCCATTAGTTGCCAAAACATCATCGGAAGTAGCGCACACGTTTGTCAACAACTTTATCCTGCAACACGGCGTTCCCAAGGAAATAGGTACCGACAGGGGAACAGAATTCATGTCCGAGATATTCCAAGAGGTATGTAAATGTTTAAATATAACTAAATTAAATTCGACGGCGTATCATCACCAAAGCATCGGAGCGTTAGAAAATACCCACAAAAATCTAGCAGCCTATTTACGTATACAAACAGTAAATAATCCCGAAATGTGGAGCTCATGGCTACCGTTCTGGTGCTTTGCGTACAATACCACAGTGCACACTTCCACAAAATTCACACCGTTTGAACTTGTCTATGGTAAGAAATGCAGCCTACCAAGTAATCTCACGAAAACCGTGGAACCTCTTTATAATCACGACAGCTACCCCCAGGCATTAAGGTACCGTCTTCAAGTATCACAAACTGAAGCGCGAAAGAATTTAATAAAAAGTAAGGAAGTACAAAAAAGTAGATACGATAAACATATTAATCCTATTCGTTACAAACCAAATGATAAAATTTTAATCAAAAATGAAACAGGCAACAAGCTTACAACTCTTTATTCTGGTCCTTTTAAGGTCATTCGAGATATATCACCGAATGTTGAAGTGAATGTAAACGGTAAAACAGATCTAGTTCATAAAAACCGAACAAAGCTGTTCTATGATTAGATAATACAGTAAGCATGTTATATTATGTAGATTGTATGTTTATTATTGTAATATTAAGATGTTCAGCCGTGGAGCTGACACTCGATCATATTTCGTTCGCTTGCAGCGTAGCTATAAATAATATAACTAGATTTTAAACGACAACTTATTGTTATCACTTTATTGTAATCTTTAAAAAATAATGATTAATCATGTACTCATTATTATAAAATATATTATGTATTCCTTTAACTTGACAAAATTAAGTTTAAAAAACATTTATCTCCATATTTCAGTGTATTTAGACATCTAAAAAAAATTTTTTTGTAACCAAATTTTTTTTTTTACCAGCCCCTGGGAGGTGTGGTGTGTATATGTGTATGTCTCTGTGTGTGTGTGTGTATCTGATATTATATTAATTTGCATTATACCATTAAACTCAGTATTCGATGAGCACTCAACGTTGTATTATTTATAAACGCCCGTCCTTATAAAGTGCTCGAACGAGTGCTCGGTCGAGTGCTCGAACAAGTGCTTGGACGAGTACTCGAACAAGTGCTCGGACGAGTGCTCAACAAGTGCTCGAACAAGTGCTCGGTCGAGTGCTCGGGCAAGTGCTCGATAGAGTGCTCGGACGAGTGCTCGAACAAGTGCTCTAACAAGTGCTCGGACGAATGCTCGATCAAGTGCTCTGGCAAGTGCTCGGACAAGTGCTCGATCGAGTGCTCGGACGAGTGCTCGGACTAGTGCTCAACTAGTGCTTGGACGAGTGCTCTAACAAGTGCTCGGACGAGTGCTCGAACAAGTGCTCGATCAAGTGCTCGATCAAGTGCTCGATCAAGTGCTCGAACAAGTGCTCGAACAAGTGCTCGATCAAGTGTTCGGGCAAGTGCTCGATCAAGTGCTCGGATGAGTGCTCGGACTAGAGCTTGAACGAGTGCTCAGAGGAGTCCTCTGACAAGTGCTCGAACAAGTGCTCGGACGAGTGCTTGCACAAGTACTCGTACAAGTGCTCCAACAAGTGCTCGTACGAGTGCTCGAACAAGTGCTCGAACAAGTGCTTGGACGACTGCTCGAATAAATGCTCGGACGAGTGCTCGGACAAGTGCTCGAACAAGTGCTCGAACAAGTGCACGGGCAAAGGCTCGAAAAGTGCTTGGACGATTGCTCGAACAAGTGCTCAGGCAAGTGCTCCAACAAGTGCTTGGACGAGTGCTCGCTCGGGCAAAGGCTCGAAGAAGTGCTCGGACGTGTGCTCAAACAAGTGCTCGGACAATTGCTCGGACGAGTGCTCGGATAAGGCTAGAACAAGTGCTCGAAAAAGTGCACGGGCAAAGGCTCGAAAAGTGCTCGGACGAGTGCTTGGACAAGTGCTCAGGCAAAGGCTCGGATAGGTGCTCGGACAAGTGCTCGGATAAGGGCTCGAACAGGTGCTCGGATGCTCGGACGAGTGCTTGAATAAATGCTCGGACGAGTGCTCGGTCGAGTGCCCGGACAAGTGCCGTTTGTGGACTATGAGAAAGCCTTTTATTCGATTGAGACGTGGGCTGTGTTAAAGTCTCTCCACGTACGGTGCCAAATCGATTATCAATATAGGGTCCTTCTAAAATACCTGAAAAATTAACGAAAAATTAAAAAATTAACAGTGGATTCTACTCATGAAACTGAACAATTTTCCCCAAGGAACCTATATAAAGGGTGACTTGAACGTTCGTTTCGGACATCTGGCGAGAACAGACGTGCTCAGGAGCGACCCGACGCGGCTATCCTCGGCCATTGTCTTATATTTTTTGCCCAGCTCGCCACCCTATTGCGTGCGCCTACGCAATAGCCGCGCCCGAAGCTAACGTAATTTCATTCTCCCTCAATCATGATTTGCTTTTCTTCTACTTTTCCCGCGTCTTATTTGTGAAAAACGAAATTAGAAAATCGCGAAAATCTTCTAAGTAACCGAGCTGCAACCGAGTTACAGTGAGTTTTTAAATAAGTGCAGTGTAGTGTGCAGTGTTTGTATAGCAGCCTACTCGAGCATCGCGTCGCAACACACCCTCAAGGGCCCAGCCGACCTACACCTCCACAAGCTACAAACACCTGGTGAGATCGTTCCTTATCATCCCTATCAATCCAGCCGGCAATTCGAAACAACACCTGTACGCCGACGGCGCCGAAACAACGACGGCGGCTAGAACACAGTAAGCACTTTTCCAAAAACAAACAAACGCGTGAAACTATACCCCACAATTTTACCAATTATTTACACCTAAATACATACTGGCACTAGATACAGCGCAGGGAGCATGAAAGCAGGACCACAATAGTGCCACAAAATACTACCGCAGCCAATACCTAAACCACTCGAACAACAACACCGACAGTAAACCCTAGTACAAGACCTACATACGAACCCACTCTGGATCTACAATTACCCAGACTTGCCCCCTACTTGCCACTTGCCTTGCTCTGTCATCACTTTCTATAAAATTGCAAAGTCCACCTCCCCAACAAACCATACCATACCTATCACATTTAAATACACAGACCCAAATTAGCACCCAAAAATAAAAACTAATTTCGTATGAAACACAAAACGATCACCCACAAATCAATCAAGTGTCCAGTTCTCGAAACTCAAACAATAGCTATCGATCCTACAACTTGACATATATCACCTTCGAGTTCACACATATGTAAGCAATATCACGCATCCCTCCAAGAACAGGCACGAACATCCACTTTAAGTCGCAACGCAAACGCGTCTTCTTTTTTCATCCAACCACATCTGCAAAGCAGAAACGACCCCGGGAAAGTAACAATAAACATTACACAACCATTCCTAACCCGAAAGAAACATTTATTGGTTCTTCACCGATACCAAAAAATAATAAAAAAATAAAACTTTGAATAGTTAAAATACGAAAACAATAGCCAAAGTTGTCGTATTGTTTAAAAGCGTAGTTTAACCGGCACACAGAACCCAAGAGAAAGCAATAAAACATCTGGCACCCATTCGAAAGCTATGGAAATAACAGAGACTGCCAAAGACGGCAATTGCCTCTTCCGCGCACTCGCAGATCAATTGAATAGTGCCCTATACCTAACATTTGACCACAAGCAAATACGTAAAGACTTAGCAACATACGTATCCAATAACCGAAATTTGGAAAGAATTAACCTTGCCTTACTTAACAACATCAACGAGTTAAGATGTAACCAATACAACTCACATCCGGAAACAACACGTATCGATCACTACATAAAACAGCAATTCCTAGACGGCTTTTGGGGAGGAGAGGACATCATTATAGCTGCATGTGTTAGCTATATTTTGTTGTATTGTAAATAATCACTATAATTATTGCTTAATGTTATCAAAACATAATATATTTACAGCTAAAAATAACATAAATAGTAAATCAAGTAATGTAAAACTTGAAGATCGACTGACGCACAGAGGGCACCACAGATCAAAGTAAAGGGGAAGTAGAGGGGAGAGCATTGCACGAGGGAAATGGTGGCGAGTGCGCGTCAGTCTATCTTTGAACTTCGAGTGAGACAGTTTGTTGGAAATAGCGCAATGTAGTATTCAGTGTGAATTTAAAATATAATAATTGATAAATCGATTGTTTTACTTGTGTCAATGGAAGATTAAAGTAAAATTGCAACTGCCACTGCGTGTTTTTCTACATCTCAGAAGTGGGATCGCTCACGTTTTAAGGTATGTGTTAGTTTTATTTGAAATAGTTTTTTTTTCTTTATTCGCTTAGTTAAACTACGAAATGTTTTATCAAAATGGAGGTAATACTTGCAAAAAAAACCTATAAAAGTTTGCATTCTACCTACAGAAATACGTAGGCTGCAAACGAACACTCCTTTATCGCCTTAGATTGGATGTTTGGAAAAGATGTATGTGTTGAATGTTAACGTTTATTTTAAGATCAATTTATTGGCGTATTCAATGAATAAATAATAATATGGTTCTTAAGTAGGACGTTCGAAATAGTAAGTTCAAGTTCGTATAGAAACTGTTGAAATAATTTAGCGATGGAGCTTTTTGATCTTTGGGGTATTCTCAACATCGTCATGTAAGCAAATGCAACCATTCTATACTAACGGCAACATTTTAATATTTTCGTTTCTTATTAGCCGTTTCCAATATATGCAGTTGAGGCTTCCTGTTTTATTAAAGTTACAACGAGTAGTTCATCTGAGGAATGACCGTAGCTCTCTTGATATGGAAAGTGTTTATAGCTTTCGCAATTTTCAAGTATTTCAATTTTAGGTAACCATTGCTAATACACACTCGTTTTCCCCTGCGAGGTACGTCGGGACCGCACTGACGTTGCGGCAGAGCCTGCGCAAGAGCGACGGGTTTCCTGCATTTCTGGGAACGTGGCTGTGGGACGAGCTGCAACATCGCACCGTGCCGCCGGAAGTGCGGCTGTAGGATGACCTGCCACATCGCATCGAGTCGCTGAGAGCATGGCTGTAGGATGAGCTTGGAAGTTCATGGTACCAGTCAATTTACGTGAGTCCATATGTAACTGAATATACGGTTGTGTATTGAATTTTATTTCCAAATCCATTGATTTGCCCATAATTTAATTCAGTTAAGGCTGACAGCCCTGATGTATATAGATTTTCACGATATTCAATATTCAAGTATAAATTTAAATTGATAGCAAATTAATCATACCTATACATAATGAGTAAGCCATTTTATTTAGGCACTCTATCAAAGATTCGACCCTCTAGAGATAATATTGTTTTGTACACGTCCTTTTTGACATTTATTTACGCCTATAAATATCGCTGGAAGAAATTTCTTGTGGAAATAAGCTGTACGTTTTGTGTATTCTTTCTTTATTAATGTCTTTATTTGCCTCCCTTCTGTGTACAATATTATTCAAATACAAAAACTGAATTTAAATTCTATAAGTTTATTCGGGATCCAAGACGTAAAAAAAAAACCTAAAGGCGTGGTTGGTCAAACTTTGCTCGATATAGTTTTTATACAATAGACCAGACGAATAAAACTATGCCTTATTTTTACATTCGGAGGTAAATAATTCCGACTGTAAACATTATAAATACGGATAACTTTTACAAAAACAATGACGATTTATAGTACAGAGCTTCATTAGATTTTGCTTCTCTCAAAAAGATCACAACTACAACCATGTACTCTTTTGTCAGCTTTGAAGTATAACAATGGCACTGTTAACGTTGGCTTTGTATTTGCCCTGCAATCTTCATTCTTAATTATTAAAATTATAATTTCTAAATACCCACCGATTCTACAGAGTAAAAAGTAAGTTCTACGTCATACTAGCTATTGTAAGACATGTTGCTTGAGAGGCCTATAATATCGTATTTATCATACAGTAAACGTAAAGTTCTTTAATAGCTATTGCCAGACCCTACCTGCTGCAAACAAAATACCTAAATAAATATATGAAAGGGAAGGACAGCTCATTGATTTGACTTGAAGCATTTTCTAGAAACTATCCAAGTATAGGGGAGTTGTTAATTTTTGTGGAAGTTCTTCACTTTGCGGAAATATGTTTAATTTGAGAGAAGTTTTTCGCTTTGATGGAAGTTGTTCACTTTGCTTGATGTTGTTCACTTTTGCTTTATCAATTATATAAAAGTTTTAAGATAAAAAGTATATATATTTATCTAAGATTGCGAGCATTTCTTCTCTTTTACCCCTATGAGAACAGAAAGAAAGACAGTGTATCTGCCTTTGAATAGACCAAAAAAAGGGTTTATTAATACTAAATGCTTGTTTTTATGGTGATAAACGTATTGTATAGTTTCATATAGTTTATAACAGCATAATAGATATACATAGTTGCTCTAAATATTCAACTATTTGTCTGTCTAAAAAAAGAAACTGAACTACCTACTTGCATAAATAATATAATAATTTCAACATTCATGCGTAATTTGGTATGAATATTGAGGTATCGACTTAGTTAATACCATTTTAAAACTATATTAGTAAAATATAATATAGAATAAACCGTTGACTGATAGAATAGGAACAAAACAAAAAAAGGAGACTTAACATTTAAAAAGAATTCTGAACATTTAAAGCATTAAAAATCCTAAAGCAGATTAATTTTTAAACAATACCTATCAACTGGCTTGGTGAAACCGTTGATATATTTAACATAATCGATTTCATAAATCCGTTATGCAAATAAAGCAGTTTATATTCTCTTGGAAAAGGAAATGAAATGAAATCGTTGGTTAATATATATCTAAATGTTGTAAACATCATAACAAGACAAAGCTTGCGATATATATTACTTATCAGAAAGTAACACCTTTGTATGAGACTTCTCTATTTCGTTTGAATGGCAGCAAGATATTCTATTTAAATCTTACCAGTGTGAAAGGGGCTGAACTCTGTCTGTCCCATATGCAGGTTGTGTTATTCACGCAAGCACCTTAACCTCTATTGGAGGCAAGGTGTGAACAAAAATAAATAATGGATGCATAACAAAAAAATAAGTGTGCAATTATTTTATAATCTTAATTATTCTCTTGTTAGTTTTATTACCTTAAGATTATGATGAGGTTGTATATTTATTCTCAGAACACGTTCTGAATTTAAAGCTGGTTTATTAATGCACAATGAACTTACCTGTATGTAGGTATGTTAAGAAAACAAAAATCAATGAAGTTAAATAATTTGCACAATTTATGAAAATGAAATTGAATATTGTTGAACATTGTTAATAGTACATATATTTATCGATTCACAGCCTCCTAGGCATAATTAATGTAACATATAAATTACGATAGTCAAATTTGCGGCAAATATACTTTTTATTCGTTTTTATTGACGCCATTAGCATTGACTGATAGATTCTAGCAATACAAAGTTGTTTTTTAGACGTGTTTGCTGGAAGAGTATCATTTTACTCTTGTATAATTTGTGAGGAAAACTTTCACTTACTTGTCGGTTGACAGCTGACGGAAAATGTCAGTTACATCTTCGCATTGTGTTGTTAATAACCTCCGTTATGTAAATATTATAATATATAAAGAAGCTCCCTGAGATTTGAATGGTATTTAAAAATATAAATATTTGTATCTAATAATTTTAATTCTACTTAAATTCAAAGGGAAATTTACTTAAAAAAGTATATATTGTAAAGAAAACATTAACTATTGTGATTTTATTGATAATTGTGTATTTTATAATCAAGAAACTTCAAAATGCTATTGGTTACAATTCGATCACGTAAGGATTGTATTGAAATCAGTCTGTGTAGACAATTATTGAAGATTATATCTACGCCTTATCCTTGAGTAGCTTCCGAGGTCATTTATATTCGCAAGTCCACCCGAAGAATTTTCTTTTTATGTAGGTAGTAATAACAATTTATTATCCAAAACAAATCAAACCCTCATCTGGTCCGAAACTAGTAAAATAAAAGCAGTCATTACCGCACACACTTTTTTTCAGAGTGCCTTGGCAATTAGATAATTTAGTATATTCGTCTATCCCTTGCGAAAACACAGTTAAATTGGGCCATACGATATGAGAGACCCGTCAAACACTAAATCAGTTCAATATAGAAATAGTCTATATAGGTACCGACTTGCTGATATAACTATTTTTTTTTCGTTTTTTCGTATGGCCCAATTTAACTGTGTTTTCGCAAGGGATAGACGAATATACTAAATTATCTAATTGCCAAGGCACTCTGAAAAAAAGTGTGTGCGGTAATGACTGCTTTTATTTTACTAGTTTCGGACCAGATGAGGGTTTGATTTGTTTTGGATAATAAATTGTTATTACTACCTACATAAAAAGAAAATTCTTCGGGTGGACTTGCGATTATAAATGACCTCGGAAGCTACTCAAGGATAAGGCGTAGATATAATCTTCAATAATTGTCTACACAGACTGATTTCAATACAATCCTTACGTGATCGAATTGTAACCAATAGCATTTTGAAGTTTCTTGATTATAAAATACATTCATATGTTTATGCAAAATAAAATGAAGAAATATTTACTCTGAAACCTCAACTACAAGTCAATGTGTACGTGTTCACATAAAAAAAAAGTAATACAGTATTATTACTGCCAACAATTTATTGAGATATTGTTGAAATTAACGTATCCGCATTATTATGCAAAGTTTTTATCCGTTAATTAATCGTTTAGTGATATTATCTTTCACATCTTAAGTAATCGTGCAGAAAGGAAAATGTTTCTACTCTGTTTTTGGATTTAAAACTGTCCTAAAGAACTGTAGAATTTACTAAGTTACCATTTCATGTGTTACTGATCCTGAAGTTAATGTTGTACTTGGTACCTACAATTTATAGTTAATTTAATTTATTGTTAATAAGTGAAGTCATTAATCCGAAACGATCTAAGATATATGGCAATAAAGTGAGCAAATCGTATCTCCTACTAGTGATCGTATCTAGTTATTATTTTCCTAAACTGCTTTAGCAGAAATGTTATCACAAATGTTATGCTTTAAGGCAACGGAAAATAACTGGGTTGGTTTATAATGGATTAAGAGGTTATCGATGTCTGACGAATTTGGTCGCTTTTTAAACTACAATAAAACAATGAGTAATTTTAACATAGATTCTGTCAAAGATTATATTTTCTTAACCGAAATAAGGTGCCACTTTCTAAGTGCTGCCCAAGTTAACAGAATATTTTAGTTGACATTTTATGTTCCTGTAATTGAAATTTCAGTTATTGTGAATAAAATATTAATAAGAAATACCTGGGTAGGTATGTTAGAGGATTAAAAATGTTAAGATTATAGTCGGCAGAAGATGCTGTTTACAAACATAATATTTCAGTGACAGTTACCTATTTTACAGCTTGACTAGACTAGATACAATAGAAGAGATTGTCTCTCTCTCTGACTGAACAGTTGAATACATTCCGGTGTTAAGTTGTAAATAGGTATTCTACACGACTTGCGAATATATGTATATCTATGCATACTCGATATATACAGAAAAATTCCATAACAGCAAAATGTCAGAGATGTCCCTTAAGCACAGACATAGATGATCCTTAAGGTTGTGAAATTTATTTAAAAACTAAAATATATGTAGTATGTTTTCTGGGCATACAAGTTCCAACTGTTAGGAACCTTATTTTAGGTGGACGATGAACTAAATTAAATATCGATATACATAATTAAAGATCGTGTAGTATATTACTGAATTGAAATTGGAGTAGGAATCAAATGAATTCATGATTAAAATTATTTAAGGTTATTTGGGTGGTAGTTAAAGCGCATGCGGCCTGTTACCAATTTGATGTTACGGTAATAAGATCTAATAGGGCCTGTTTTCAAATTGTTGCTACGGTATTCAGGACGTACGGGGCCTGTTGCCAAATTTATGTTACGGGATTCAGGACGAATGGGGCCTGTTGCCAAATTGATGTTACGGTGTTTAGGATAAATAGATCCTGTTATAAATACGGTGTTTTCTACTTTATCATTCACTTACTTTTATTGAACTTCCAAACGATATTTTTGTTTTAAAATTGTTCTTATTTCACAAATATTTACGTCATATTTTTGACAAACTGCTTGTGTTTTTCATGAACGTAAGACTGATAATTTGTGTCAAGAGAGAAAATTATTTCGGGGAAATAGTATTTAAAGAGGAACATTGCTTGGGTTGTTTTTGATAGTGGAAATTACCCAATTATTTATTAAATTAATGAGAAGTAATTTAGTTCTAACTTGTTGTTATAAAATGAAAATATTATATTTAGTACACTTACTCAGTGTGCATATCAGTGTATAATATTTCTGTGTATAGAATATGTTTGTTGTCTTTTTTTTTTGATAAAAAATACGTACGAGGTCGTTCGGTGGGATCGGATGGCCGACTGTTAGCTATATTTTGTTGTATTGTAAATAATCACTATAATTATTGCTTAATGTTATCAAAACATAATATATTTACAGCTAAAAATAACATAAAGAGTAAATCAAGTAATGTAAAACTTGAAGATCGACTGACGCACAGAGGGCACCACAGATCAAAGTAAAGGGGAAGTAGAGGGGAGAGCATTGCACGAGGGAAATGGTGGCGAGTGCGCGTCAGTCTATCTTTGAACTTCGAGTGAGACAGTTTGTTGGAAATAGCGCAATGTAGTATTCAGTGTGAATTTAAAATATAATAATTGATAAATCGATTGTTTTACTTGTGTCAATGGAAGATTAAAGTAAAATTGCAACTGCCACTGCGTGTTTTTCTACACATGCGAATATTATCAAGTAAATGTACACATTCACGGAAACTTTTCCACACCCCTCACTTAGTCGCCCACAGATGGACCCACACCGATCAATCTTCACCTGTATTACGAAAACCACCACTACAGCGGCATCACGTTACCAAAAATAACCAACGTTTTTAAAAAACAAATTCACCAGTCTTACTCGATCGATAAGGAAAAACTGACTCTGTCACAAATATCTGAAATATCAGATACACCATATAACGGCACCTACCAAACCTTATCTGTAAATTCTAAACCATCTCAGAGCAATAACAACAATATCAATATTGCAGTAGACTCCACATATCAAAGGATAATTAGAGATAAATATCTCTCAATAGTCAGGCCAGATGCGAATCACTAAAAACTGCAACGTGGAATGTTCGAGGCTGCGCGTCGCCACCTGACAGGGCTAGCATCGATAAGAAACTATCAAAACGCCAGATTACAATATAGCAGGACTTCAAGAAACGCACCTCTCAAGTGGGGAATAAAAGTAAGAATTATAACTGGATTCTGGCCGGAGGCAAACGCGCGATTGAGAAAAGAGGGATTGCTATACTCATACACAAAAAAGCAGCGCACAAAATTGAAAAAATATATAGAATAGACAGCAACGCCCTAGGAGTACACATAAAAATACAGTTATCCAACATCAGCACACCTGTCGACTTACTAATAATAACAACACATGTCCCCTCAACCTCATCTAACTGTCTAGCGAAAATTGGTGCGACTATTAAAAAATCACCACGTAAATGTTTTTTAATTTTACTAGGCGACTTCAACGCACACATAGGGATCGATGACGTACGCGATATTCCTAGGCATATGGTAGGAAAAACACTTTATCACCAAACCTCAAACCAAAACGGGGACCTACTAATTAGTTTCATTCAGCAACATAATCTAAAAATTAATAGCTCCTGGGGACGTCCATCCTGCAAAACAACTTGGAAATCAGGGAACAAATCATCCCAAATAGATCACATAATAACAAGCATTAGAAATAAGATCTACTTCCAAAACATAAGAGGTGAATGGAGCTCAGCAAAATTATTTGACCACAAAATAATCTTGGGCTCGATACGCATATCTGATTTCGAAAACCAACACAAAAGTAAATACACTCCCAGTCCGATATACGCACAAACCACCGGAGACCAAACACTACACAAACCCCCATACGATTACAGAAGTTACGACTACGAAAGACTACAACACGAACATACACTTCAAAAATTCCAAGATGCCGTCAATCACAAACTCACCGATCAATTTAAACAGATTGGAACACGTGACCTACAAACTGTCACAACCAGTCTCATTGGACTTGGACCCCAATAAGAACCTCACTGAACCAAACTTACTGGAGAAAAATTCTAGTAAGACACTACCGTGGCCAACTCTCAATGAAATCCTTAAAGAAGCCACCCAGGAAACTCTTTCTGAGCCAAGAACACGTACGCGAGAACAAAGATTGGCTCTAGCCCAACTCAAAAAACAGTTATTCCTCAGTAATCGAGATCCAAACAACACTGTCCTCAAAAGAAAAGTGAAAGAGTTACGTCAAAACCTAAACAAAATCCTTGAAAACGACAAAGCAGATGGTTTTTCAAAAACCTAAGCAGCCAACACAAATCAAAACGAATGAAAGTAACATACAAATTCTTTAGAAAATACAAAACTAAAGTGGCTAGAACCCAAAGTAAATATTTTATACCGATGTCAAGCTGGATACAAGAGCTACAAAAAATGGAGGGGCGACCGATATCTAAATTAAACGAAACTATCCAGGAACTGTCAGAAGAAGATGCCCCAGATGCAGCTGACATTAGACTCATAATTTGCAAGCTGAAGAACGGTTCAGCTCCCGGAACAGATCAAATAGTCCCATAGCTGTACAAAGCAGCTCCAACAAACTTCACCACACAAGTAGTACGCACAATGGAAGAGGCATGAAGTAAAAATAATATCCCTGATGAGTGGCGTGTAACTAAACAAGTTCCAATCAGAAAAAATCCCCGACCAAAACAAACTAATGACTTTAGAAAAATTTCTATTTGTAACGTAGGTTATAGGATATACGCTAACTTCTTGCTACAAAAACTCGACAAAAAAGTTTCTCTAGGCAATTACCAGGCCGCCTTCCTAGAAAACAGATCGACAGATGACCACATTTACACTCTTAGACGCGTACTAGATACCAATTGGAAGGAGGGTAATAGAATTTATGTCGCGGCCTTAGTCATGGAAAAAGCTTTTGACACGGTTAACCTAGAAGCTCTTAGAGACGTCCTCGCTACGAGAACCAACGCCGCGCTCACAAACAGAATTATAGAGGCATGCATGAATGAAAAAACCTTCATCTCGTGGTGCGGCCAACAGACCCAAACAATAAGTAAGGGAAAAGGCGTCAAACAAGGCTGCCCGCTTTCCCCCAGGCTTTTTACACTGCTGATGGACGACGTACTACGTACCCTCGAGGAAGAAGAAGAAGACATTACACTGGATCAAGACCATCAAATCACGCTGCCTCTTATTCTCTCATTCGCGGACGATCTTATCATTGTTGGCACCGACATAACTGTACTTAACAGAATCATTACCAAACTAAAAAACCTCCTCCATACAGTAGGTCTTATCATAAATGAAACTAAAACGAAACTTGTAATACGCGACCCACTCTCCCCGGACACCATTTATTCTCCCGTCTCACTAGGTGGAGTAACCATTACCCCCGTTAAAGAAATTAAATACCTAGGTACGTACATAACAGCCAAACACGACAGGCGAGCTTCAGTAAAAAAGAGATGCGAAATAGCGGCCAGGAACACAAAAATTATATCCCCATTCATAAATGAAAACCAACTGGAATGGAAAATCACAAGTCTTTTGTACAAAATGGTAATAAGACCCACCCTGACCTACGGCCTCAATGTAACGTCCCTTACCAAAGCCAATAGATCACGCCTACGCCGATATGAACAACATATCCTCAGAGAACTCCTAGCTATTTCCAAAGTAAGCCCTAAAGGCAAAAAAATCAAAGAAGTACTTGATGGGAAAACCATAACTAAAGTAATAAAAGTGAGAAGGATTGCCTACCTCGGACACATATTGAGACGCGACACACCGCACATATTACGCGCAGCAAGAGCATATAAAGAAAAGAAACGTAAAGTAGGAAGACCCATCCTCACATGGGAAAACTCCCTGGAACAAGACATATTCAGGAACACAAACAGGCCCTTTGAATACTGGGAACACATAGCAAGAGAAAAACACGTACTGAATAATCAAGCAGAAAAACTCTACAAACTACCAGAAACAGACACTGAATCCGAACCAGAAAGCACGGAAAACGCAGACCAAGAAACCCCAGAAGACTGAAGCTATCATCAAAGGAAGAAAGCAGTCAACCCTCCCTCCCTGTACCTATTACACACCAAGTATAGTATCTATCTTCCACATGCTGACTCGTTGCTGGTATACTTGTCGGCCCTATCCATCCCCCGCCCCCATCCCGACTGCAAAAGCCACCTACACTCCTTATCCTATCTACGTGGCCACTGGTGTCTTGGGTAGATCTCAGCTGCATACGAGTAGAGGCACAAGGACGAGAGTTGATACGTCCCCAGGTGAACGGTCTCCCGTGCTGCCGGCAGGATTCAGTAAATGGCCTCGGAACCTGAGGCTGTGTCACCCACGTACCCTCAGGATCCGGTTGAATGCTGGATACCGTCACGGTGCCCGAGCCACTCACTCCAGATGTTACAACTTCGCCCATGATCCCTTATGCTCTGACCTCAACGCCCCTGCAGAAGAACTTCTGGTCAGTGAGCCACCGGAACGGAACGGAACGGAACGGAACGGAGGAACCTATATAAAGGGTGACTTTAAATCAGTTCTTGATACGAAAGGGTATGCATGTGCTCATGATAACAAACAACTTTCCCTAAGAAACCCATAGTCAAATCGCAAAAAAATTTTTGGACTCTTCATACTAATTTGGCCGGTCAGTTGCTTGATTTGTATGGAGACTCCAAAAGTTTTTTTGCGATTTGACTATGGGTTCCTTAGGGAAAGTTATTAGAACTAATTTAAAGTCACCCTGTATAAGGTGCTTCCAAAATATATGCCACCGCTGCAATGGGAGTAAGAGTCATACATATAGATTACAATGGTAAAAAAAAATTCGTGCCCCGGAGTCGTTAAATTGATTTGGGAGACTAAACATTTTTTTTTAATTTGATTCAATTTCGCACAACACGGTCCGTCAAGTACGTACGCTCCGTCATGAAGTCATGAATGAACTCGATTCATTTCATTGAATGAAAGCAACGCACGCTCGTAGGTATCTCTTTTTACAGGTTAATTTAGTGAACAGCTGATTGTCTTTATTAAATGTAGAGCAGAATAAACAAACTGGTCAGAGTGTATCCTTATTAGTTCCTATTAGTAGTTAGTTATTACCAGTTATTATTAGTTCTGGTTCCCAAGATACAGGGAATCCTAGTTTGGGGCCAGATGACCGTGTGAATTGTCCCAGATATTATTATTATTATTTTTTTATTATTAAAACGGCTTATTCACGTAACAAGGTGATAAACTTACCATCGCACTTTGACAGGCTTTGGACTGTTAAATTACGTACTTAAAAGTAGCTATCTCTTAATAAAAAGTTTTAAGTAGGTAAGGCATCTACTCACGAGTAGATGCGTAAAATTAAAAAGAACGTGTATTACAGTAAGTAACTTGGCGTGTTTCTAAGTTCATCACCTTATTTACAAGGATTTGCATAACACAACACTGGTGGCTGGCTGACTCACACCAAACCTCTGTTCATACGGGTTTACGGCATGCGGAAGGATGTTATTTGCACTCGCGGTAGCAAAGTATCAATCACCTTATTTACAAGCTTTTTCACAACACAACAAAGTTTTACACAACACAGTAAAGTTCTCGAGTGGTGACCGCTCACTGGAAGACGCAGTGTGCCTGCCCAGGCCCCCGTCTCGGTGGACCGACGAAGACCTGGTGACGGTTGCGGGAAGCCGCTGGATGCGAGCCGCACAGAACCGGTCGGTGTGGAAATCCCTGGGGGAGGCCTTAGTCCAGCAGCGGACGTTTTTCGGTTGATGATGATGACACAACACAACACTGGTGGCTGACTCTTACACCAAAACTTTGCTCATACAGGTTTACGTCATGCGCAAGGATGTTATTGCACTCGCGGTCAGAGGGTATCGCGGTAGCAGAGTATCATTTCAAGATACTCTTGATTCGTATTCGTCTGGGTGACATGATTATCTCACTTGCGGATGGGGGCGCAGGCGGTGCAAACCGTTCACGTCACGCCTGCGCGTCACCGCTGCGCATAGCAAACTGACCTCTGACCTGGAACGGCGCACGGGCGCCAACCGCCCCCGCCCGCCGGGTCGCGCCCCGCTCCCGCGCGAGTATGCGAAAGGGTCAAAGCCTTTTACAGCATGACACAAGTGCCGAATTTGTTTGATGTCTAGCCGCAACGTCAGAGCGTTTAAGCATTGTTTTCGCGCGCCTGGTTTCATTCAACACAATACGCGGGATGGCTTAATAAAGGAGACGTTTCACGGGACTACGGAGCTTGGACCTGGTCTGTGTACTAAACATCATAAATAAGTCATTAGAAACATAGTCTTTTCTAATTGTACATTTCCTTCGATTTACCTTCGTTACGAGGTTCATCTAGTTTCTCAGATTTAACAATCGCAACACATAAATCACCCAAAATGGCGAAGCGAGCGCAATTTTGAGCATTCTACGTTCAGAAACTAGATTTTGTACATACCATTGAAATTAATAATTTAGTTGTCCGACAAGTAACTCGAAAACCATCAGCTGTTATGCCTGTAAAAGAGGCAAGGCATATCTGCAGATTTTAAAAATCGTACACCAATGTCAGAAGTCAGAACAGAAGGGTGTTCAGTCAATCAGAGTCAGAGAAAGCATGTGAGGAATATATGGACGAAGCCGTAATTTCTGAACGGGACCTACTATTGCAAGCTTCAGTGTTACCATTTATATTGTAAAAAGTGATGACAAAACATTATGCTTGAACCACGCAACCCTGCTTCTAATATTTTTTTCATTATTTTTCCTAGAAAGCCTATATTTTTCTATATTTTTCGCACTACGTACATGTCCAGGCACAAAATGAAACGTGTCCTTAAAGCAATTTATTTTTATGATTGTTATTTTGTTGTATGAAAAAAAAGAATAGTTTCCGGACAGGAATGTCTCATTTTCGTGATCACTTTACATGATACTTTCTCCCATTTCAGCCGTGGCATATATTTTAGAAGCACCCTATATATTCCTATTTTGTATAGGAAGTCCCAAAATTTTTTTGCGCATTGAGTATAGGTTCCTTGGGGAAAATTTTTCAGTTTCATGAGTAGAACCCACTGTAAAAAAAAACAGGTATTTTAGAAGGACCCTATATATCGAAGTGTTTGTATGAAACCCTCAAGGGTCCGTACTAGGGCCACTCCTCTTTGTGGTTTTCATTAACGACCTACCAAGCTCAGAGAGCTCCCGTGGCTCACCATACTTGTATGCCGATGACACGAGCAATTATTCTTCAGGCTGCTTCTTATACCTTAATCAATGCAGTAATGAATCAATGTTGGGAGGAACTTACAGAATGGTTTGACGCTAACGGATTAAAAATGAATTGTAGCAAGAGTATTTACATGATATTTTAGTAGTAGGCCGAAGCCTTCCACCTAAAGAAAACGCCAGAGCCTCGTTTGTTGTTCAGCAGGGTGTACCGCGTGCAGGTGAGGTTGGCTTGGGTTTATATTGTCGTGGTTAAACCCCTTACACCCCAACGTATAAAGTGGTGAATTTTTCACTTTTTTAAAGGCTCTAGGAAAGGTTTCCTGACAGAATGACAAATCTTAGTATGCTGGCTGATATATTGTAATAAAAGTAATCTTCGAAAGCTGTTCATCATTATTATGATATTAGACGGTAATATCAGTCAGTTTTAACGTTTTTTCAGAGATTTTCTTTTTTCAAATGTTAATCAGCGTCATCTAGTTGAGTTTAAAGAAAACTGTGGAAAATTCCCTATTATTTACTTTTTTACACATATGGCAACCCACACATTGTCTACGCTTGAAACGAAATACATTGTCGGGGATTCCTACAAACTTATTATCATGGTTTCGGGTGTCATGGACTTAAGATTGGAATTACTATGTATACCAAAAAAGAGATGGTTCAAAAAGTAAATGAAGTTTGTTTTGTTCGTAATATTACTTAAGATTATAATATTTGTAACTTACTCTATGTTGAATACCGTGTAAGTAAAGTTTATTTAAATGAATATTATGTGCGTTACAGTCATCTATTACAAACCTGTTCCTTATTTCTTGTTTACGTAAGCATGGGGGGGAGGGGTAAGAGCTTTGCTTACTTTTGCTGACGAGGGGGAGAGGTAGGATAATAATTGCAAAAAATCTGCTTACGTAATACTTGAACGTAATGAATGAATGTAATGTAATAAAATGTCATCACCTTTCATCAGGTGCAGATTTAGTCAAACGCACGCAAATTAATAAAAATATATTAACGTATAGTTCATTCCAATCAAAAAAAAGCAAAAGGTAAACAAACGTAGTATGCAGATGACATTGACATGTGTCAGTTCCATAGTAAGTTTGTTTACGTTTTGCTTTTTTTTGATTGGAATGAAGTATAATAATAAGACAAAAAAAAAGAAGGTTGACTAAAGAGCGTTTCAACAAATAGTTCCTATGCCGTTATGTTGGCAGCAATGTTTTCCACGCACACTACATAGAACTCAGACACACACTACATAGAACGCAGACACACACTAACAAAATGGGTAGTAGAGTCTTCGCGTGTTGATGTCGTTGATAGACAGGGGAGCCAATATAACGGCATAGGAACTATTTGTTGAAACGCTCTCTACTGGTAGGTTTTTTTTATAAATTGGACGGC
Source organism: Coleophora deauratella (assembly GCA_958295455.1). NCBI lineage: Eukaryota > Metazoa > Arthropoda > Insecta > Lepidoptera > Coleophoridae > Coleophora > Coleophora deauratella. The sequence goes on along the minus strand of OY282414.1, from coordinate 6,502,777 downwards.
TAGCTGGCTTGGAGGAATTTCCTCCAGGCTGGCTACAATCAGGTGAGCGTTCATTTGGCAGCCTCATCATAGAATTTAGATATTCTGATTATGCCAATAAATACTGCCAAATAGTACCCAAAGAAAAATATAGTGCTATCGTAGTTTCAGAGAAAAACGAGTTTATCACTGAGGCTGTTAGCGTAACGTTCCACCAGCAGCCTCATTTCTAATTTCAGCAGCAAAACTTCTGCTGAAATTAGTGCCTCCCACATGCAAAGTTTCAAAATGAATCTTTCTGTAAAACCCAAGATATAACGGTAGGTTGGTGAGGCATCATGGTTTCAGCAAAACTACAGCGAATTTCGTGACCAAAAAATGACAAAAAACTCTGGCTAATTAGTGTCTTCCGATACGAAACAATCCAGAACTTTATAGCTTCTTATTTAGTCAGGATCTCCACTTTAAAACGTACATACATTTGAGTTTTGTTACAGTTAAGACTATTTAAGATTCAATTAAAACGTCAAGTCCTCTCAAATGAGTATTTTTTAGAAACAGCAGAAAGACTTTTGTTCATACCTGCACGAAAGCAAAAAATAAATATGCAGATTTCATTTTCTTTTCGCATTTGAGAAGCGCATTCAAGGTAATATTTTTTGTCTTCAGTCTGTTCTTAGAGAGTATTTTCTTCAGTTTGGTTTTAAGCTTCTTCCTAAATTCCTATATCCTCAATTGGTAAGCCCTTTTTTTACTGAAGCATTCTATTTGAAATTTTGTATGTGGGGGGTACTATTCTAGCATTATTTTTTAAAAATACAAATAACTTTATTTGAAAAAAAAAAAAAAAAATGTTTTTGAAATATAACTCATACCAATTGATGCAGTAGTTCCTTAGTTCCAGAGATGAGGCTGCTAGCGGAACGTTACGCTAGCAAGCACAGTGAAAAACTAGATTTTTTCTGAAACTACGATAGCACTATTTTTTTTCCTTTTGGCACTATTTGGCAGTATTTATTGGCATAATCAGAATATCTAAATTCTATGATGAGGATGCCCAATTACCGGTCACCGAAATTAGCTGACTGGCGATTGCGGTTGGGGTTACTTACTGGCAACACTGTTATCTGACACTGCATGAAGGACTCTGTATCCAGAGCCAGCCGTAACCACATTAAAAAAAAAACACTGCATGACACTGACAGCCAATGTCATTGACAAGTGACAGGTGACGTGTAAACTGTATTCGTCGGCACCCCATAATTTTCTAATTTACCAAAAGAAAAAGCTCAAAATGAGCTCTTTCAAGCGCGACAAGAAAGAAGAAGAAGATAGCGGCGGCAATCCCTTCCAGAACCTGGATAAAACCATCGTTCTGCAAGACGCTCGCTACTTCAACGAGACACCAGTCAACCCACGAAAATGCACGCATATTTTGACGAAAATCCTCTATTTACTAAACCAGGGAGAGAAGTTAACGACCCAGGAGGCGACAGATGCGTTCTTCGCAACAACAAAGCTGTTTCAATCTAAAGATGTGATGCTGCGAAGGATGGTGTATCTTTGCATAAAGGAGCTGAGTACTCTAGCGCAGGATGTGATTATAGTTACCTCTTCGCTTACTAAGGACATGACAGGTAATGTGTACTTCTTTGAGCCCTGTCCAGTAAAGCTACTTGTGTTAGTGATGCTCTACCTTAGGTGCGAGCAATTACTTTCATGTTATAGATTAACCTCAATCGAGACAGCATATAAGACAGTTATAGTAATGCTGCATATAGGCAGCCGGTCTAAGTATTATTTCTACGCTTGGAACAAGGATCAAATAGGAGTTTAGATAAATAGCAGTTCAATAGAATAAAGAAATTGGTTTTTAATTGTGCAAAAGTAACAGTTTTTGCATATTCTTAAACTACCCTACTCGGAATGCGTATATGGGTACCCGCCAAATAATTTGCAACCCGAGACTCGGAATGCATATATGGGTACCCGCGTAGATGACTCATTTAAAAAGTGCTTCCTTGTATTGCCATCTTATTTTAACCGTATTAGATGTGTATAAGAAGAAAAGAGAGGGTAAAATCCTCTTTAATTTGATGTATAATACTTGTCTATGAATTTTGAATGTCAGTTCGAAATCAATGCAAACTTCATAGGTGTGCTGTCAAGGTGTGCGCGCGTGCGTGATTCAGTGGTGTTTATCGTAGTTTATCATATTTTTTCTATCAAATATGATAAAACTAATTATGTAGGTTGATCAATCATACATTTAACTTTACCGAAACCATAATTTACTCTTACAAATATACCAAAATCTTCTAAAAATTGTGATTTACTTTGCCGTCGGAAATTTTTCCAAAGTACGGTTTTAGCATGAAATTATAATTATATTGTTTCAGAAATAACACTTGAATTAGGGATAAATAAAATAGTCAATTAATACAGAGTAAATTACTTTTTATTTCGCATTGATACATGTTGTAGTTTTTGAATAATCATCATTTTTGTAAACACGGGGCAATATTTTCGTCAACCACCATGATTCCGCCGCCGCGCCGCGAGTCTACTATAGAAAAAGTACCGCGCCTATTCCGGGCTCAAGGGTTAACCTATCACAGTTCTGCAGTAGAAGCTCCCGACTCTAATATTGCAGTATAATTATAGCTACATCACTAGATTTGATGACTTTGAGCAAGAACAATATCTATGGGCGGCGGTAATTGCTTACCATCAGGTGATCCGTCTGCTTGTTTGCCACCTCTGCCATAAAAAAAATAACAATAGTTGTATGGTATCTATAAGGGTGTAATATAATCTTTCTATTGAGAGTATATATTTTATAACTAAAATGGTCAATTAAATCTATAACAATTATTTTCATGTTATTAAAGAAATCATAATAGCATTCCCTTTTACTTGCCGTTTCCCTAAAGAAACAACAGTCTATCACCACTATTATTTTAGTGTGTGATAGAAAGGCATAGAAATGTTACACTACCTAATTGAATAGGACTGTTATCTAGAGTATACTGATTGGGATGTATGTAGAGAGTATACAGAGTGCATAGTGGTACACTTTCAGTTGGAACATGAATAATAGGGAACTAATATGGAAAGGCCGGCAACACACTGATCTGTTTGCTACCTCTGCATTAACCTCCTCGGTCCTCGCGTCCCCTATAGGGGACATTTTCCGTAGGGCTTTCCCTGGCGATATTTTAAATAAAAAATATTGCAATGCATTGGAACTAGATACAAAAAAAGTGTTGCATAGAGGACAAACAAAATATATATTTTACTTATATAAAAACCCCTTAGTACGTTGAAGTAATTTCTTTTTTGTGTTACAAACGAAATTATGCTTCAGGACTGTGGAGGTTAAAAAAAAAAATGTTTAGTTAATCTGTCAGTAATCTCTTAATTCTTTATAAAGAAAGCCTATGTTCCTAAATATTATATTTTTGTTTCCTCTGTTTCACCAGGGAAGGAGGATCTGTACCGGGCAGCGGCTATACGTGCTCTGTGCAGTATCACTGATAGCACGATGCTGCAAGCCATAGAGCGGTACATGAAGCAAGCTATTGTGGATAAGAGCCCAGCAGTGAGCTCAGCTGCTCTGGTGTCGGCGCTGCATCTGTCGTCGACCGCGCCAGATCTGGTCAGGCGTTGGGCGAATGAGGCTCAGGTTTGTTGTTTACATATTTTAAACTAGCTGATGCTTGCGACTTTTGTCTGCGTCATAAGAATAAAATGTATATGATTGCAATAAATAAATATGAAACATGAAAATATGATGAATTTTTGAATCCATAACTTGAGAAATGATCGGTTCCCCCCCCCCCATACAAATTTTCATCCACTATTTCACCCCCTTCAAGTTTTATTTTCGCGATAAAAAGTTGCCTATGTCCTTCTCTAAGTATCAAGTCCCATCTATTTCTATACAAAAAATTGTCAAAATGCAGTTTAGGCATGAAAACGTAACAGACAGACAGACAGTTACTTTTGCATTTATAATATTATTAGTTTCGATATAGGGTCTTTTTTAAGAAGCTGCCACTATTTATTACTGCAATTTACTTATGGCAATAAATTTAATAGATTCCAATAAGTTAACAATGAATCTCAGTGTTTCATGTTTCCTCTTATTTGTAACAATTGTAACAACTCAACTAGTTGGTAACTTACCTTGTAAGTGGCTACCACGATACAGGCTTTGCCTAGTGTGGAGTCACAAAATGTTTCATTCTATGTATTTTGAGATGGAAAATAAATTATTTGTATTTGTATTTAACATTATGGCTTCCACTCATTAAAACTGAGCAACTCCAAGGAACCCATAGACAGTTTGCAATTTTTTAGACTTCTCAAACAAATCTATCAGCTAATGGGCAAAGTTAGTATAAAGTGTTGTTTTTGTTTTACTATGAAGCGCGCGGCATCCGTTTCGTAAAACTCTTTATATCTGTATCTCTGTAGCGTACGTATAGATATAAGGGGGTAGAACTTGATCTGTCGCCGTTTATGTAAGCATAAAAGTCTGAACAACACACATACCTAGTGTTCATGTTTTGCGAAGGTAAGGTCATTCTCTCACTGCAGGGAAGCCAAGTCTGATTATTGGCTACAGACTTCCAAAATTTTCAAATTTTCCCCCAAGAAATGCAAATCTTCATACTTCCTTCCTCTCATACAAGAATTTTATTATAATACTTGGCTGGACTCCCTCACATCCTTAGTAAATAATTCTTAACTGTAAAATCATGTCTTGAGGATAATTAACCTTATTTTGATATTGTACAACCTACATTGATATTTGATAAATAAAAAATAAAGATAAATCCGTACTTACTTTTGTCTCTCTTTACAGGAAGCCATCAGCTCTGACAACGCAATGGTATCGTACCACGCGCTGGGCGTCGTGGCCGGCTCCAGAAAGAACGACAAACTGTCCACGGTCAAACTGGTCACGCGACTAGCCAAATCTCCCCTCAAATCGCCATACGCGCTCTGTCTTTTAATCCGTCTAGCAGCTCAGCTGGTCGAAGATGATGAGTCCGACGCTTCAGAGCCATACATCGAGTTCATCGAGTGCTGTCTGCGCCACAAATCTGAAATGGTCATCTATGAAGCCGCACACGCTATCGTGAACTTGAGGAAAACCGCTAGGGACCTCGCCCCGGCTGTGTCTGTTCTTCAACTGTTCTGTGGATCCTCGAAGGCAGCTATGCGTTTAGCAGGTGCCAGGACCCTCGCTAGGTTGACGGCAAAACATCCCACTGCCGTCGCAGCTTGCGCCGTTGACTTGGAGAATCTGATCTCCGATCCGAACCGCTCCGTCGCTACTTTAGCCGTCACGACACTCCTCGCGACCGGCGCAGAGAGCTCAGTCGATAGGCTGATGAAGCAAATCTCCAGTTTCGTCTCGGAGATTTCGGACGAGTTCAAAATTGTCGTCGTGAGGGCCATACGACGTCTGTGCACCAAGTTCCCGAGAAAGCATCAGTCTTTGGCTGCGTTTTTGGCTGGCATGTTGCGGGACGAAGGTGGGCTGGAGTACAAGGCCGCCATCGCTGATGCTATCATTGCATTGGTCGAGGAAAATCCTGAAGCTAAAGAGACTGGGTTGGCGCACCTCTGCGAGTTTATTGAGGACTGCGAGCACACAGCTTTGGCTGTTCGTATCTTGCATTTGCTCGGGCGGGAGGGACCAAAATCGCGGCAGCCATCTCGCTACATTAGATTCATTTACAATCGCGTTATTTTGGAGTCCGGCCCGGTGAGAGCCGCCGCTGTGTCCGCCGTGGCACAATTCGGTGCTCAAAGACCGGAATTGCTGCCGAACATCAGTGTTCTTCTCGCGAGATGTCAAATGGACGACGACGACGAAGTGCGCGACAGAGCTATTTACTACAGCGCGATTTTGGACACGGGGGACGAACAGCTGATCAACGATTTCATAGTGAACATACCGAAACCGAATCTAGTATTGCTTGAGAAGGCGCTAAGGGATCATCTCGCTACGAACCCCGAAGGGGACTTCGATATCATGACGGTGCCCGCAGAAGAGGAACCGAAGGAAAACAAGGAGCCAGTCGTCGAGATTGAAGTCAGGAAACCTGTTCAGATGTCTCTGGAAGAGATATACTCGGAGCAACTGGCGAAGATACCAGGGGTCGAGCGACTTGGACCCCTCTTCAAGACCAACCAACCGGTCGATTTGACTGAGGCGGAGACGGAATACCGCGTCCGTTTACTGAAGCACGTCTACTCGCGTCACGTTATCTTGCAGTTTGAATGCGTTAACACGTTGAGCGATCAGTTGCTCGAACAAGTGCACGTCAGACTAGAAGTGCCGCAAGATTACGACATAAAATCGATCGTACCGTGTCCAAAACTGCAATACGATAAGCCGGGGAGTGTGTTCGTTGTCGTTGAATATCCGAGCGCTTTCTTCGATAGTTTGGGCACGTTTGGGGCGACGCTAGAGTTTGTCGTCAAAGATTGTGACCCGACCACAGGGGTGCCGGATCAAGGGGAGGGCTACGCCGATTCTTACCCTCTCGAGGAGTTTGATATGGGATGCGCCGATCAGATCAGAGCTAGGGCCGCCACAGACGATTGGGAACAGACTTGGGAGCGAGCGGCGAACGCACCCGAAGCTAACGATACGTTTGTTCTACCTCAGAACGATATAAACGAGGCAGCGAAAGCCGTTTGCGAGCATCTCGGTTTGCCTAAATCTGCTATTTCGGGTGATGCTGTTAAGGAAATAAGGGGTGGAGGGATATTCAGAGGGGGCGCTCCGGTTCTCGTGAAGGCGAGACTGGCAGTCAGCAGTGCGGGTGTCACTATGAAGCTGGCTTCCAGGTCTCCGCGGGAGGATATCGCTCAGTTGCTCTTAGCAGCTGTTGGATAAGCTAGGTGTTTTTAAGATTTCTGTTAGTCGTAATTCTATAAGCCATTGCAATTTGCCTTAAATGCAATTAAAAATGTAGCGATCTACATATTATTTCGTAAAGGCAGGGACTTTTGAATAAATATGCAAGTTGTAATAAAATAGGTGCAGGTTTTACGACTAGTAAATAATCGCAAAAAAATAACATTCCATACAAAGTTGGCAAATAGATGATTCTATTTGTATGTAAAATCCTAATGTATTTTTTCTCGATTTCAACAAACTCGCAGAACGAGTTTTTCAGAATGATTAGTCGAACCTCCTTTTAACGGTTTCTAAACTAGGAAAGCGTTCCAGAACACTAATTATTATGACAACAAATACCCTATTGTAAATCTTTCAAGTGAGAAAGGGACTCCTGTCAAATCTTACCTTGGTCCTGGAAGGGACCCCTATTTTGTCGTTAGTGACAACAAAATCTGCATTGATAACCTTTGTTAAGGCGTTAAGTATCGCCAAATCGCAATATTCAATTCAAATTCTTGAAATAATGGTTAAAGCTATCACCATGAAAAAAATATATAACATACTTGAAACAATAAAAAACAAATTGCCCTGAATAGAATCATAAAAATTACGAAAACTTTGATGAAAAAAAAACCTGTAAACCCTGTATTTTGTATTAATTGCAAATTCTCTCGGAAACAAAATATTTGTTTATGGTAAAACCAACACACAAAAGCCAAGAAAAGTAATAAAAACATCGAAATCTCGAGAATTTTGCGTTCGGCCTTGCGTAACCGCCGCGACGGTACCCATACTGCTCTGAACTTAAAATGAGAGGCGTTACGGTCGATATTATATTGTCATGCATCAACCTTCTCAGATTGAGTGTACGTCGCGCCTTAACAAACACCAAATAACAATAATCCAAACAGTGTGTAACCTTGTCTTTAC